>JAVYIG010002269.1:0-260062 GCA_035222895.1 Strongylocentrotus droebachiensis | reverse complement strand
CATCGTGACAAACATCAGCATGAATCTTTTTACCTTCACATTCCTCTTCCTCTAAGGTTAGGAGCTCACAAAGTGACCTCCAAACCTCAATGTCCCCTGGCTGGAAATATGGTCGCAGCTTCTCTGCCCCTCTCTCGATTTGTGGAATGTCAATGTCTGTAAAAGACTTCTTCACCAGCCTGGGTTGTCCATCTGGGAGCGATGACAGAATGTGGGTCAGGCCTGTTGTCTCGCTCCAATGTGGAGATGTTGACCAGTCTTTCGTTTGGAGTGTGGCTTTCCCGGCTTGATCTAGTGTGAACTTGAATATGTGTGGCTTGCTGTGATAGGCCATACTATGTTGGTGGGGCAGAAGCCAGTCGCGGACATCAAAGATGTGAAGAATTCGCTGGGCAGTTGTCATAGTGTGAGTGTTGAATGAGGCAGGGATGGCTTTTAGTAGTTTGGGAAATGTCGTGATGCTGTGTTTTTTAAGGTGGGTAGAGATTCGAGAAAAGAACTGATCTACATCTTCGTGTGTGTGTCCAACCATTAAGAAGCCAACCTTGATCTGCATTTCAGGAAGATAGATTAGATAGAAAAAAAACATTAATATTCGATTTTTTATTATTGGTAATTATGTATTCAGTTTGTTGATAAAATGTAAAAACTAGCATAAATGTTTGTTTCTATCCAAGAACAAGGAAAGATTTTAGTGTCGCTCATCGCAAAAAACAACAACATGTTTACCGTTTTTACAACTGAAATGACTGAATGTTATACGTGAAGTCTTGAAGATGTACATAACTGAATAGCAGATTCCGCATCAGTTATGAAATGCAATTCAATTACTTATACTGTATTGTACTGTAGTATAAACTTGTAAAAAAAGAGTTAAGATATTAACAATGTTTATGGTCAAGTTCTAGAGGAATCTAATTTTAAACTAACAGGTATAAATTTAAAGAAATCAATTTAAAAAAAGTTTGTTTGTAATCCATTAACAGGTTCCCAGAATATCGTGATTAAGCTAATTTTTTGTGAGTCTGGCAATCCATACAATAAACTAATACAGTAATCTAGATAACCTGTGACACATGCTTATACCAGTTAGTGCCTTGACCGTATTGGATTGTACATCATAACTTTTTATCTTTAATCAGTCTTTTAGTTTGTAATTGCTAAATCTTTGATCTTTAATCAGTTTTTTAGTTTGTAATTGCTAAATCTTTGATCTTTAATCAGTTTTTTAGATTGTACTTGCATATTTCTGTTATTTTGATAGCTGGTAGCCAAGGATTTTGAAATTTATAGGTTATAAGTTGATGGCATTATTTGTATTTAATTTGTCAATATACAGTTGTACCATTTAGTGCCCAGTTGGTTGGTATAACATTTATACCATTTAGTGTCCTCTATAGCGTTAAAACAACTTACAGGTTACTAAATTGGTTCAAACGTTATTACAACCTACAGAGCACTAAATGGGGCACTGAGTGGTATAAGCGTTATACCAATCTACAGGGCGATAAATGGTATAAGCGTTATACCAATCTACAGAGCACTAAATGGTATAAGCGTTATACCAATCTACAGAGCACTAAATGGTATAAGCGTTATACCAATCTACAGAGCACTAAATGGTATATAGTGCTCTGTAGATTGGTATAACGCTTATACCATTTCGTGGTCTGTTGTTTGGTATAACGCTTATACCATTTCGTGGTCTGTTGTTTGGTATAACGCTTATACCATTTCGTGGTCTGTTGTTTGGTATAACGCTTATACCATTTCGTGGTCTGTTGTTTGGTATAACGCTTATACCATTTCGTGGTCTGTTGTTTGGTATAACGCTTATACCATTTCGTGGTCTGTTGTTTGGTATAACGCTTATACCATTTAGTGCTCAGTTGATAGATGTAACATTTATTTTAACCTATTAATGTTGCTATAGTAATAAGAGTCATAAGTCTTGTAATTATCTTTATTTGTTTGTATTTCTGAAATTATCATGCCATTTGCTTTACTATGCTTATTTTTCAATACTGAATGTCTTGCTTTACAAATAAAAATAAAATTACCAAAACAAAATGATTGAAGGCCTGTTTTATTATTCGTTGCCATTGTAACACATTAACAATTCATGTGTAATTTATAAATTTGATAACTTTGCAATTCATGAAATATTTTAATATTAGGCAGAACCCTCACTTAAAGGGTTATGATAAATTTGTAATTAATTCTGGCTACTGGTATCTTTCACATAGCCTTGAAGAAAAGTAAAAGAAAAATCCAGAACCTGAAAACTAAACAATTTCGGTGTAAATCTGGATTTCTGCTGTCCAGATTGAAATAATTTGTTGTTTGTAGGACATCTTTTTCATGGGTAATAAATGAATATAGCCTGAAAACATGTAACGTGTCAATTATTAATGAAGCCATTACAGTAAGAAAAAGTACGATGAAAATAAATGACCCATTGTTACACAAAATTGAAAAAGAGTAGAGAAACAAATAGCATTAAAAAAATGAAATTAAAAACGTATTTTATCACGCATAAGTTCTAAGTTCTTCCGTTGTATTCCAAAGTAATAGTTCATCAGTAATGTACAGCCTTTCACATGATATTTAAAAATGAGTTCACATTTTAGTTCCCTTTTCTCTTGACACATGTTATAGGTGCCGCCGTAAAGTGCACTTAGAAGGAAACAAATAACTGTGCTGTATTTTTTTTTGCTGTATAATTATTATTTACGATTTTGAACGAAAGAGCCTTTAAGCACTGTAAATGATTAATTTTCTTTATAACTTCTCTGCCTCCCCCGATCTTCGCTCACAAAAGGTAAGTACTATGCACCTTAGATGTTATTATGAATATCCGACATCTTTCATAACTGTTTGGGATTTGTCTACGATTTTTCTTTTTAATTTCATTTGAGTATTATTGACAACTTTTGATTAAGTAAACGTTCATGATTGATTTCCAGCTCACCACGATACAACGCTTGGGTGTTGTAGAAATGATACCACATATCGATAACTTCCCACTATTCGTTTTGAATTTAACATTAACATCTGTTATTAAGTCAAGGATTTTGGGTTGGTCATATGTATTGATCTTTGTTTGATGAACCGGTTTTGTAGTCCTAAATATATGTTTACTAACCGATTGTAAACATACATGCCAGGGAAAAATGAAGGCATTGTAATTTTCATTAAGGCTTGCGGCCTATGATGTTCTACTCATCTTTAAAGAAGAAAAAATGAATAAGATGAGCATCATTTATATGTGTATTGTAATAGAATACATATCTGTTTCTATTTTCGTCTGCCGTTCGTCTTCAGTCGTAGAGAGTAAGTATAACAATTACATTTTCTTTCTATATTCTGGTCATCAATCTGAATCGTTTTCCTTGTATCCACATTTCATGCTTTATTGAAAAGCTAGACAGATGTTATAATTCACTATAATTCATATAAACCGAAAGGTTTATTACAACAAGAATTGTAAATCGAAACATTTCTTACTTGGATGTTAAAGTTGTTCCTTCCTCACTTAATATTAGTACATTTGAAATGACTGAAATCAGCATTGTACATAATTCTGTATCTATGGATGTGTGTGTTATTTATAGGCCCCCAAGTGCCTCATCCTCTCTCAAGCAATTCATAGATGATTTCTCTTGTCTCTTAGACTACCTTCTTTTTAAGAATTCTAGTTTGTTAATTGCTGGGGATTTCAACATTCATGTTAACAATGTTTCGCCAAATACCAGGCTCTTCCTCGAAACTCTAAGTGCCTATGACCTTAAACAACATATTCAGGTCCCAACACATATACATGGCCACACTCTGGACTTGCTAATCACTCGCCAGTCAGATATAAATACTGTGACAGATGTAATGGTGGTGGATGGTCTTTCTGACCATTCTGCCATAATTTGTAAGTTGAACTTAACAAAACCTCCTGCTGCAAAAAGTGTGATACACACACGGAACATTAAGTCCATAAATATTGTATCATTTATGGAAAAAATCACAGAATTATCTCTCCTTGGAAACTGTTCAAATAGTGATGTTTCAGAATCTGTTGAATGTTATAATTCTCTATTAAGAACTGTCCTTGATGAGTATGCTCCTGTGAAACAGAGATGTGTCACAGTTCGTCCTAACACAAAGTGGTACTGTCAAGATATTGCAAACAAAAAACTCCAACGTAGGAAATTGGAGCGCAAATGGCTTAAATCGGGCCTTGGGTCTGATCGTGTGAAATATCAGAACCAGCGTCAGTTGGTGCAGTTAAGTGTTCGCGCTGCCAAAACATCATATAACTCTATGCTGGTTGAAAGCTGCACAGGTACAAGACAGCTGTTTAGAGTTGCAAACGTTTTACTTAATATAAGTAAGAAATCTCCCCTTCCTACTTATGCGAATCTTGCAGATTGTTTTAACAAATTCTTTGTGGAAAAAATTCAGAATGTCAGATCAGCTCTTACTAATATCGGAGGGTTTGAAATTCCTTTGATTACAGAGAAGACACTAGATAAGCTATCTCCAACAACACCTAATGAGATTAAGTCGATCATAATGAGTTCACCTTCTAAATCCAGTGAACTTGACCCCATACCAACATTGCTTTTGAAACAATGTCTCCCTGCTATTATACCATCAATTGTAACTATAATTAACACAAGTCTTGGTTCAGGGTTAGTTCCTGACAGTCTGAAGATTGCAGCAGTGCGCCCCACCTTGAAAAAATCTAATTTGGACAGTGAGTGTCTTCAGAACTATAGACCTATCTCAAATTTGTCGTATCTGTCCAAACTCACAGAACGAGTGGCTTTCTCACGTCTTCGCACATATCTTATTGAAAATAATTTAATTGATAATTTTCAATCTGCCTACCGCCCACACCATAGTGTGGAAACGCTGCTAACTAATCTTGTGGACAGTGTCCTCTCCGAAATGGATAAAGGTAACATTACTTTTCTTGTGCTACTTGATATGTCAAGTGCTTTCGACACTTTTGACCACACAATACTTGTTAAGAGACTACAGTCACTTGGGGTAACAGGCACTGCGTTGCAGTGGTTTTCATCATACATTCATAAAAGAACCCAGTATGTCTCTGTAAATAACTCTAAATCTGACAAAACTTATCTTTCATACGGTGTGCCACAAGGGTCTGTTGGTGGCCCGTTAATGTTTTCTGTTTACCTTGAGCCAATCAGTATAATAATTAGAAAGTATAATATAAAATATCATTGTTACGCTGATGACATTCAGCTTTTCATTTCTGTACATCCTTCCTCAGCTGCAATTGCCGATGCTAAGAGAACTTTAGAAGCCTGTATTCATGACATGAAAGGCTGGATGGATTCCAACGGTCTTAAAATAAATGAAAATAAAACTGAGTTTATCATTTTGGGCTCTAAGAACTCTTTACTGAGAGCAAATCATACTCATTTAAGCTTGCATATGTAGGCGACAAAGTTCTAAAGCCAGCCTCAAAGGTCCGTAACCTCGGTGTGATATTTGACAATAATATGTCATTTATTGAACATGTATCTAGCATATCAAAGTCTGTAAGATATCAACTGCGGAACCTTGGGTTCATACGAAAATCTCTGACTCAAAAAGCATGCGAACAATTAATCCATGCATTAATCTCATCCCGCTTAGATTTTTGTAATTCTATTCTATTTGGACTCACAAAACAGCAGCAAGACAGACTGCAATCCCTCCAAAATTCCAGTGCAAGACTCCTTACTTTCACACCAAGAATGTCTTCTATTACGCCTATATTACGCTCTCTTCACTGGCTACCTGTCCAGAAAAGGGTCCACTTCAAAATTATGTTACTTGTTTATCGGGCCACAATCTCGCCACAATACATTAAAGACTCACTACACTCCTACAATCCAACTCGTACCTTAAGATCTGGAAGTGATAATTTGCTGCAAATTCCCCGTACCCGTCATTCATGGGGAGACCATGCTTTTTCGCATGCAGCAGCCAAATTATGGAATAAGCTTCCCTCATCACTTCGCTGTATTGCAACATACTCTGCCTTTAAAACTCGTCTTAAGACTTACCTATTCCATCTGTAACCCAGTATTTCCTTAAGTTGTATAAGTTTATTTTACTAAATCCATAATTGATATGTTATTTGTATATACATTTGAAATTAATTGTTATCGCCCTTTAGTCTCATTGGCTGCCTGTGTGGGGCCTGTTGGCCTCAGATGCTAGAGCTTCTGTGAATAATGTGCTGACTGGGCTAGTCCCTTAAATTGTCAGTGAACGGAGCAGCTGGAGGGCACCGGGCCCCATCAGGCAGAGCTGAGGATTGAAATGGGTTATAACAAAATATCGCAAAAAATATTGCAGAATTATTTACTTTACTTGTATCAAAGAGAACTGTTGCTGAGCTAGCGCCATGAGCGTCCCTGGACGGTGTGTGCGCTCTATAAGTTTACACTATTATTATTATTATTATTATTATACTGCTCATTTGATTTTTAATCTCGTATTTACAATTGGTATTTACATCCATCTCCCAATGGATGATATATACAGGTATAGGATCAATTTCATTTACTTGTCGCATGGTTCTTTTATTTGATGACTCTAGGTTGTAAATAATGAATATAGTTTGGAAAAATTATTGCACAAAAACTGAACAGAAAAGAAGAAAAAAAATCCTTGAATGAAAATTAACAAATCGAAACGTATTGTCTCACGCATAAGTGTTTTTTTTTTCTGCCGTTGCGTTTTATACTAATGGTCTATTGGAAATGCTAGGTAGTTTACATGACGTTACAAATTTGTTGATTTGTTCTTTTATGTCAATTTATTGATAGTAATGTGAAGTCATTCAGGGTTTGAAAATAATGTATAAGAAGACATTAATGATTTGACAGAAATAAACTGTTTTGTATTGAATATTTCTAATATTCCTCGTCTCTTGTTTTGCTTTCCCCCGATGGGGGGGGGGGGGGGGGGGGGGGGGGGTTTGTTTCACAATACACACATAACAAAGTGAAGGGGGGGTTAACCCCCCCCCCCCCCCCCACCCACCCTCCCTCCTACGCGCCTGATGAGAGTGTACATGAAATTGCAAGTCCTCTTTACAGAAGAAAATATTTAAGCTGATATTTTGATTATAATTTACGTACATGAAACTCCCAACAACAGAGCAAAATACTTTTCTGGTGATTTGTACGATTTGAATTCCAATATCCAGGAACAGACATCGCAAGTAAGACGATCCATCCTTCTAGAGGGCGCACTATCCAACTACCGCGACATGGAATCAGCCTGTGCATACCCGCATTGGCGCTGCAAAAGGAGTGTGAGATTTTTCTTAAGGTAATTTGTAAAATTCTTCCCGACACTTCCACCCTCTCTCTCTTTATACCTGCATTAAGGCGCGCTCGTATGGCACGAATGAGAGATGGTCCCCCTCTCTCTCTTCATACTTATCTGGGCTCTACAATATGATTTCATAAATTACCATAAAGGTAAGGCGTATTCAAGATCATGGTATCAGGGTGGAGGTGCTTTTATCACTTGGATCTGGGGAAACAGAAGGAATAAATAGTTTGTGCAGGAAAAGTTCGCGCTAACCCTCGTACTAGCAATAATTAATAGACACCATTGTCATAAAAAGGCTGGCATTAGATTTACCTTGCCCCCCCCCCCCCCCCCCACGCTCCGGGAACGGAGGGACCGCATTCATGTTCCCCAAATCTTCGGCTCGTAACAAATAAAAAGATCTGCTCGTATTGACTTTACACACCGGACTTATTAGGGGAGCTAAAAAGGCTGGTAACACCATGCAAGTCGATACTTACAAGCAGCATCTAACAATAATTATGTTCATTTGTCTGATTTAGTCCGATGAGGGCAAGACGTAAAGCTTTAGTGATGTCTGTGTTCGCTCCTATTTTTCGTTCCTGTAGTACCCATCATTTATTTTTGTTTGATTATGTTTTAATTAATTTAGACACTTCATATTTTGATAACTCTACTAAAAAAAGGTGTAAGATTGAATAGAAATAGTAAGTTCATGCACCCGAATTATTGCCATTTAACTCAGGTTCTAGCACAGCCGTCAAGTGTCCTTTTCGCAGAGAATGAAGCTCTTGTCTCCCCTGGTGTAGTGTGTGAACCTTCGGGAACCACGTTTGAGAGCCCATTAAAGTTGGTCATCCCTCACTGTGCGGTGTTAACAGACCCCTCTAAGGCCAAAGTCATCCTATACTTCACTCATGGTGATACACAAGGTGAGTGTATTTATAAAGTGTGAAAGCAATAAAACGCATTGTGTGGAACCGATGATAATTAAGTGTGAAGAGGTGTGGAAACTTTGTAAACCAAATATAAACATATGTAGCATAGAGGGAGATTTGTATTACTGTGGATAATAGGGAAAAACAGAGGGGGTTGAACAATGGGAACAATCCCTGGAGACACAACGTTTGGAAACAGTTGCAAAACACTTTGGAGACACTAAGAAATCATTGTGAAGAGGGTGAAAACAAAGTTTGTAAACAATAAGAAAACAATGTAGAGACACTTAAAACGTTTTGCAAACGTAATGGGGATACACTGCAGCATGATCCCTTGTATTATCATTATATATATTTAATAATAATCTGATAAAGATGAGTGTTTTTATTCCATGTCCCTCTTCTTTAATGCCTCTTTTTCTCCCTCTCTCTTTGTCCGTTTACATCTTCCGCACTTTTGCAGTCACCAAGAAAGAACTGTCATCAACCGGAATACCTAGATGCGTAGTAAGAAAAGATGACCTTGATGTCTACATTGACCATTTCTCAATTTGTGAAATGTTCATGGTCATTTCCGACTTCCATATTGGGAAACGTATCGCTACAACGCCCTACCTTCCAAAATCAATGAGTCGCCACCAACCGCAATACTGCCATCTACGTCTGTACAATGATACTCCTGGTATTGACGATGTGAGTAATTTGCCAACATTTATGACAATGTGACAAATATGAATTCAGGATAAATCAAAAATATCAAAGGCTGTTAAAAAGAAAATGGGTGAAGTTGTGGAAGGGGCTTCTTTTTCATTCATGTTGTTTTGTCCACTTTATGTTGGCTTCTATTCCCTCTCCCTTTCTCGCTCATGATCTATCATTGTTATCATCACTATTAGTAGAAGTAGTAGTAGTAGTATTTATAATTATTATTATTGTAATTATCATCAGTATCATTCTTATTATTATCATCATCAGTATTATTACTATTAGTATTATTATCATTATCAATATCATCATCATCATCATTATGTTTTTATATTTCTGTATGGGAAGGGAAAATGAATAAAGCCCCTTGCCCCTATACGCACTTGTTTTCCAATACCTATATTACTGCCATGGAACTATTTGCATATTATAAGCATATATATATATATATATATATACATACTACTGTATATGAAAATATCACGTTACATGGTATTTCGAATTAATTATTTAAGCATATCCGTAAATCGTTTGGAGCCTGTACTCCAATTTAAGCGCTTTATATTTTACGATTTATTATCATTAACTTCAAGCAGCTCTGTGTGGACGAAATATCGTTTTACAGAAATGTATCAAACGCCTTTTTTGCTATGTCTCTTTTTCATTTCTTACACATGTATATAAATATTTTAGGGTGGTATTCCGGTAGCGCGTACTAAGTTAACGCGTACTCAGTTAGTCCACACTTTTATGGAGTGCCTGTTGCCAACTCATTTACCCTGTACAGATTGTTTTAATCCTTCAATGAAAAGTTTCAAAAAAAAAAAATTGCAATGAGATGGGAAGAAAAAGATAATATGAGTATGAAATGAATTTCAACGAAGTCTTTGGTAGATTATCTTTGTCATGAATATTGAAGGAGGAAGATAAAACCTAGCATTCCATAGAAGTGTGAACTAAAATTCTTGTGTGGACTTATTCCCGGCTTAACTTGTGAGAATACCACCCATATAGTTTAAAAGTAAATTATTTATACCTTAAACAATCTTCTTCTTTTTTTTGGTAAAATATGTGAACTATTTTTTGTGTCCCAATTTAAATCTCTTGCGGCTGTAACATATTAGAGCTTACATACAAACGTATTCAACAAAGGCCCTTATTTAATCAGTCCACCTCTCATTCTTCAATGACATACCTGACAAAAGTATCAAGTTTACTAGATATATAAATAATTTAGATGCATCTTCTTCAAATTAGAGGGAAACTATCTCAAAATGAAATGCAAGATAACACATTCAACGGTTTTTCTCCCGTCCTTTTTTCAACTTTTTATTCCTTTGCTGTACAAAATCGAAAAAAATAGCTGATCGAAAAAGAAGAAAACCAACTCGATTATCGCAAGATGGCTTCGACACAGAAAATGTTCGTGCTCTGGGAGAAAGGCGAACTCAAGATCAGATGCGAGATCGACAGCGGTCATGTCACCGAGAACGAAAAGGTACGTAAACAATTTATACACTGGCGATTTTCAGAACGCATGGTTTAAAATGCGGAGAGATCGCGTTATATTATCAAGGAGGTTGAGGGGGTGGGGGTGAGGAGGGGGGGGGGGGGTGAGAAGACAGAATAAATGACCCATCATCACTACAAGATTCGGGTTCTTAATCCTTTCTCCTTGGTATTCTTTAATGTTTGCACTTAATGTTCTTCACTCATTTCCCCCAATATTAATGTCATACCAATGCACTACGCATATTTCATTTCATACCAACAAATCTTTGTCTTCATCGTGGCCAAAATAAGAGTAGCGGGCAACTAGGTAAGTAACTTACTATTGTAGTTAATTACTAAGTTGCCCGATACTTATTTATTATGTTTTAGGTACAATGCGATCCCTAAAGGATTAAAGGTAGTAAATTTAACATAATGTTATCAACTTTCTTTAATTTGGGAAAATAAATTTACAAAAGTAATCCGAGCGTGATTTCAACATGCAATTCAAAAGGCTATTTGAATCACTATTTGGTTGATTTCTTTAAAAGTCTTTCCTTTTTTTTTTTCTTTTTTTTTCGTATGTGTTCTCATCTCACAAATAAAGACCGTATCGCTAGATGACATCTATAGATTGGATCGAAAGGTTGTCAGTTTTCTAGTGAAAGCGACCGGGAATGCCGATGTACATTTCAAGTTCAACTTCCATCCTCATTGTGACGAGGGACATGCCTTCAAAGCAGAATTCTCAGGTTTGTGGCTGGGTCTCCTTGCATAAACATTACCATTGATGGTAATTTCCATGGAAACGTAGATTTGATTAGCTTTTGGGTGATGTTGCCATGGTAGTTTATATTGATGGCAAAGTTACCATCAATGGTAATATTTATGCAGTGGGGCCCTTTTGTGTACGTTCAGTGGTGCTAGCGTGTGTGCATGTGTGCGTATGATTTTGTGTTTTCTTTCTTTCTTTTAAAGTGTTTTCCTTTTCTTTTGTTATAATCTGAATAGTATTTACTGATGTTGACAATTCTTTGATAAACGGTTATTATCTATAGGAAGATGTTGTTCTCATCCCCCAGTTTACACACACACACACACACACGCACACGCACACTCTCTCTCTCTTTCTTTCTCATGTTTGTGAAGTACGATGTAGTGAAGTCCCCGTTTATGTGTGTGTCTTTATTTCATAAGTGTCTTCCTTGTTTATATGACATATTATCAGTCTTTCAACCAATTTATTGATAAACGAAGAATGAAGACAATTACGTTTGCTTTTCCAGTATTTCTTAAGAATTGTATAGCATTGCAAACATTGAAATATCCTCAGTAGCGACCTGTAATGTATGAGATTTTTTTGGAAAAGAAAGTAATCGTTCTTTAATAAATATTTTTTATTTATAACGATTAAAATCATTTCCCTTTTTGTAGCCAAGTTTACGACGATATAAATTACCCAGGCACATTAAGTCTCTCTTTGAAAATCCTACTCTATTGTATTTATATATTTATTAAATATTTGTTTCTACCTATCCATTCATTTATTTGTCTCGATGCAGATGGTGGTGAAGCTCCTATCGTGTAAGTACTTGTCGAGACACTAAACATTAGCATTCCGTGATAACTTTAAAATGTACATAATCACGTTTAAATAAAAACATCTCCTAAATGTTGCACATCTGCCCATGAACGTGACAAAAGGGGAATGTTATGTTGTAGCTTGACTTCACTAATTATTCAATAGGTAAGCTCTCGTTAAAGGAATCCCTCGACAGCATCTTTGGTTGTCGCTTTCCCACCGTGGACAATCAGAGAGAGAGAACTGATACTCCCTACGAAGTACACAACTTTTGAACCTTTTTCGCTGTCAGTCCAATATATTACCTTTGTATTTATTTACACTGATATTATTTACCAGTTTATGTGGGTTACCCGAATGCGTAACACAGATGATAGTGTTGGGAGTGACACGTATGACAGACATGAGCGCTATACAAGAACCCACTATTATTAGTAGTATTAAGTTCAATTGACCCTTGTGAATGAAATTACCCTTGCCCATTTCCAATCAAATCGGTGATATTTTCACATGCCATGTTGTTATACCATATACATATCCTATACTTTGTGCAACAACGAATAAGTCACCTAGCAATATTAAGGGTTGTTCAGGCGACGCAAAATCACGAGTCACAGTTAAAAAATAACCACGCCTTAGCTGAAGGTGTTGTAGTTTTGGTTTTATGAGTAATTTTGATTTGTTATCGATCCATGGTTGGTTAAGTAAAGTTTCCCGATCAATTAAACACTTCCAATATACATCGGTTTCACTGAGAGTAGGGATAATACTTCGCAGAGCAAGAGTAACCAACTAAATACATTTCCTTTTTTTCTCTCCAGACAACTGCCTTGCACCACAACTTCATTGGAACCAGAGGGGGCCACAGCGTCATTTACAGAGCCATCGGAGTCTTCGGAGAGGAAAGAAGAGTAAGTCATAATACAAGTACAAAGATTTGCAAGGTGAAAATCCAAAAACCTTGTTTAAGGGCAAAATGTTATGAAAATAAACTTAATTGTTAAAATATTCCAAAAGCATTGTGAAAAAAATAAACTTAATTGTTAAAATATTCCAAAAGCATTGTGAAAAAAATAGTATTAGTTTTAAAAATACCTTTTTTGTATGGCAACGGCAGTGTTTTGCTCACCCAATTGTGCGTGTACAAAATAAGTGTTTAATTGTGTTCACTCGTATAGAGAATACCACATAGTCTTTTGATCTGAAGCTAAGCACAAACGTTCATATACTCATATACATGTATATGTTGGTGCTACAGATAATGTATAATAGTAAATCGGTCAGAGTAGGCCTAGTCCTACCTGAACAAAGCATTTTCAGTGACCCATTTAATGCATGTGGGTCAAGAGAGGTAAATGTGCACTAAAATCCTTGTCCAAAGATGTTAAAACAAGGCACCTCTGGGATGACAGTGAAGAGCCTGCATCAAGATAACACAGTGCTCCCACTCATAACCCATATTTCCTAGCCGACAACGAGATCAGAAGGAGAACTTTATTTAATTGCATTATGTTCCAGAGTGTGGAACATAACCGAGGTACGAAAAGACCGACATAAGGACAGGTCTCGGGATATCCCAACATAAATCTTGGACTAATAAGACTGTTTAAAGCCCCACTGTCATACTTGTAGCTACTTGCTCCCTCTATATAGAACACTTCCCCAATCGGTGCCTGTTGGTCCCCCATGATCCTCTATTTATTATGTTATTTGAGAGCTGAGTTGATGAGATAGCCACCTGTCAGTGACCTCACTTTGTGGTCTAATCCCTCCTAGCCACGGTAGTGTTGATAAGCTTTAAAGTAACAGACATGTGGAAAAAGTATGACCTCGTATTTAGTATGCAGATGGATATGGTCTCTTTGTTAAATCTTTGTGTAATTAGACAATTCGATGAACAATCGAAATGATTGGTAATGGCGATTGTAAATAAAAGGTAATGTTTAACTTAAGTTTGCAGAAACAGCTTTTAACTGGTTGGGGTGTTTCTAATATACACAAAATGCAAAATATGGTGACCCTTTTTGTTTTTGCGATGTAAGGATAGTTTCACTCTTGTGAAACAATATCTAAATTTAGATATTTACTTTTTTTTTCTAAGCGGGTAGATGAAATGAAAAGGGAAGGCGAGTTGTGATTTACTATCACATAGAATCCACCATGCTCACGTAATCTTTAGATCCCCCTCATATTATTTTTTGTCCGAAAGGCTACCAGCTACCCCAATACGGTTGGACGACATACTTCTGTACGATATCGCCGAAGAGATCGAGACTGATGAACACCTTGAAAGGTTAATGCACACTCTGGAAGTCACACAGGGGTCACAGTCACGGTATCACGAGCTCAACAGGTTGGAAGGTCGCCTTACGGCTAAAGGAACCCGACAGATGCTGATGGATTGGAGGGCCAGAACAGCAGTCACAGAGCAACGGGACAGGCTGAAGGACGCCCTCACCAGGGCTGGGCTGTTGGACCTGAGGGACAGATTCTTCCCAGGCTAGAAAGAATTAGAAGAAAGGAGCAAAAAAGAAGAATGTGATGGGAAAAAAAGTTTTGTTATATCACATGACTTAAGTTCGTCACACCATCTAAGGAGCACGGTAATTAAATGTTCTGAAATGATTGGTTTTAAGCGTCGCACTGTCAATACTCGAAATTCGAAATCCAGTCATCCTAAAGATAATGTATGTTCACTCTGTCGTCCAATTCTCGATTATGTTTGGTTACTTTGTCAAAAGAACCACATTAACTCATTAAAAGCTGTGCACAGACACTATACTAGATTTTTTTTTCAATTTAAGGTGCAAAGTCTCCGTCAAATCATGAGCGACTATTTCTTTTTAATTTGTCTCCTACATAATACATGTACAACAGAATGGTTTATTTGTCCATCTGTTTTGTAGTGAAATATTCTGTACTTACAGCACCTTCCTAATCCAAATTGACTGATATTACATGTTTTTGTTTTAATCACGAAATCGTTTTAAATACTCTTGTCTACTTAGGAAAATACAAAATGATAATAAGCTGGTATCAGTAAAAGTATTTGCAATTATTATATTTAGGGCGCATGTATAACTAAACATTTTTTCGGAAAGTAAACAAAAAATGACTGATTTGTTGTTCAGATAAAATGGAAGATAACGTCGCAAGATACATCAAAGCAGTTTGTGTTTGATTGATCGAAACTTTAATATTACGTAACTTTCTATTTTTATTTTTTTTTCGGATTTTGCTCAAACTTTAAATTGAATATTCCCTCTCATTTGTCCTTCTATACATAATATCAGGGTGTACATTCCCTTTAAACACATTTCTTCATGTTTTGAAAACTTTTCCGTTCATTAGCTGCCTACTTTATACACTTTTGTCAGCTAGGTCTTTTGAAAATTTCTTACACTGCCATCTTTCCGATATGCCTACTACAGTACAATGATATTTTGAGCAATCTTATTATTTTGTATTCCTACCACATTCTTTACATTATTCTGGTAAATTTCTGTTTGTAAAAACATATAAATATTTTGTATATTTTCGGTGGTGGAAGTAGATTTTAGTAGTAACAGCAAGCAATGATCGAGGAGAGGCCTTAAGAAATTAATATTTCTTTGAGGCATCCCCGTGCATTGGTTGTTGTTTTCGTTTATATTTGTATTGTTATTATAATCATCATTTTTGTATTCTTTCATTGGTTATGCATGTAATTGTTTTGTGTTTGCTGTGTACCTAGAAATTAAATAAATATATAAATGCCATGTAGAATTTGTAGATTATTAGGCTATCAGGACCTCAAAGAAGAAGAAGAAGAAGAAATAAAAGAGTAAGGTTTATACTTGTATTGATTATACTACATTATAAAATTATCACGTTATTTATCATATGTTTATATATTAATGTTACTTACTGTATGACATGAGGCTAATGTTCTTTGCTTATTTCTATTATACCTTACGTTTACACATTCTTTTTTATTCATTTATTGTATTTAGAAAATTGAACAAATAGAAAACAATTAAATTGAAATTAAATGAGGAATGCCAAAAAAATATGTTTAATTCTTATAAATAAAGGATAATGTTATGTAACTTGTACGTGTATGCTAAGCATTTCCTTAATAAAATTGTTTATGTTTTTACGTATTGAAACTGTGTTATCTTGTACGTTAGTTTTTCTTTTTCTTCATGAAAAATGCATGAGTCGAGAATATGTTATGTAATGTAAGGCTAAATGTATGTAGCTGTTAAGCATTTCCTGAATTAAATTGTAAATGTTTTTACGTATTTAAACTGTGTTAACATGTACTTTACTTTTCTCATAACTTCTTGAAAAAGTGTATGTCGAGAACATCTAATTTACTGTTTATAAATTGAATGTGTCTGTTAACCATTTTCTAAATAAACTTTTAAATTGTTTACGTATTTAAACTGTGTTAACTTGTACATCGAATTTCTTTTTATTTATAACAGAATAAAAGAGTCGAGAACGTTTGATTTCAAACTGTTTTTCAATTAACAGAAGCCTGTGTGGACTACTGGACGGGACTTGTATAGTAACTCGATAAGAAGAAGAATTGACAGAGAAAAAATATTAAGAAAAACGAATCGAAAATATGAATAAGATGAGGTCTACATTCAGCAACTATAATTTATATAAGCCATATTCGAAACCAAATTAAATGCATCCATTTTTGTTAAAGGTAATACAAAGTTTTGGGAAATTTTGAAAATTGGGTGGATAGTGATTCTGTACAATTTTGATGTATTTGAATGCCCCTGTGGAGGTATTATAACCACTAGAAAATTTAGCCCCTAAAACACTTCTGCTTTCGAGAAAAATTGAATATGAAAATTTACCGGTGCTCCCGGTAAATTTTGATAAATTTCAAATAGCGCCTACGGCCGTACACTGGTAGCTGCGAACATAAAAACTCCTGAATATATAGTTGTGATATATAATATCCAAACGGTAATAGCTCATCGGTCGATTTCAGTCAAGAAACATCGTTTTATAGTTTAATTAATATCTTGATAACTTTAGACTCGATTTCAACCGCGACAACGATCAATGAATATTGTAAGATCGCATATGCTTCCAATATGTTCATTTGAACCAAATTCATGACCCCATACCCAAACTTTGTATTAACTTTAAGTGCCTTAATACGAATGAATCCTTTCACGAGGAAAAGAAAAGAATGAATCCATTCACGAAGAAAAGAAAAGAATGCAAATTACAAAAATGACATGCTGTGATATTTCAATTATGCGAGAGTGTATATATGTGCGTAGCGCCCTGATCTGCACACACACAAAGGCACAATTCTGATAAAATAAAACACGTAACAAACACATTATTCATTTCTCCAAAACAGCGATGTGTAGCCTGTTATTGCAAGAACAACAAAAAAGAAATTTAGAGAAAGTTCTAATTGTATTATTTGTTAATTATAAGCATCTAAATTCTATATTTCATATCATACATTCGAAACTACTTGTTAAATGAATGACTGTCCAAATATATGAACAATTCTGTTTGCAATTTTAGAATTTGGAAATGATGTTGTTCTTATTAAATTTCATTAACATTTTTATTTAAACACTCATTCTTCGGAATATAAGGAATACTATCAGACTAAGCGTTAGGGAAATCGCAAAGAGACTCCTTGGCATATTTACATTGATATGTTCGGTTCGAATTGAAGGCGGATCCCCATCCAGTTATTCAGAGCTATCTATAGGATTATACAGTGTTTTGGTCTACTTGGATTCAGTAGGACACGACATGTAGAGATGTCGTGGTTTAGTGGATACGTCGTTGGTCTGTGGATCACATGGTTCGCGGTTCGAGTCCCGCCACGGCAATAGTTGAGCACCTTGAGCACCGTATGAAGTATAATATTTGTTCTGTTCTTGCCCAACGGAGCATTCGCTGTATTGTGCCCAACCGTACTGAAAACAGAATGGCCAGGCTGCTGTTGCTACTAAAAATGGTTATCATTATCAAAGAAAACGACCCGTTTTTCTTAAAGAACAGGGATGTACCGATGGAAGGAAAACCACTCGTACACGAATAGTTGTTCAACGCGCTATCCAAACAGCTAGGCTCTACCAAAAACCTAAAAGGCCTGCAGAGGATAGGAGGCCTATGGAGGCCCGCCCCAACCCCCCCCCCCCCCCACTCCGTGAACGGAGGGATACCATGCGTGTTACCAAAATGTCCGGCTAAGGGGTACTTTTCACGCACCAAAGTCCGGCTCGTACATACACAAAAAAGACTTGACACACCGGACTTAGGGGGTGTTTTCAAAAGGAGGGAACATGCATATGCGTACCCTAAATAACACTGAGTGGAGGGGTCGGGTATGGAGGCTATATTTTGATGATAGGGGAGTCAGAATTGCCCTCATTGCATCAGGCCTTAGCTTTAGAGGGATCTTGGCGCCGATATACGACTCGAACCCGTTTCTGAACCATCATGACTCAAATACATCATTGAAAGTAATCGTGAAAGATGTCCCTTTGTCGGTAAAAGATGAATTGATCGTAAATGAAATTGGAAAACAAAAGTGTAAAATCATTAGCAAAGTGCAAACAAAGAATCTATAGGTTAATGGCCTCTTGGCGGAGTGTTACACGGGGGACAGAATGCTGTTCATCGTACCCCCCCCCCCCCCCCGCAGAACCCCTCCCACGAGGGATGAATATGGGATCCATCAAAGCCCGTGTCTACCAGGAGGGACAAGACAAAGGCCCTATCCTATGCTCGAAATGCTTGTCACGGGGGCATCATGCTTATACGTGCACGAAGACGGGGGTTTGCAGGAAATGCTTGCAGCCCGATCACAAAGGATTCAAATGCACGCAGCAATCTAACGAAGGGATACCAAACACACGAGATGGTGCACAGATGACTGACATACGTAACGACCCAGGACAACAAGATGCACTGAAATCACCTCTCATACTGGATCCCAACACAGTAGACGCAACACGTGACTTCGCCATGACAACAAACCGCTGCCTGACAAAGAAGTACCTACTACGGCGCAAACAAACATAACACAATACATCGCAGCAGAACGACGTGATTCACTGACCAAATCTTCGGAGAGTGATTCGAACGCGAACGAAGACAGTCAAACACCTGAAGGAGAATATTCCGAGTTGTTGGCAGAATCACCGATACTACCACCGTCGACAAGAAGGCCGTATCGTCCAAGCGCAAACAAAGGTCAAAGAATAAAACTGCTAAAATAAGATGAGCAGTATTCTGAATAATACAGAAGCAATCAAATGAGTTGTAAATATTGTTTACAAAAACTCTTAAAATGTCAAGAACTAATAACAAGCACTGCAACTTAGTTAGTTTAAACGTAAGAGGTTTGAGAAACAAAGAGAAACGAGATGCCATCTTTTTATGGAGTAAGCATTAAAAAACCCTGATATACTGCTACTACAAGAAGCTTATTGGATAACTTACTGGATAATATCTTAACAATCTTTCGAAACGAATGGAAAGGACTTTGTTTCTTTTGAAACGGATCTAATCACTCAAGAGGTGTGGCTTTTCTCATAGCACAGGATGTTCCTATTGCTGTGAAAAGTATTATTTATGGTCAAAAGGACGTGCCATTATGATAAATGCTAAAATAAGCGATTGTAATGTATATATTGTAAATGTTTACGCACCCACTGAAACAAATAGAGAACGTTTAAAAAAAAAACTGTTTATATAGATACAGTCAAATAGACTTCTTCATCATGATTTTTTGCTTGGTGGTGATTTGAATTCTATCCTCTGTCCAAGAAAAGACGCAAAAAGAAACCCAAATTCTTATTATAAAACACCACGAAATTTAGAGGATCTCATTAAGCGTTTACATTAATGTGATATATGGAGAAATCAAAACCCCAAAAACCAACAATTCAAGTGGAGAAATCTATTTCTGGATGTGGCATCACGACTCGATTATTGGTTAGTAATTGATAGTCTTAAACCTAAGGTGATAGGGACTTTTAGATTTGCGTGGACTGATACTTGTGACGTCCATTCAAGGCAGTGCATTAAAAGGACGTCGATCGTAGCAATCCACATTGTCTTCGTGCAAATCTAAAAGTCCCTAGTAACAAATTATATTCGTCCTACAGTCCGATGCGACCATAATGCAATCTTTTTAAAGTTGTTAACAGGTAAGATAGACAAGGGTCCAGGATGTTGGAAATTAAACCCACATATCCTTAAGGATGATAATTATAAAAAGCAAATAAGAAATATTATCGAAAAGATAGAAAGAATGAATGTTAGTTTCAGTGAAAGATAGGAATTAACACAAATTAGGTGTCGTGAATTTACACAAATGTATTGTGCAGGAAAGAAAAGAAAGATGGAACAAATATTTACCAAGCTTAGTAAAGAACTGGATAACCAAAATGAAATTTCTGATGAGACTAAAAAGGATTATGTAAGAATCAAATGTAAGCTGGATAACTTATATAAAAGAGAGTGTAAAAGAGCAAGTACCAGATCTCGAGTCAAATGGTTAGAGAAAGGGGAAAAGAACACCAAATATTTTATGAACTTAGAAAAAAAATGCTGAAAAGAAAACCATTACCAGACTTGGAAAAGGTAAAAAGATTGTAATGAAACGATTTGATGTTTTACATGAGGTTGTTTTATTTTATGACAAATTATATACAAGTAAAAATGTACCAACAGATGAGGTTAACAAGTATTTTGAATGTACCGCGGTAAACAGGTTAACTGAGAAAGAGAAATAATTACGTGAAGGTTTGTTGACTAATACAGAATGTCCAAAAGCGGCATTTAAGATGCCTAAAAAAAAAACTCCGGGAGGAGATGATTTGACAATTGAATTCTACCAAGAATTCTGGAATGATATTGAGTTTATGCTTGTCAATGCATGGAATGAAAATTGTGTTAATAAGATCATGTCAAAAACACAACAATTAGGAGTTATTACATTGATCCACAAGAAAGGTGAGATGGAAGATTTGAATAATTGGATACCAATAACTTTGTTGAATATACGATTACAAAATAATGGCATCAGCGCTGGCAAATAGACTAAATAAAGTAATACCGAACATCATACATGAAAATCAAGTAGGTTACATTAAGAGCAGAATGAGCGGTTTTAATATTAGGCTCACGCAAGATGTTCTGGAATATATGCAAAATAAATGTTTGAAAGGGGCAATAATGCTGATCGATTTTTGAAAAGCATTCGATACTGTAGAATTTCAATTTATTGAAGTTTATCTGACTAATTTCAATTTTGGGGAAGATTTCCGTTGCTGGATTAAGTTGATGTATGAACAAGTTGAAAGCTCAATACTCGTTAATGGATGGAGAACGAGAAATTTTAAGATAAGGTGAGGAATAAGACAAGGCTGCCCTCTATCGGCCATGTTGTTTATCTTAGCAGTAGAAAGAAATAATGACAGGATTAAAAGGATTCCCTTTGGAAATACTGGTAATCAGAAAGAGTTGAAAATTTTGCAATACGCAGATGACACTTTTATAGTTTTCAGAGAAGAATCATCGGTGAAATATGTTTTGGAAGAAGTAGACAGATTTGGAAACGCTGCTTGCCCAGTGCTCAATAAAGATAAAACAATTTTTGAAATGGTTGGGTCCTACAAAGCAATAATGGAACTTTCAAGCCTTTGGCCTTCATTGGACAGATGGCTGTATCAAATACTTAGGATTTTATATAGACACTGACCTAGATTTAGTGGGGAAATTAAATTGGGAAACGAAACTAGAAAAGGTACAGAGAATAGTAGGCAATTGGCGGAAGAGAAACCTTATAGTTATAGGAAGAGTCCGCATAAGTAAGACATTGCTTATTAGTCAAATAATTCATCTGGTTATGTTCTGTTAAGTACCAAATTATATTGTAAACAAAATAGAAAAGATTGTATACAATTTTGTATGGAATTCAAAAGTTGACAAAATGAAAAGAAAAACGATAATTAGAGATTATACTGACGGTGGAATAAGAATGATTGATTTTAACAGGTTAGTATATAGTTTCAGATTAGAATGGCTTGGAAGAATAGTTGATGACACAAAAAGATTTTGGAAAGACTTTGCAAAGTTATATTTCCAACCTTTAAGAAGTCTCAATTTACTTTTGAATTGTACTATCGATCGATACATGATATAAAAATATTTTGTCGGCAAATTGCCAAGGTTTTATTTAGAGATTATGAAAGCCTGGTCATTTATAAATGATACTAGCTGGACCCGCGGAAATCCGCGGGATTCTAGAGCGCGCGGGTGGGGCAGGGGCGGTTTCAAAAGGCAGCGAGGGAGGGGGCCAAATTTGTGAGTAAATATCAAGCCGCAACTCGCTCTGGACGTCGACACGGAGGTGGACATCGGGCGGAGCATAGCCAAGAGTACACTCTCCGGCGGCTGATGGCACCGTGCACCGGTACCCCAAGGGGACGGTTTAGAAGGAGATAGGCGCACAAATTTCGGCTGCAGATGTCATTAAAAAACAGACACTATGAATATGACTGACAAAGAAAGCGGACAAAATATACAGTTCCTCAGGTAGACAAAGGAACATCCCTTCATTCTTTTAGGCCAAATAAAAAAAAAACATGTTTAGCGTCCTGTTTTTTCGAAAAATAGGAAGGAGGAGGCCCTTTTTATTTTTAATTTTTTATTTCAAAATGGCCGCTCAAAATGGCCGCTCGATATATTTTCCCTGACAGTCGGGGCCATTTTTTTTTTTAAGGTGGCCTTCGACAGTTTTATTTTTTTTTAAAATCAGAAATAGAGCCATTTTAGCAGTTTTTCATTTTTTTTTTTTTAAATTTCAAAAAAAAAAAGAAAAAAAAAAGGAGGCGGCCCCCAAAAAGGAAGCGGGCGGGGACGCTAAACATGTTTTTTTTTTTTAATGGCCTTATGTAAAAAGTGAATATGCATAAGTTAACATTACATACTTTAGATCCAACTATATTAATGGAAATGTAGTTCTAGTTTACTTAGAATAGATTAATTATTGTGGAATCAATTAGGTTAATTAAAATAAAAGTAGATCTCTTCTTCTTTAACGTTAGAATTCGGACTCGGAAGTTAAACTCATGAGAAGTAATGTTTCTATTAATAATCAGAGTTATTTAACCCAAATACCATGCGAGGCCAAGGGCATTTAATTTTTTTTATTCCTCTTCAGTTTCTAAATGCAAAAATTGTAGTGTGCAGACTGATGTAGATGCATATTAGATTTTGGTGGCAGAATTTGGCTTGCCCCGATGTTTTGCCCTACCCGACCCTCATCTCTTTTTTCGCTTTTGTCACGTTGATGATCTTATGATTACGTTATACCATGGAATCTGAAATCTGTTATGTAATGAAATAAAACAATTTTACTTATTTAAATCAGCTGCAAGCGGGCGTTTGAAGCAGAAAATAAACTTGTGTCATCGAACAATTAATGAGTAGTCTAAGATGCTTTTATTTAATCGAGAAGAGGTTCACCAAGTCGAGGTATAACTATCAGTACGTTGAATGAAAGAAATTTGTTTATATTTGATTGTTGGCGAAAGTCGCAGTACACAATCATGCACAATGCAGTAGAACATGAACACACGTGCACACACGTTGAATACATATATACACGCGAAGATGAATAGCACTTTTTGTGTGTCATGTTGAGCATTATCATGTACGTATACCCCGCACACACTTGTTATTAATTAGAACAATGCATGTACAGAACAGCCGAAGTATGTACTACGTACGTATACCATAGAGATGGTACGTACCTACCTTTGATCGGTTGCCATTTACACTATTGAAACTTTTTTTGTTACTTTTTGCGTATATTCAATATAATTCTAATCAGGATTGTAAAAATATATTACCAACAATTTTTTTTATCATATCATGTATTTGCTAAAAAATCAAACACAAAATGTTTATTTCTGATTTTGGCAGACAATTCATATAGATCGAGGTCGGACTGTGATGCTCAAAAGTATAAGCTAGCCTTGGCTAGTTCGTTGCTTTTGCGTGATTGTATATCTCCGTTTTATCACATTGTTGTTGACTGTATAAACAGAATAATAACACATTCGTAATTTGTTGAATATTTTTTGTTAGAATAATATCAAATTAGAACAAAAACAATTTTTTAGGGGCAATGGATTGAAACAGTTCGAGGCTCATGCATGCATGCAACAGGTCATGCATAATATTCATGAGCGTGTCACATCGTTTTTTTACGATTTCCCGGTCGATGGCGGGACAGAATGGTAAAAAACCCGGCCGTTTCCACGTAGAAAAGAATTCCTCGTTCCCCGGGTCGGGTCCCGTCCACCCTCGACCCGTCGTCCGGGAGGAGATAGCTCTCCCGACGTCGAGCCCGGACCCTCGTTAAGTGACGCAGATCGACGCGTTTCGACGCGAAATACGTCATCGGACCGCCCACAATCGGACCCATGGAGCTTCGGACCGCCCACAATCGGACCCGTGGAGCTTGTCGTATTATTATAATAGATAGATTGTGAAACATTGGTACCTATAGGTAACATAACCTTTGTAAAAGATATTTATGTTAACGGAAATTGTATTTCCATGAAAAAATTGATAACAACCATTGAAAATAAAAAAGCGAAAGCGACATCACTTTTTTGTTTGTCTAAATCGAGAAATGCAATACCAAAAGTTTGAAATGATAACTCAAAGAATCTATTTTGTTATAAACTCCAACTATACCAATTGGTAAAAAAGAAAAACAATTGAAATTTGTGTCAAGTAGGTTATTTTAGCATATTCTAGCAAGGAATGACATAGGAGATGAAAGTCCATCATACTGGACAAACTTCATTGATTATCATTTAAACTGGAAACGATCTTTCAAAGAAATTTGAAGAATGTAAAATAAAGTAAATTGAAACAGTTTAATATTAAGACAATATATAATTTGATTCATGTAAAAAGAATGTTGTTTTTATGAGCATTTAGTAATTCCGATATGTGAAACAGGTAACTGTAGAGAAGATTTATTTCATGCTTTTTTGAAATGTGAAATGAACATTCTCTTCTTTGAAAACATAATGGAAAGGATAAAGCATGTATATAATGTAGATATTGATTTTATTGTTGGTCTTTTGTTAAAAAATAATTTGGAAAACAATATGATGATATTGTTACAATTGCCTTTTGAAGGTATATAAATGATAATTTTTGAGAAACGAAAACACGAAAGATGAAAGGAAAGGAAAATGCAATAAATTATCAATAATTCAATGAATCCCCCCCCCCCCGTCCCCAACAGAAAAACAAAATATTTTGTCTGCCATATGCCTTGAGCCATAATGCATGGTCGTATAGAGGATTGTTTACGTTTTGGGACCGGGTAAAATGCAATGAATTATTGATAATTTATTGTATTTCTTTGTTGTTGTTTTTTATTTGTGGGAACTGCCCCCTACCCTAGCACCCGCTGAGTACAGTCATGGTTCAGTGGCAAAGCAATGGCCTCGGAACTGTGAGGCCCCAGGGTCAAAACCGTGTCGATGTGTTATATTAGTGCCCTTTTGTGGGGCATTAATCTTCATTACTGTCATTTATGACTTAGCCCTAATAAGGCCGGGGGGCATCCCCCCTCCTCCACGATTTGTCTGATTGTTTGGGAACGCATATGGATGGCGCCCCGCCGCTCGCTGACTTTTCTCTTTCGAGTCTTGCGCAACTTTTACATTTTTTTTTGTTGAAAATCGGACCTACGGTTACAAGGTCTCGTGACCTTTTGTCTTTGCATGTCAGCCCGAAAATCGCTCATTTTCGTGATTTGTGTACAAAACATATGGAAAAGTCATTTTTCCTAAAAACAGATCAAACATGGGTTATTGGGTCTTGTTTAAAGTTAAGGTGGTTGTTTTGGGAGTCAAAATAGTTAAATTGTAGTTAGAAATGAAATAAAACAACAAAAACAATAAAATAAATAAGTTAAAAAACAATGAAATTCATAAGAAATTATCAAAACAAGAGATAACATAAGGAATAAGCTGGCTCTTCCAAATTGGAAAGAAATATATGTATATATAATAATAAAGTCAGTTGAAGTACCGAAATCCATGAGAGTTTCAATTCACTGAAACCGGTTTCAATTTACATGTGTTCCGTCTGCTCCAGAATAGCAGTTGCCAGTTGAACCTTCTTTTCACAATACGGCCTTACAAATATTGTGCGCATGACCATGACGATTGTGTCGATATTTCCCAAAATAACTCTATGACATCAATACAATCTTTCAACACGGCAGGTCTACATGTACAAGCGCCGCTTCTAGACCCAACATTTAAGGTAAGCAAAGTGCTACAAAAACGTTTGGGACAAAGTAAAGTGGATATGTTTGAACAAATTCTAGTTGCTGTTGTTATTATTGTTGTCATTGTGGTTTGTTGCATTTTTTGTGTCATCAGAACTATATTTTGTATTATTACTTCCTGCTTTGCAACACGTGTAGAAGGCTTATTATAATCCGAGTGCAATTTAGAACATTGTATGCCTGCTCCAAATTTGGCCTCTCTCTGACTTTTGGCCGTGGGCCGAGCCTCCTTTTCGTTCAATTTCCTAAAAAATTTGCCGTGATTTTGTTACCATATTTTGGCACAAATAGGCTAAATATAAATATAGACTAACAAACAGCATAATTTCGAATGACATTTCTACACGCCCGGCCTGCGTACAATTCTACGATCCGCTTGGCTTGCATCCACGTATAGTGGTATACACCCGTGCTGAACGCGATGCACGGGAGCTACACTCACAACATGTACATCCCCCTGATTGATCAAGAAGCGCAATACGCCTACCCCGATTGGGACTGCAAAATATACGGAGACTATCTGTACATCTATAATTAAATACTCTTGTATTAAAGTAACGCCTACTCCTGATAATTCATGAATATCCCAGAATATCTTCAAGATAGTCCAAATAGATTAAGAAAAAACAGCGTGTTTGTCAAACTAAAATAGCTAGCAGACATGTGCTTAAACTGTTCAGCCTAGCTGTATACACGGATATTGCGAAGTATGACAGTATTTAGGAATAATAAATATCGATCACCATTGATCTTGACGAATTTAATTAACTTTTATCACTCAAAAGGGCATTGTGTGGCCAAAATACATAATGACACCTCCCTTTTACTGAAAGAAAGTGTCCACTACCTTTTCCCTTTAAATTCTCCCAAAGTTCAGCAAACAATATTAATATGGGAAATAGAATTGTATAGTCTGTTTTGAAATAGGTTTTCGCCAAACGGACTGTAAGCTTACGTCCTGGTAAAGGTTTTCACGTCCCCCTTCTTTTACCAACCGAGAACGATACCTCTATATACTACAAGCTTTTGTAAATCAAGATGTCAGTAAGTGTTGGAGAATTTTTGATTTACTCTTCGTTTAACTACAATATGCCTTATACATGATTGCTTTCGTATTTCAGAGGGTATTGATCATGAGAAGATTTATTGTTCGCTGTTTGTTGGCCGCAATGCTGTTGCCCTTGGCTTGTCGGGCGTGACGTTATGCGAGCTTGCAGCGCGAGCCTACCTTTGTTTAGCCTTTTGACAATGCCTCGTGACTCTGGCTATTTTCCACCCAAATCAGCGGCTGAGATGAATCTAGAGACCCATGGTGAACGCGCGATGGAGTGGCGGTAGCCGCGCTACTCGCTCTGGCGTTCACTCGGGTTTTCGCGATTAGTCTCTTTTTAGTCGCTCGGCGTCTTTCAGACATGTGGCCTTGTTTAAAGGCTAACCTTTGTTGGAAAACTTACCCGGGAAGTCAGGAATGTCATGCTAACTCATCAAAACTGCAAAGGTGAATGGACCGGGTTGATTGTCTCCCTGAGTTCTAAAAGGATGTACCCACTATATCGTAAATTCATTGTGAGATATTTTGAATATGTTTGTAGGTACTGGTACAGTTCCTGGTCCAAAGTGTATTAAAAATGATAGAACTGTTGCACTTTTTTTCTCCATTTTTGCAAAGTTACTAGAAAGATTCATGTACAACAATCTTGCTCAATAGGAAATTTGAATCCTGGTTTTAGGTAGAATTATTCTACTTCTCTGTAATAAATGTTCTGTTCTACTCTACATGGAATTGACAGAGGCAATTTCTTTTGTTATGGCATCTTTAAAGACCTTTCAAGAACCTTGACACCATCGACCACCCAGTTCTTCTCAAACAATAAAACTTGTATGGATTACGAGGCTAACCCTAAGAAAGTGGTTTCATAGTTGTATACAAAACAGAATGCGGTGGTCGATGGTCTGGAGCTCCCGGATGCTCGTGAGTTTTGGCAATTCAAGATAGTCATCAATAAGGGATAGACACTGTAATACGTGCCTTACAATTTGCACAATCCCTATTGCTTTATTTCTTGGGATATAAGTTCTCTCTCTCTCTCTCTCCCACACACACAGACCATTCCAAGGACAATCTTATAGAACAAAGACTTGTCTTGGATTATGTTCAGAGGAACTACTTCTTTCTTAAAGGATTGGGTCCAGGGGTCCGCCGATGGACCCCTGTCAGTTCATTAGAAATAATATAATTGTTTTCCTGCTGTTCTAACTTTGTCAGAACGCTTCGTTGGAATAAGATGTGCCACAGATCGACACTGCAATTTGTATTTGTACATTTCAGTTTCATGTTTTTTGGGGTGTATTTTTTCTGACTGTCTCTTCATCCAGTTTCTGTTCCTTTGCCTTCTTTTCTCTCGTTCTTCCTTTCTTCCGTCGCTCTCTCTCTTTATTTCCCTTTCCCCCTGTTTAACGCTGCCAAAAAAGAGGGCAACGGCCGATTTGCGCCCTGGTCCGCAACTGATCTGTGCATCTAAATGTAATCAGGCATTTAATACGCAAGGCTTGAAATGGGATGGGTAGCCTTCCCACCTTATATGTTGCCGACCCGTTCCTCGAGAGAGCAGTATCTATTTATACATTTCTATCTCTCTCTATCTCTCTCCCTTTTTCTTTCTTTTAATCTGTTACATATACTTTTCTCTTTCTCTTCTTTTTTCCTTTGGTTGCTCTTTCTTTCCCCATTTTATTTAGGCCAGCAAGAGGGGGAGCAGCCGATTTGGCCCCTCTTGGATCTGCCATTGATGGATCGGTTATTTAAGTCTATAACAATGTTTTCCTTTCTAGATTGTTTCGTTGAACTGTACATCAATGTAGGCATGGCAGAAAAAGAAGAGCCAAGTGTCCCCGAGGCGATTGAAGGCAAGCAAATCCGTGATTCTTTCATTTTTAATAAAATTACTAACAATTAGATTGACAAATAAAAACAGAAAGGAATGAACAGGAAAACACAGGAAAAATAACAAAACTTTAAACCACCTGAAACAAAACAAGAAGGAAAAAGGAGAAGAAAACAAAGAGGAGAAGAAAAAGGAGAAGCAAAAGAGGGGGGGGGGGGGATAAGGAGGAGGAGAAATAATGATAACAATAGTAATAATAATAATCATCATCATAATGATAATAATTATAATGATACAAATATTAAGGGCACACTTTTTCAAAGACTTTGAGATTAACTTTGTCACAGTTTCAATTTGTTATCTTCCTACGGATTTGAGATGTATATGATCTATTTATTTATTCATAATTGGTGTTATGGTTATGGATCATTTAATATTCGTCAGTATCCGTTTGATTAAACATACATGGTTAAATGTGTGCATGTAATATATTCTAATATTTGTCCTATTTCTCTATTTTCAATGCGCTAATTTTACGCTTTGCAGAAGGTAAGTATGCAACTTTGTCCAATCATGGTTATTTCTTATAACATTGGTGATCATCCATCTGATATTTCTCTCCTTTCATTTACATATTTGCTTCATTGCTTCATTAGAACTAGGCCCGAGGTCATTTGATATATTGAAATAGATATAAGTATCATGAATAGGCAATGCGGAGTAATACAAAAACACAAACCTTATATTGATATTGGATTTAAAACCTCGTGTTTACAGTTTGTATAAGCAACCATCTTCTCGTGGATTATAAATATGTATATTTTGATTTCATAGGTGTCTGTGGTAAGAAATGAATATAATTTGAAAACATGAATAATGTAAATTACTTGTGAGGTCAAGCAAATCAGTAAAGTTTGATATAAAGAGATGTCTAGTTATTACACAAAACTGGTAATAAAATAAAGAGGCACCTTATGCCCAGGGGGCACAGCAGGTTCTAGAGACATGGACTGTTGTAAAAGGTTGTTGGGTATTAATGTGTTCAGGGGACCTTCCTGCACAATTTCTAGGTGGCCAACCTTTGTAATATGCAGCTGGAAAAAAAAAATGGCCGCCATTTTTTCAAAATGGTCGCCATGTATAACTACTGTTGAACAATTTTGGGTATTATTTTTAAAAGCACCTCACGTTACCACGTGTAAGGTGTCATATGGAAGACAATTAAATTAACTACAAGATGATACCTCATTTAATAGGTTTCGTGATGATTTGCATTACACATTTGAGCCAAAAATGTGATTTAAAAAAAAATTGTTTTTTAAACAATTTTTTTCTCAAAAATACCTGGGAAGTCAGGAATGCAATCCCAACTATCACGAAAATCGTTTATGTATTCGCATAATTATGTCATGTTTCATCCAAACTGCAAAGGCGAATGGATCAAATTGTTTGTCTCCCTGAGTTCCAACAGGATGTATCCACTATATCGTAAATTCATTGTGAGATATTTTAAATATGTATGTACGTACCGGTACATTACCTGGTCTAAAGTGTATTTAAGTGATATAACTGTTGCACCTTTTCCATCTTTGCTAAGTTACTAGACAGATAAATGTACAACAAACTCTATGAAATCTTTCAAAATAGGAAATTTGAATCCTGGTTTTCGCAAAAATTATTCAATTTCTCTTTGTGTAATAATTTGTGTTCTACTCTACATAAAATTATCAGAGGCAATTTTATTCGTTATGGGATCTTTAAGGACCTTTCACAAACATTTGACACCATCGACCACCCAGTTTTTCTAAAACAATTACACTTCTATGGAATACGAGGCTAACCCTAATACAGTGGTTCCATAGTTGTATACAAAAAATAATGTGGTGGTCGATGGTCTGGAGCCCCCGGATTCTCTTGAGTTTTAGCAATGCAGAACCTTCAAGATAGTCACTAATACGGGATACACACTGCAATACGTGCCTTACAATTTGCACAACCCCTATTGCTTTATTTCGTGGGATATCAGTTTTTTTCTCTCTCTCTCTCACACACACAGTCTATTCCAAGGACAGTCTTATAGAACAAAGATTTGTCTTGGATTATATTCAGAGGAACTACTTCTTTCTTAAAGGATTGGGCCCAGGGGTCCGCCGATGGACTCCTGCCAGTTCATTATAAATAATATAATTGTTTTCCTACTGTTCTACCTTCGTCCGAATGCTTCGTTGGAATATGCTGTGCCAACAGATCGACACTGCAATCTGTATTTGTACATTTAAGTTTCATGTTTTTCTTTTTGTATTTTTTTTGACTTTCTCTTCATCCATTTTGTGTTCCTTTACCTTCGTTTCTCTTTCTGTTCTTCCTTTTTTCCGTCGATTTCTCTCTCTGTTTTCCTTTACCCCTGTTTAACGCTGCCAAAAAAGAGGGCCGCGTCCGATTTGCGCCCTGATCCGCAGCTGATCTGAACATCTAAATGTATACAGATATTTAATACGCAAAGCTAGAATTGGGATGGGTTACCATCTTATACATTGCCGACCCGTTTCTCAAGAGAGCAGTATATATGTATACATTTCTATCTCTCTCTATCTCTCTCACCTTTTTGTTCTTTTAATCTGTTACATATACTTTTCTCTTTCTCTTTTTTTCTTCCGTTGCTCTTTCTTTCCCCATTGTATTTAGGCCAGCAAGAGGGGGGAGCTTTATATTCGGCCCCTCTTGGATCCGCCATTAATGGATCGGTTATTTAAGTCTATAACAATGTTTTATTTTCTAATTTTTGTTGTTGAACTATACATCAATGTAGGCATGGCAGAAAAAGAAGAGCCAAGTGTTCCCGAGGCGATTGAAGGCAAGCAAATCCGTGATTCTTTCATTTTTAATAAAATTACTAACAATTAGATTGACAAATAAAAACAGAAAGGAATGAACAGGAAAACACAGGAAAAATAACAAAACTTTAAACCACCTGAAACAAAACAAGAAGGAAAAAGGAGAAGAAATCAAAGAGGAGAAGAAAAAGGAGAAGCAAAAGAGGGGGGGGGGGATAAGGAGGAGGAGAAATAATGATAATAATATTAATAATAATAATCATCATCATAATGATAATAATTATAATGATACAAATAATAAGTGCACACTTTTTCAAAGACTTTGAGATTAACTTTGTCACAGTTTGAATTGTTTATCTTCCTACGGATTTGAGATGTATATCATCTATTTATTTATTCATAATTGGTGTTATGGTTATAGATCATTTAATATTCGTCAGTATCCTTTTGATTAAATATACATGGTTAAATGTGTGCATGTAATATATTCTAATATTTGTCCTATGTCTCTATTTTTATTGCGCTAATTTTACGCTTTGCAGAAGGGAAGTATGCAACTTTGTCCAATCATGGTTATTTCTTATAACATTGGTGGTCATCCATCTGATATTTCTCTCCTTTCATTGACATATTTGCTTCATTGCTTCATTGGAACTAGGCCCGAGGTCATTTGATATATTGAAATAGATATAAGTATCATGAATAGGCAATGTAGAGTATTAATACAAAACACAAACCTTATATTGATATTGGATTTAAATCCTCGTGTTTACAGTTAGTATTATAATCCATCTTATCATGGATTATAAATATGTATAGGCCAAAATTGAATTCATAAGTGTATGTGGGAAGAAATGAATATAATTTAAAAACATGGATAACGTAAATTACTTGTGAGGTCAAGCAAATCAGTAAAGTTAGATATAAAGAGATGTCTTGTTATTACACAAAACTGATAAAATAAAGAGGCACCTTATACCCAGGGGGCACAGCAGGTTCTAGAGACATGGACTGTTGGGTATTAATGTGTTCAGGGGACCTTCCTGCACAATTTCTAGGTGGCCAACCTTTGCAATATGCTGCTGGAAAAAAAATGGCCGCCATTTTTTCAAAATGGTCGCCATGTATAACTACTGTTGAACAATTTTGGGTATTATTTTTAAAAGCACCTCATGTTACCACGTGTAAGGTGTCATATGAAAGACAATTAAATTAAATACAAGATGATACCTCATTTAATAGGTTTCGTGATGATTTGCATTACACATATGAGCCAAAAAGGTGATTTAAAAAAAAAAGTTGTTTAAATAATTTTTTCTCTCAAAAATACCTGGGAAGTCAGAAATGCAATCCCAACTATTACGAAATTCGTTTATGTTTTCGCATAATTATGTCCTCTTTCATCCAAACTGCAAAGGCGAATGGACCGAATTGTTTGTCTCCCTGAGTTCTAATAGGATGTATCCACTATATCGTAAATTCTTTGTGAGATAATGTAAATATGTATGCAGGTACTGGTACAGTACCTGGTCCAAAGTGTATTAAAAATGATAAAACTGTTGCAATTTTTCCATTTTTGCAAAGTTAATAGAAAGATTAACGTTCGACAAACTCTATGTACTCTTTGCAAAATAAGATATTTAAAATCCTGGTTTTGGGTAGAATTATTCTACTTCTCTGTGTGGAATAAATGTTTGTGTTCTACTCTACATGGAATTATCAGAGGCAATTGTATTTGTTATGGGATCTTTAAGGACCTTTCACAAACATTTGACACCATCGACTACCCAGTCCTGCCAAAAGAATACACTTGCATGAAATAACTTACAGTGGTCTCATAGTTAAATTACAAAAAAAAAGAAGAAGGTGGTGGTCGATGGTCTGGAGCCCCCTGATGCTCTAGAGTTTTGCAATTCAGAACCTTCAAGATAGTGATCTTAAGAAATAGACACTGTAATACGTAACTTACAATTTGCACAAACCCTATTGCTTTATTTCGTTGGATATCAGCTCTCTCTCTCTCTCTCTCATACACACAACACACACACACGCACAGTTTATCCCAAAGACAATCTTATAGAACAAAGATTTGTCTTGGATTATGTTCAGAGGAACTACTTCTTTCCTAAAGGATTGGGTCCAGGGGTCCGCCGATGGACCCCTGCCAGTTCATTATAAATAATATAATTTTTTTCCTACTGTTCTACCTTTGTCCGAATGCTTCCTTGGAATATGCTGTGCCAACAGATCGACACTGCACTCTGTATTTGAACATTTAAGTTTCATGTTTTTCCTTTTTCTCTCTCTCTGTCTCTTCATCCATTTTCTGTTCTTTGCCTTCTTTTCTCTTTCTGTCCACCCTTTTTTCCGTCGCTCTCTCTCTCTATTTCCTTTCCCCTGTTTTACGCTGCCAAAAAAAGAGGGCAACGGCCGATTTGCACCCTGAACCGCAGCTGATCTGTACATCTAAATGTATACATGCATTTAATACGCAAGGCTTGAAATGGGATGGGTAACCATCCCATCTGATATGTTGCCGACCCGTTTCTCGAGAGAGCAGTATCTATTTATACATTTCTATCTCTCTCTATATCTCTCCCTTTAACAAAAAAAAATATGTTACATACTTTTCTCTTTCTCTTCTTTTTTTAATTTATCTTTGTTTTTCTTCTTTCGTTGCTCTTTCTTTCCCCATTTTATTCATGCCAGCAAGAGGGGGGAGCAGCCGATTCGGCCCCCTGTTGGATCTGCCATTGATGGATCGGTTATTTAAGTCTATAACAATGTTTTCCTTTCTAAATTGTTTCGTTGAACTATACATCAATGTAGGCATGGCAGAAAAAGAAGAAGGAACTGTCCCGAAGGAGATTGAAGGTAAGCGAATCCGTGATTCTTTCATTTTTACTAAAATTACTAACAATAAGATAGGAAAATAAAAACAAAAAGGAAAGAAAAGGAAAACACGGGAAAAATAACAAAACAGGATGTGGTGGTCGATGGTCTGGAGCCTCCAGATGCTCTTGAGTTTTGGCAATGCAGAACCTTCAAGATAGTCACTAATAAGGGATAGACACTGTAATACGTGCATTACAATTCGCACAACCCCTATTGCTTCATTTCGTGGGATATCAGTTCTCTCTCTCTCTCTCCCAGACACACACATTCTATACCGAGGACAATCTTATAGAACAAAGATTTGTCTTGGATTATGTTCAGAGGAACTACTTCTTTCTTAAAGGATTGGGTCCAGGGGTCCGCCGATGGACCCCCGCCAGTTCATTAGAAATAAAAAAAAATCTTCCTACTGTTCTACCTTCGTCCGAATGCTTCCTTGGAATATGCTGTGCCAACAGATCGATACTGCAATCTGTATTTTTACATTTAAGTTTTCATGTTTTTATTTTTGTATTTTTTTCTCTCTGTCTCTTCATCCACTTTCTGTTCTTCTGCCTTCTTTTCTCTTTCTGTTCTCCCTTTATTCCGTCGCTCTCTCTCGCTATTTACTTTTTCCCCTGTTTTACGCTGCCAAAGAGGGCCGCGGCCGATTTGAGCCCTGACCCGCAGCTGACATATACGTGTAAATGTATACAGGCATTTAATACTCAAAGTTTGAAATGGGATGGATTACCATCAAATCTTATATGCTGCCGACCCGTTTCCCGAGATATATGTATGTATACATTTCTCTCTCTCTCTCTCCTTTTTCTTTATTTTAATCTGTTACATACTCTTCTCTTTCTCTTTTTTTCTTCTTCAGTTGCTCTTTCTTTCCCCATTTTACGGGGGGGGGGGGGGACCTATTAGGTCCCTCTTGGATCAGCCATTGGTGGATTGGTTATTTAAGTCTATATTTGTTTTCTTTCTAAATTGTTTTGTTGAACTACACATCAACGTAGGCATGGCAGAAAAAGAAGAACCAAGTGTCCCCGAGGCGATTGAAGGCAAGCAAATCCGTGATTCTTTCATGTTTACTTAAATTACTAACAATAAGATTGGAAAATAAAAACAGAAAGGAAAAAAAAGGAAAACACGGGAAAAGTAACAAAACTTTAAACCACCTGAAACAAAACAAGAAGGGAAAAGGAGAAGCAAAATAGGGGGGGGGGGGGTAAGGAGGAGGAGAAATAATGATAACAATAGTAACTAGACATATAATACTTGTTTGGAACAAGTATAGGTGGGCTGGTCAACTAAAATTTGAGACAAAATAGAGCAAAAATAAGCGAGATACTACTAAAAAGACAAGGTCAGGTAGATTCAAGATGTGAACGAAATTGATGATGATGATGATGATGGTCATGATGATGATGATGATGATACTAATGATGATCATGATGATGTCGATGATGATTATCATCATTATGATCATGATGATCATGATGATAATGATGATAATGATGATGATCATGATGATATTGTCGATGATCATGAGCGTGATCTTGACATCTTATTGAAAAAATGAGGGATGATTAAGATAGCATATAGTCTCAGCTACGACATATTCAAAAATCAACAAAATTCAAGCAGAAATAACGGCGTTATTGCTCGCAAAAGACATGAATGTATAGAATCCAGATTTGAGAAAAAGGTCATCTCCCATAGGGATTACACGCAAAAAGTAATGGATCAAGTAAAAATAGTGTAATAATAAAGTAAAGAGGGGTGTTTATTACATTTGCGATTCTATGTGTTTTAATAGTCAAAGGAGATGGTACAGTGAAAGGCCAAAAAGAAAAAAAAAGGGAAGAAAAAAATTCTTGGGACGCCCGGACTCGAACCAGGGATCTCGAGGTAGGAAGTCAAATGCGTTACCGATATACCAAAACATTTCCCATAGCGATTACACGTAAACAAAAAATGGAATTCTCAAATCCCACTTTGCAAGTGAAATATGAGCATGATCCCGGCATTTGATCGAAAAATAAAAGACACACTTATGAAAGCTTATTGTCTCAGCTACAACATACTAAACGCTCAGCAAAAACGAAACTAAAACGACGGAGATATTGCTCGTTAAAGACGGGAATGTAGAATCCAGTTTTGAGAAAAAGTCATGTCCCTTAGAGAATACACGCAAAATGTGAAAAATTGACATGCCTCCTTTAATCGCTAAAATACGGCATGATGCCTTTGTCAAAATGAAAAATTATGATCATTGAGCTTGTAGAGAATTATTTTAGCTACATCATATCGAAATTTGGAAGAAAATCAATCAATATTTACAGAGATACAATCAATTTTCCATAAATATGCTGACGTCATAATATGCAAATTCGTATTTTGAGTTCCAAGGCCATTATGATGATGTCACGATACACCTAATGGCCAAATGAGACATGGAATCATATCTCCGACTCATACTCTATCTAGATATGAAAAAAATTGAAGGTCACGGTTCATTCCAAAGAGCTATAATGGATTTTGTAAAGGCATGTTTTTGCCCATATATGCTATGTATTAAAAGAGCTGAATTGACGCTCATCTTGTTATTAATGGTCATAAAGAGATAAACATGGTATCAAATTCCTTGAAAAAATATAAGAAATATCATGAAAGAAAAAAAAATGGCGATTCTATGTTTTGCAGTGGTGTTACGCGCGAAAACGCGCGCGCATGTGCGTACGCGCGATTTTTGATAAAATGCTTAAAATGACCTGAAACGTATGCAAACAAAATTGAGACGATTTTGAGCATTTAAAAATTTTGCGCGCGCACTGACGCGCGGACGTACGCGGACGCGCGCGTTTTTTGACCTGAAATTGACCGGACACATATTGCTCTTGATCATGATAAATATGAATGAGAAATGAATTACCGTTATGAAAATATGATCATGAGTACATTTTCAGAAAATTTCACGAAATGGCGCCTAGATGACGTCATCAATCAAGGTTAAGGTTGAAAACTTTGCTGTGCCTTGTTCATATGCCTATACATATGTGTACCAAATTTTAAGATATTTGATTGAGCCATTTTCAAATTGTCTTGCACACAAAAAAGTGGGTCGAAATAAGAAAAATAAAGAAATAAATAAAGGCGATTTTAACAAAAATATAAGGTGGTCTGTATTAGATACAGCCCACCTGATAATCATAATCATCATCATAATGATAATAATTATAATGATACAAATAAAAAGTGCTTAATTTCTCAAAAAGATAACCTTTATCATGTTTTGAATATCTTATCTTCTTACGGAATTGAGATGTAAATGATCTATTTATTTATTTATAATAGGTTTTATGGTTCTAGATCGTTAAATATTCGTTAGTGTCCGTTTAATAAGATACATAATTTAATGTCTGCATGTAATATATTCTAATATTTGTCCTATTTCTCTATTTTCAATGCACTAATTTCACGCTTTGCAGAAGGTAAGTATGCAACTTTGTCCAATCATGGTTATTTCATATAATAATTGTGGTCATCCATCTGATATTTCTCTCCTTTCATTTACATATTTGCTTCATTGCTTCATTGGAACTAGGCACGGGGTCATTTTATATATTGAAATAGATATAAGTATAATGATTAGGCAATGTAGAGTAATTATACAAAAACACAAAGCTTATACTGATATTGGATTTAAAACGTCTTGTTTACAGTTTGTATTAGCAACCATCTTCTCATGGATTATAAATATGTATATATTGATTTCATAGGTGTCTGTGGTAAGAAATGAATATAATTTAAAAACATGGATAACGTAAATTACTTGTGAGGTCAAGCGAATCAGTAAAGTTCGATATAAAGAGATGTCTTGTTATAACACCAAACTGATGATAAAATAGAGAGGCACCTTTTAAGAAAATTCAGAATTAGAAAAATATTTTCTGACGCATATTACATTCTTAGCTCTGCCTTTGCATTTTAAAACAATAGTCTATCAGTATTGTTGAATAGTTCACATGTTCTTTCAAAATGAGGTGACATGTTTTACATTAAAACAAGAAAATGCATTATATAATGGGGGCATGATAATAATTCACGATTTTTTGAACAAAATTTTATATTTAAAAAAAAAGTATTATCTGCTCCCCCTGATCCTCTTTCACAGGCGCTTAGTATGCATCTTATACTTCTTATAATGAATCTCCGATATCTTTCATAAATATTAAGGATTCGTTTTCGTTCATAACTGTTTTCAACCTCATAGCGATACAATGCTTTATTATGGACGTTGTTTAATCGACAACACCTAGTTATCATAAATTCTTACAATTTTTTGAAATTTGCGTTTTCATCTTATTAAGAAGAGATTTTACTTCCATAGACATGTCCAGTTCTTTCATTTGATTACTGCTAGGTGGTAAATAAAGAATAGTTTTTGGAAACATGGAATATGTAAATTACATGTCAATTAATGTCAATTAGTGAAGTGTACGCTAGATAAAAATGACTCATTGTCACACAAAACTGGAAAAGTACAGAAACATCTTACATGCAAATGAAAGATAATAGAAATGTATTTTACTTCGCCTAGGTTCTTAGTGCTGCCGTTGCATTTTAAAGTAACTATTATAGTGTATCAGTAATGCGAGATAGTGCACATGATATTTTAGAATAAACTGAAGTTTAATAGATTTTTTCATGAAAATTGTACATGTAACGTAAAATGCTTCGATAAAAAAGATGTTAATGTGCTGTAATATAAAGGCATTATTATTATTATTCACGGTTATAAACAAAAGAGCCTTTTTGCACTGTATAGAACTCTATTTCTAATTTTCTTTATCTCTTCTCTACATCCTACGACCTTCGTTCACAGGAGGTAAGTAAGCAATTAGATCATATTACGAATATCTGATATTTTGCATGAATGTTGGTGATTTGTTTTGTTTTTTCTTATATATTTATTTGTGTGTATTAATGAAAACCTATGACCGAGTAAAAGGTTCAATGATGTTGTCCATGTTTGGGTGTTGTAGAAATGCTACCACCTATGCATGATAACTTCTAACGTTCAGTTTTGAAATTTACATTAACATCAATTATAAAGGCACATATTGTAATTATATCTTATGCATTGATCTTAATTTCACGTAGTTGTGTGTTAGTCCTTCGGTAACTAGAGATATTCGTGCACAATGGTAAAGATATATTTGCTAATCAATTCTAGACATACATACCAATTCAAAATAAAGGCATGAAAATTGTCTGCAAGGCTTTCTAAAGATGATCAACTTTTTCCACATGAAGAAAAATGAGTGAAAAAAATAAGTATCAATTTATATCTATTTATTTTCCTTTACCCTTCGCCCTTAATATAGAACGTAAGTATGCAACTTAACTGATTATGAATTCTTGAATACATCCTGGTCATCTTTCTGAATATTTACATTTGATGTACTCTTATTCACATTGCATGCTCCATTGAATAGTTAAATACACATTATAATTCAAGAAAATCTTTTTGAACAGAAGAGCTATAATAACTTAGGAATGTAGGGTACACTGTGAAAAAAATGGGCAATATTATTGCCCAACGTTGTGCCATAGTCAACCCAACCATCTATTGGGCAATATTTTGCCCAGTGGTATTGGTAAACGTAAGCACCCTACTTCACACGTGCATTATTGTTTCGTATTTTGACCAAAATTTGAGCAAAGATATGACCTTTCAACTGCCCGACTACGGTAGCCCACTTGTTGGGAAAATCTTGACCAGCTGTTGGGCCATTGGGAAAAATATTGCCCAATAGATGGTTGGGTTGACTATAGCACAACGTTGGGCAATAATATTGCCCATTTTTTTCACAGTGTATGTGATTCATAATTACATGTTGACAGTTGACATTTACATGTATCTTCCATTGTTTCTCTCTCATGTATAATATAGCTTTGTTTGACCTGTATAGTCCTGTCGTGTATTTCATTTATTAAATGGGTAAACATTGATAAAGGCTTGAAACATGTAACTTGTCCATTATTACTGACTTCATTAAAGTGATAAGTACGATACAGAGAAATGAATTATTGTTACACAAAACTTTAAAAAGGCAATAAATACTATTAAAAAAAATAAAAATATGAAATGGAAAACGTACTTTCTCACCCATACGTTCTTAGTTCTGCTAATGCATTTCAAAGTAATAGTTTATCATTTATGTTAGGCCTTCCACATGATATTTCATAACGGGGTTTTAGATCTTTTCCTCATGAATATAATACATGTAATGTGCCGTTGTAAAGGACATTAAGAAAAAATAGAATAAAAGCGCTGTATAATAGGGCATTTTTTCTTCTGCCCCTTCTGCCCCTTACTATTCAAGATCTTGGCCAAAAGTGCCTATTTGCACTGTACAGTGCGTCCCAGAAAAAACGAAACTTCTTCCTCATGAAAAAAAGAAGGAAAAAAGACGAGTTTCATTTCTATATAAAAGTGAATTCTAATATTTATATCTTTCTGTTTTCTTCTGCCCCTTTTCTCTGTCTAAAGCACGTAAGTATGCATCTTAATCCGATTATAACTTGTTAAAAATTCTGTTCATCTTTCTGCATACATTTTTCTTGTGTTCATATTTGTGTCATGGTTCATCGAAAGGTTAAATTCAGGTTGAACGTCATAAAAAAGTCAGAAAAAAGTAATTAACAGAATCGTTATCAAACTAGAGAGTGTAGCGTTGGAAAAATCCAACACTTCTTTCTTTATTTGTAATCTCAAAAAAAAAGTTTATCAGCAATGTAAGGCCTTTAACATAATATTTAAATATGTCCTTTTTTCCTTTTGTGTATCATTGAAATCTTTAGACTAGGTAAAGGTTCATAAATGTCTTCTCGCTAACCACGATAGAATGGTTGGGTGTTGTAGAAAATCTACCACCTGTCCGAATATATATTTACTCAGAATCTTTAACGAAAGAGCCTATTTGCACTGTATATTTTTTAATTTTCTTTTATCTCTTTTTCTGCTTCCCCCGATCTTTGTTCCTAGACTGTAATTTAACGAAAGGGATCAAATTATGAATATCCGATATCTTTTAGAAAACTTAGGGATTTGTTTACGATTTATCTTTTTAATTCAATGTTGTGTATTTAAAAAAAAAATGGACAAGGTAAACGTTCATGAATATTTTCCAGCTAACATCGATAGAATGCTTGATTTATGTTACTTCCTATCCATGATAACTTTGACAAATCGGTTATGAATTCAACCTTTTTTTTCCTTCGGTAAGCATGCATACTCGTGCGCAATGGTAAATCTATGTTTGCTAAACAATTGTAAAGATACATGGCAGGTTAAAAACAAAAATTGCACGAACAATCGTCTGTTAGGCTTCTTCCTGATGATTAACTTCTTCTACATGAAGAAAAATAAGTTAAAAAGATGAGTTTCATTTCTATATATAGGTGTATTCTAATATCTATATTTTCTGTTTTCTTCTGCCCGTTTTCTCTGTCTATAGCACGTAAGCATGCATCTCAAACCGATTATAACTTCTTTAAAATTATGTTTATCTTTTTGCATACCTTTTTCTTGTGTTAATATTTTTGTCATGGTTTATTGAATTGTAAATCCAGGTTATATGTCATAAAATAAGTCAGAAATATATTAATGAACAGAAAAGTTATCAAACTAGGGAATGTAGAGTTGGAAAAATCCAACATTTCTTTCTTTATTTGTGATCTCAAAGAAAGAGTTATCAGTAATGTAAGGCCTTTATCATAACAACTTAAAAATGAGGTGACTTTTCAGTTCTTTTACTTATAAATATAATACATGTAATGTTTCTTTGTAAAGTGCATTAGGAACAAAACTTGTAAAAGCGTTTTTATAAAAGGGCGTTATCATTATTCAGGATTTTGAACAAAAGTGCCTATTTGCAGTGTATATTTGTATTGTTCTTTATCTCTTATCTGCTTTCCCCGATCTTCGTTCTGAGTCCGTAAATATGCGAATTCAATTGCAATATTAATATCCTATATGTTTCATAATTGTTTGGGATTTGTCTCCCTTTTTAAAATTCTCTATCCGATCTTCGTTAACACTCCTTAAATATGCAATATATATCCGACATTTGTTATAAATGTTGGGGATTTGTCTCCGATTTTTCCTTTAAATGTCGTTTTGTGTATCATTGAAACTTTTGACTATGTAAACGTTCATTAATGTTTTCCAGCTAACCACGATAGGATGGTTGGGTGTTATAAAAATGCTACCACCTATCCATATTTACTCAGAATCTTAAACGAAAGAGCCTATTTGCACTGTACTGTGCGTCCCAGAAAAAACGAAACAGAGAAGTATCGATGTTTTATCATAACTTAATCACAACCATAATTAATGAATGATACATATTTGGAAAGCTTAGAGTCTCCTCTTTCATGTGATGCTACTCAGATGATGCATATTTCACGCATGAGTGATTAAAAGCAATTTGAAGGAAGGAAACCGAAAAGACATTTGGCGGGCGGTATCTGAATTTCGAAGAAAAATTCACATTTCTAGAAAGTTGAGTTTCTGCCCTTTCATATGACACCTCAATCAGGAAAAATGAGCGATGAATAACAAAGTTCTATTTGTTTAAAGTAGCCCTTACATTTTCATAATTTTAACAAACGAATTCGTTTTCACTGGGTGCCTGCCGTAGCAAAAAGCAGATTTGACACAAGACTTAACTCCGTTTCGTTGACAATCAGCCATGTATGAAGACTCTCGTCTACGGCTGATTGTCAACGAAACGGAGTTAAGTCTTTTGTTAATTTCGTTTATTGATACGGCAGGCAGCCAGTGAAAACGAATTCGTTTAATACAATTATGGAAATGCAAGCACTACTTTAAACAAACAGAACTTTGTCATTCCTCGCTCATTTTTCCTGATTGAGGTGTCATATGAAAGGGCAGAAACTCAACTTTCTAGAAATGTGAATTTTTCTTCGAAATTCAGATACCGCCCGCCAAATGTCTTTTTGGTTTCTTTCCTTCAAATTGCTTTTAATCACTCATGCGTGAAATATGCATCATTTGAATAGCATCACATGAAAGAGGAGACTCTAAGCTTTCCAAATATGTATCATTCATTAATTATAGTTGTGATTAAGTTATGATAGAACATCGATACTTCTCGGTTTCGTTTTTTCTGGGACGCACTGTATATTTGTAATTTTCTTGATCTCTTCTCTGCTTTCCCCGCTCTTCGTTCCCAGTCCGTACATATTATGCGAATCGGATCTCATTTTGAACATTCGATATGTTTCATAATTATTGGGGATTTGTCTCCTTTTTTTCCTGATTTTTCACCCGATCCTTGTTAACAGTCCATCATATGCAACTTGGATCTAAATATGAATATCCGATATTTTTAACAAATGTTGGGAATTGGTCTTTGATTTACCTTTTTAATTTCATTTTTCATATCATTGACTACTTTTGACTAGGTAAAAGTGCGTGAATTTGTTTCAGCTAACAATGATAGAATTGTTGGTTTTTGAAAAAAATTCTACCACCTTTCCAGGATAATTTCCACCTTTCGGTTTTGAATTTAACATTGACATCTGTTATGAAGTAACGGATTTAATCTCATCTTATGTATTGACCTTACTCTAATAAATTATTGTTTAAATTAAAGTCCTTCGGTTAGTAGCCATGTACGTGCACAATGGTGAAGATATGTTTTCTAAACGTACTGCCGATACAAAATAATGGCAGGAAAACTGTTTATAAGGCTTCTTTCTGATGATAAACTTCTTCCACATGAAAAAAAGAAGGAAAAAAGACGAGTTTCATTTCTATATAAAAGTGAATTCTAATATTTATAATCTTTCTGTTTTCTTCTGCCCCTTTTCTCTGTCTAAAGCACGTAAGTATGCATCTTAATCCGATTATAACTTGTTAAAAATTCTGTTCATCTTTCTGCATACATTTTTCTTGTGTTCATATTTGTGTCATGGTTCATCGAAAGGTTAAATTCAGGTTGAACGTCATAAAAAAGTCAGAAAAAAGTAATTAACAGAATCGTTATCAAACTAGAGAGTGTAGCGTTGGAAAAATCCAACACTTCTTTCTTTATTTGTAATCTCAAAAAAAAAGTTTATCAGCAATGTAAGGCCTTTAACATAATATTTAAATATGTCCTTTTTTCCTTTTGTGTATCATTGAAATCTTTAGACTAGGTAAAGGTTCATAAATGTCTTCTCGCTAACCACGATAGAATGGTTGGGTGTTGTAGAAAATCTACCACCTGTCCGAATATATATTTACTCAGAATCTTTAACGAAAGAGCCTATTTGCACTGTATATTTTTTAATTTTCTTTTATCTCTTTTTCTGCTTCCCCCGATCTTTGTTCCTAGACTGTAATTTAACGAAAGGGATCAAATTATGAATATCCGATATCTTTTAGAAAACTTAGGGATTTGTTTACGATTTATCTTTTTAATTCAATGTTGTGTATTTAAAAAAAAAATGGACAAGGTAAACGTTCATGAATATTTTCCAGCTAACATCGATAGAATGCTTGATTTATGTTACTTCCTATCCATGATAACTTTGACAAATCGGTTATGAATTCAACCTTTTTTTTCCTTCGGTAAGCATGCATACTCGTGCGCAATGGTAAATCTATGTTTGCTAAACAATTGTAAAGATACATGGCAGGTTAAAAACAAAAATTGCACGAACAATCGTCTGTTAGGCTTCTTCCTGATGATTAACTTCTTCTACATGAAGAAAAATAAGTTAAAAAGATGAGTTTCATTTCTATATATAGGTGTATTCTTATATCTATATTTTCTGTTTTCTTCTGCCCGTTTTCTCTGTCTATAGCACGTAAGCATGCATCTCAAACCGATTATAACTTCTTTAAAATTATGTTTATCTTTTTGCATACCTTTTTCTTGTGTTAATATTTTTGTCATGGTTTATTGAATTGTAAATCCAGGTTATATGTCATAAAATAAGTCAGAAATATATTAATGAACAGAAAAGTTATCAAACTAGGGAATGTAGAGTTGGAAAAATCCAACATTTCTTTCTTTATTTGTGATCTCAAAGAAAGAGTTATCAGTAATGTAAGGCCTTTATCATAATAACTTAAAAATGAGGTGACTTTTCAGTTCTTTTACTTATAAATATAATACATGTAATGTTTCTTTGTAAAGTGCATTAGGAACAAAACTTGTAAAAGCGTTTTTATAAAAGGGCGTTATCATTATTCAGGATTTTGAACAAAAGTGCCTATTTGCAGTGTATATTTGTATTGTTCTTTATCTCTTATCTGCTTTCCCCGATCTTCGTTCTGAGTCCGTAAATATGCGAATTCAATTGCAATATTAATATCCTATATGTTTCATAATTGTTTGGGATTTGTCTCCCTTTTTAAAATTCTCTATCCGATCTTCGTTAACACTCCTTAAATATGCAATATATATCCGACATTTGTTATAAATGTTGGGGATTTGTCTCCGATTTTTCCTTTAAATGTCGTTTTGTGTATCATTGAAACTTTTGACTATGTAAACGTTCATTAATGTTTTCCAGCTAACCACGATAGGATGGTTGGGTGTTATAGAAATGCTACCACCTATCCATATTTACTCAGAATCTTAAACGAAAGAGCCTATTTGCACTGTACTGTGCGTCCCAGAAAAAACGAAACAGAGAAGTATCGATGTTTTATCATAACTTAATCACAACCATAATTAATGAATGATACATATTTGGAAAGCTTAGAGTCTCCTCTTTCATGTGATGCTACTCAGATGATGCATATTTCACGCATGAGTGATTAAAAGCAATTTGAAGGAAGGAAACCGAAAAGACATTTGGCGGGCGGTATCTGAATTTCGAAGAAAAATTCACATTTCTAGAAAGTTGAGTTTCTGCCCTTTCATATGACACCTCAATCAGGAAAAATGAGCGATGAATAACAAAGTTCTATTTGTTTAAAGTAGCCCTTACATTTTCATAATTTTAACAAACGAATTCGTTTTCACTGGGTGCCTGCCGTAGCAAAAAGCAGATTTGACACAAGACTTAACTCCGTTTCGTTGACAATCAGCCATGTATGAAGACTCATCTTTCTGCATACCTTTTTCTTGTGTTCATATTTTTGTCATGGTTCACTGAAAGGTTAAATCCTGGTTATAAGTCATAAATAAGTCAGAAATATATTCATGAACATAAATGCCATCAAACTAGGGAATGTAAATTTGAAAAAAATCCCATATTTCTTTCTTTATTTGTAATCTTAAAGAAAAAGTTTATCAGTAATGTAAGGCCTTTATCATAATATTTAAAAATAAGGTGAATTTTCAGTTCTTTTACTCATGAATATAATACATGAAACGTTTCTTCATAAAGTGCATTAGGACAAAAACTTGTAAAAGCGCTGTATAAAACTAGGGCGTAATCATTATTCAGGACCAACATTATTTTGACCAAAAGTGCCTTTTTGCACTGTATATTTGTAATTTTCTTTAACAATTCTCTATCCGATCTTCGTTAACACTCCTTAAATAGGCAACTTGGATCTAATTATGAATTTCCAATATTTTTCATAAATGTTGGGGATTTGTCTCCGATTTTTCCTTTTAATGTCTTTTTGTGTTTCATTGCACATTTTTGACTAAGTAAACGTTCATGACTGTCTTCCAGTTTACCATGATAGAATGATTTGGTGTTGTAGAAATGCTACTTCCTATCCATATATATATTTACTCAAAACCTTCGACAAAAGAGCCTATTTGCACTATATATTTCTTAATTTACTTTATCTCTTTTCTACTTCCCCCGATCTTCGTTCCTAGGTCGTAATCATACGAAAGGAATCGAATTATGAATATCCGATATCTTTTAGAAAACTTAGGGATTTGTTTTCGATTTTTCTTTTTAAAATTTAATTTTGTGTATTATTAAAAAACTTTTGATAAGGTAAAGGTTCATGAATATTTTCCAGCTAACATTGATAAAATGCTTGGGCGTGTTAGAAATGCTACCACCTATCCATAATAACTTCGAAATATCGGTTTTGAATTTTAACCTTTTTTTTTTCCTTCGGTAAGCATGCATATTCGTGCACAATGGTAAATCTACGTTTGCTAAACCTTTGTAAACATACATGACATGTTAAAAACAAAATGGCATACAAATCGTCTGTAAGGCTTCCTCCTGATGATCAACTTCTTCCACATGAAGAAAAATAAGTCAAAAATATGAGTTACATTTCCATATAAAAGTGTATTCTAATATTTATGTCTTTCTGTTTTCTTCTGCCCATTTTCTCTGTCAATAGCACGTAAGTATGCCTCTTAATCCGATTATAACTTCTTAAAAATTCTGTTCATCTTTTTAAATACCCTTTTCTTGTGTTCATAGTTGTGTCCTAGTTTATTGTAAGGTTAATTTCACGTTATAAGTCATGAATAAATTATAAATATATAAATGAACAGAAAGGCTATCAAACTAGGGAATGTACAGTTGGAAAAATCCCATATTTCTTTCTTTATTTGTAATATCAAAGAAAAAGTTCATCAGTAATTTAAGGCCTGTATCAAAATATTTAAAAATGAGGTGACTTTTAAGTTCTTTTACTCATGAATATAATACATGTAATGTTTCTTCGTAATTTGAATTAGGAACAATACTTGTAAAAGCGCTGTATAAAAGGGCTATATCAGTATTTACGATTTTTAACTAAAAAGCCTCTTTGCACTGAATATTTGTACTTTTCCCTATCTCTGAACGACTTTTTCCGGTCTTCGTTCTCACTCTGTAAATATGCGAATTCAATCGAATTATAAATATCTGATATGTTTAATGAATGTTGGGTTTTCTGGTTTTTCTTAATAATTTATTTATGTATTATCGATTAAAAACGTATAATATATAATATATAACATGTAATTAACCGTCGTAGAGTTCATTTACCAAAATAATGTAAAAGTGCTGTATAATATAGGGCACTATTATTCTTTACGATTTAGAACGAAAGTGCCCTTTTGCACTGTATATTATAATTTTCTTTATCTCTTCTCTGCTTCCCCCCGATCTTCGTTCCCAGGCCGTAAGTATGCGAAATGGATAGAATTATGAAGATCCGATATCTTTCTACAAATCCCCCCACAGCGCTTCCGGACTTCGTGAGCTCGATGATGAGACAATCTGTTGGCTTAATAAGGATCTTCCTATCTAGATGATGTACTCCCTGATATACTTTGCACGAACGAACGATCTTTCATAATTATTTTGGATTTTTGTCCCTTTTTTCAGATTTTTCCCCGATCTAGGTTAACAGTCCATTAAAAGGCGCGTTAGATTATATTATGAATATCTGATATAGTCAATAAATGTTTGGGTTTTTTCGGGTTTTTGCTCATTAATTTAGTAATGTGTATTATCGAAAACTTTTGACTGAGTAAACGTTCATGATTTTGTCCAAGCTAACCACGATTGATTGCTTGGTGTTGTAAATTTTGTTCCACCTGTGCATGATTACTTCCAACCATCGGTTTCGGAATTTTAACATTTTAATATTTTATGAGGTCAATTATTGTATTTTTATCTTATGTTTTAATCTTACTTTAATAAACTGGTATTGTAGTCGTGCGGTAACCAAGCATGTTGCTTTCTAAAATAATGTTATATGACTGTCATGTACTATGACAATATAATGGGTAATGAATGAATATAGTCTGGAAACACGTAACAAGACAATGATTGCTGAAGTCATTGACATGAGAAAAAGTACGATGAAAATAAAGGACTCACTGTTACACGAAACTGAAAAAAGGGAAAGAAACAGCTTGCCTGTAAAATATAAAATGGAAAAAGTAATTCACTAACACATTAGTTCTTAGTTGCTTTTTAATTTAATATTAACATTTTATCAGTATAAAGTTAGGCCTCTCACATGATATTTCAGAATTAGGTAACATTTTAGATCTTTTTCTCATGAATAATATACAAAAAAATGCATTAAGAAAAGAAACCTAAAAGTGCTGTATAAAAGAGCATTAATTTTATTTACGATTTTGAACGCACGACCCTATTTGCAATCTATATTTGTAATGTTCTGTATATCTTCTCTGTTTTCCCGCATATTCGTTCCAAGCCGGTAAGTATGCGAATTGGATCGAATTATGAATATCCGATATGTTTCCTAATTATTTGGGATTTGTGTCCTTTTTTTCTGATTCTTTCCCCGATCTTGGTTACCATGCAGTCGATTAATAGACAATTTAGATAATTTATGAATATCTGATATGTTTCATGAATTGTGAGGGTTTTTCGGTTTGTTCTTATTAATTAAGTAAACGTTCATGATTTGTTCCAGCTTACCACGATTGACCGCTTGGTGTTTTAAAAATGCTATCACCTATGCATGATGACTTTCAATTATCGGTTTTAAAATTGAACATTTTAATATTTTGATGAAGTCAATTATTGTATTTTTATATTATGTTTTAATCTTACTTTGATAAACTGGTATTGTAGTCGTGGTAACAAAGTATGTTTGCGCACAATGGTAAATATTCATGTGCTTAACATTTGTAAACAGACATGCAAGGTAAGAAATAATGGCATTTAAATTGTCTGTAAGGCTTCCACATAATTTGATTTGATTTGATTTGATTTATTTCTTTATGTTTGATTTTCTTTTTTTTGGGCATTTTTACAAGTATATAACAAACAAACATTACAAATTTACACATGACAAAAGAATATATGTAGAATAAAGTAAAATTGGCTGTAACTAATCGAAAACATCAACAAGGAGGGTTGATAAAGTAAGCAAAGCTTGATAGTATGATTACCCTCAAAGGATACATAATAATACAAATATGGAGGAACAAAATATTGGTAAAAGGGGAAAAAGACAGAAAAAAGAAGAAAAAAAGAAAGAGGGGATGCACTCCAATATTCACAGATTAATGTGGTAGTTGGATTTCATTTTGATATATAAAGATATATATATTTATTAAAAATAAAAGATAACCCCTAATTTCTCCTGAAGAAAGAAAATGAAAAAAATTAGTATAATGTGTATATAAAAGTGTATTCTAATATTTATCTTGGTTTTTTTCTCCTCTATCCGATGGCTTCTTTCATACTAGGATGTAAGTATGCATCGTAATCTAATTATAACTTCATATATATTCTTGTCACGTTTTTGAATATTTGTACTCTTATTCACATTCCATGCTTAATTGATATGTTACATTCAGGTTAGTCATGAATGCATTTACGAACAAAAAGTTATCAACCTAGGGAATGTAAAGTTGAAAAACCTTACATTTTGTATTTGATATCTAATCGCGTATTTAGAGTGAGCATGTAGATCTATTTTCTAATAGTTGATACTTATGTAAAGAATTGCTTTCTAAAATAATGTTATATGACTGTCATGTACTATGACAATATAATGGGTAATGAATGAATATAGTCTGGAAACACGTAACAAGACAATGATTGCTGAAGTCATTGACATGAGAAAAAGTACGATGAAAATAAAGGACTCACTGTTACACGAAACTGAAAAAAGGGAAAGAAACAGCTTGCCTGTAAAATATGAAATGGAAAAAGTAATTCACTAACACATTAGTTCTTAGTTGCTTTTTAATTTAATATTAACATTTTATCAGTATAAAGTTAGGCCTCTCACATGATATTTCAGAATTAGGTAACATTTTAGATCTTTTTCTCATGAATAATATACAAAAAAATGCATTAAGAAAAGAAACCTAAAAGTGCTGTATAAAAGAGCATTAATTTTATTTACGATTTTGAACGCACGACCCTATTTGCAATCTATATTTGTAATGTTCTGTATATCTTCTCTGTTTTCCCGCATATTCGTTCCAAGCCGGTAAGTATGCGAATTGGATCGAATTATGAATATCCGATATGTTTCCTAATTATTTGGGATTTGTGTCCTTTTTTTCTGATTCTTTCCCCGATCTTGGTTACCATGCAGTCGATTAATAGACAATTTAGATAATTTATGAATATCTGATATGTTTCATGAATTGTGAGGGTTTTTCGGTTTGTTCTTATTAATTAAGTAAACGTTCATGATTTGTTCCAGCTTACCACGATTGACCGCTTGGTGTTTTAAAAATGCTATCACCTATGCATGATGACTTTCAATTATCGGTTTTAAAATTGAACATTTTAATATTTTGATGAAGTCAATTATTGTATTTTTATATTATGTTTTAATCTTACTTTGATAAACTGGTATTGTAGTCGTGGTAACAAAGTATGTTTGCGCACAATGGTAAATATTCATGTGCTTAACATTTGTAAACAGACATGCAAGGTAAGAAATAATGGCATTTAAATTGTCTGTAAGGCTTCCACATAATTTGATTTGATTTGATTTGATTTATTTCTTTATGTTTGATTTTCTTTTTTTTGGGCATTTTTACAAGTATATAACAAACAAACATTACAAATTTACACATGACAAAAGAATATATGTAGAATAAAGTAAAATTGGCTGTAACTAATCGAAAACATCAACAAGGAGGGTTGATAAAGTAAGCAAAGCTTGATAGTATGATTACCCTCAAAGGATACATAATAATACAAATATGGAGGAACAAAATATTGGTAAAAGGGGAAAAAGACAGAAAAAAGAAGAAAAAAAGAAAGAGGGGATGCACTCCAATATTCACAGATTAATGTGGTAGTTGGATTTCATTTTGATATATAAAGATATATATATTTATTAAAAATAAAAGATAACCCCTAATTTCTCCTGAAGAAAGAAAATGAAAAAAATTAGTATAATGTGTATATAAAAGTGTATTCTAATATTTATCTTGGTTTTTTTCTCCTCTATCCGATGGCTTCTTTCATACTAGGATGTAAGTATGCATCGTAATCTAATTATAACTTCATATATATTCTTGTCACGTTTTTGAATATTTGTACTCTTATTCACATTCCATGCTTAATTGATATGTTACATTCAGGTTAGTCATGAATGCATTTACGAACAAAAAGTTATCAACCTAGGGAATGTAAAGTTGAAAAACCTTACATTTTGTATTTGATATCTAATCGCGTATTTAGAGTGAGCATGTAGATCTATTTTCTAATAGTTGATACTTATGTAAAGAATTGCTTTCTAAAATAATGTTATATGACTGTCATGTACTATGACAATATAATGGGTAATGAATGAATATAGTCTGGAAACACGTAACAAGACAATGATTGCTGAAGTCATTGACATGAGAAAAAGTACGATGAAAATAAAGGACTCACTGTTACACGAAACTGAAAAAAGGGAAAGAAACAGCTTGCCTGTAAAATATGAAATGGAAAAAGTAATTCACTAACACATTAGTTCTTAGTTGCTTTTTAATTTAATATTAACATTTTATCAGTATAAAGTTAGGCCTCTCACATGATATTTCAGAATTAGGTAACATTTTAGATCTTTTTCTCATGAATAATATACAAAAAAATGCATTAAGAAAAGAAACCTAAAAGTGTTGTATAAAAGAGCATTAATTTTATTTACGATTTTGAACGCACGACCCTATTTGCAATCTATATTTGTAATGTTCTGTATATCTTCTCTGTTTTCCCGCATATTCGTTCCAAGCCGGTAAGTATGCGAATTGGATCGAATTATGAATATCCGATATGTTTCCTAATTATTTGGGATTTGTGTCCTTTTTTTCTGATTCTTTTCCCGATCTTGGTTACCAGTCGATTAATAGACAATTTAGATTATTATGAATATCTGATATGTTTCATGAATTGTGAGGGTTTTTCGGTTTGTTCTTATTAATTTAGTAAACGTTCATGATTTGTTCCAGCTTACCACGATTGACTGCTTGGTGTTTTAAAAATGCTACTACCTATGCATGATGACTTTCAATTATCGGTTTTAAAATTGAACATTTTAATACTTTTATGAAGTCAATTATTGTATTTTTATATTATGTTTTAATCTTGCTTTGATAAACTGGTATTGTAGTCGTTCGGTAAGCATTCTTATTCGTACACAATGGTAAATATATGTTTGCTTAACAATTTTAAACATACATGACAAGGTAAACAAATAATGGTATGAAAATTGTCCGTAAGGCTTCCTACTGATGATCAACTTCTTCCACTTAAAGAAAAATAAGTTAAAAAGATGAGTTTTATTTCCGTATAAAACTGTATTCTAATATTTATATCTTTCTGTTTTATTCTGCCCGTTTTCTCTGTCTATAGTACGTAAGTATGCATCTTTAACTTCTTAAAAATTCACAGATTAATGTGGTAGTTGGATTTCATTTTGATATATAAAGATATATATATTAAAAATAAAAGATAACCCCTAATTTCTCCTGAAGAAAGAAAATGAAAAAAAATAGTATAATGTGTATATAAAAGTGTATTCTAATATTTATCTTGGTTTTTTTCTCCTCTATCCGATGGCTTCTTTCATACTAGGATGTAAGTATGCATCGTAATCTAATTATAACTTCATATATATTCTTGTCACGTTTTTGAATATTTGTACTCTTATTCACATTCCATGCTTAATTGATATGTTACATTCAGGTTAGTCATGAATGCATTTACGAACAAAAAGTTATCAACCTAGGGAATGTAAAGTTGAAAAACCTTACATTTTGTATTTGATATCTAATCGCGTATTTAGAGTGAGCATGTAGATCTATTTTCTAATAGTTGATACTTATGTAAAGAATTGCTTTCTAAAATAATGTTATATGACTGTCATGTACTATGACAATATAATGGGTAATGAATGAATATAGTCTGGAAACACGTAACAAGACAATGATTGCTGAAGTCATTGACATGAGAAAAAGTACGATGAAAATAAAGGACTCACTGTTACACGAAACTGAAAAAAGGGAAAAAAACAGCTTGCCTGTAAAATATGAAATGGAAAAAGTAATTCACTAACACATTAGTTCTTAGTTGCTTTTTAATTTAATATTAACATTTTATCAGTATAAAGTTAGGCCTCTCACATGATATTTCAGAATTAGGTAACATTTTAGATCTTTTTCTCATGAATAATATACAAAAAAATGCATTAAGAAAAGAAACCTAAAAGTGCTGTATAAAAGAGCATTAATTTTATTTACGATTTTGAACGCACGACCCTATTTGCAATCTATATTTGTAATGTTCTGTATATCTTCTCTGTTTTCCCGCATATTCGTTCCAAGCCGGTAAGTATGCGAATTGGATCGAATTATGAATATCCGATATGTTTCCTAATTATTTGGGATTTGTGTCCTTTTTTTCTGATTCTTTTCCCGATCTTGGTTACCAGTCGATTAATAGACAATTTAGATTATTATGAATATCTGATATGTTTCATGAATTGTGAGGGTTTTTCGGTTTGTTCTTATTAATTTAGTAAACGTTCATGATTTGTTCCAGCTTACCACGATTGACTGCTTGGTGTTTTAAAAATGCTACTACCTATGCATGATGACTTTCAATTATCGGTTTTAAAATTGAACATTTTAATACTTTTATGAAGTCAATTATTGTATTTTTATATTATGTTTTAATCTTGCTTTGATAAACTGGTATTGTAGTCGTTCGGTAAGCATTCTTATTCGTACACAATGGTAAATATATGTTTGCTTAACAATTTTAAACATACATGACAAGGTAAACAAATAATGGTATGAAAATTGTCCGTAAGGCTTCCTACTGATGATCAACTTCTTCCACTTAAAGAAAAATAAGTTAAAAAGATGAGTTTTATTTCCGTATAAAACTGTATTCTAATATTTATATCTTTCTGTTTTATTCTGCCCGTTTTCTCTGTCTATAGTACGTAAGTATGCATCTTTAACTTCTTAAAAATTCACAGATTAATGTGGTAGTTGGATTTCATTTTGATATATAAAGATATATATATTAAAAATAAAAGATAACCCCTAATTTCTCCTGAAGAAAGAAAATGAAAAAAAATAGTATAATGTGTATATAAAAGTGTATTCTAATATTTATCTTGGTTTTTTTCTCCTCTATCCGATGGCTTCTTTCATACTAGGATGTAAGTATGCATCGTAATCTAATTATAACTTCATATATATTCTTGTCACGTTTTTGAATATTTGTACTCTTATTCACATTCCATGCTTAATTGATATGTTACATTCAGGTTAGTCATGAATGCATTTACGAACAAAAAGTTATCAACCTAGGGAATGTAAAGTTGAAAAACCTTACATTTTGTATTTGATATCTAATCGCGTATTTAGAGTGAGCATGTAGATCTATTTTCTAATAGTTGATACTTATGTAAAGAATTGCTTTCTAAAATAATGTTATATGACTGTCATGTACTATGACAATATAATGGGTAATGAATGAATATAGTCTGGAAACACGTAACAAGACAATGATTGCTGAAGTCATTGACATGAGAAAAAGTACGATGAAAATAAAGGACTCACTGTTACACGAAACTGAAAAAAGGGAAAAAAACAGCTTGCCTGTAAAATATGAAATGGAAAAAGTAATTCACTAACACATTAGTTCTTAGTTGCTTTTTAATTTAATATTAACATTTTATCAGTATAAAGTTAGGCCTCTCACATGATATTTCAGAATTAGGTAACATTTTAGATCTTTTTCTCATGAATAATATACAAAAAAATGCATTAAGAAAAGAAACCTAAAAGTGCTGTATAAAAGAGCATTAATTTTATTTACGATTTTGAACGCACGACCCTATTTGCAATCTATATTTGTAATGTTCTGTATATCTTCTCTGTTTTCCCGCATATTCGTTCCAAGCCGGTAAGTATGCGAATTGGATCGAATTATGAATATCCGATATGTTTCCTAATTATTTGGGATTTGTGTCCTTTTTTTCTGATTCTTTTCCCGATCTTGGTTACCAGTCGATTAATAGACAATTTAGATTATTATGAATATCTGATATGTTTCATGAATTGTGAGGGTTTTTCGGTTTGTTCTTATTAATTTAGTAAACGTTCATGATTTGTTCCAGCTTACCACGATTGACTGCTTGGTGTTTTAAAAATGCTACTACCTATGCATGATGACTTTCAATTATCGGTTTTAAAATTGAACATTTTAATACTTTTATGAAGTCAATTATTGTATTTTTATATTATGTTTTAATCTTGCTTTGATAAACTGGTATTGTAGTCGTTCGGTAAGCATTCTTATTCGTACACAATGGTAAATATATGTTTGCTTAACAATTTTAAACATACATGACAAGGTAAACAAATAATGGTATGAAAATTGTCCGTAAGGCTTCCTACTGATGATCAACTTCTTCCACTTAAAGAAAAATAAGTTAAAAAGATGAGTTTTATTTCCGTATAAAACTGTATTCTAATATTTATATCTTTCTGTTTTATTCTGCCCGTTTTCTCTGTCTATAGTACGTAAGTATGCATCTTTAACTTCTTAAAAATTCACAGATTAATGTGGTAGTTGGATTTCATTTTGATATATAAAGATATATATATTAAAAATAAAAGATAACCCCTAATTTCTCCTGAAGAAAGAAAATGAAAAAAAATAGTATAATGTGTATATAAAAGTGTATTCTAATATTTATCTTGGTTTTTTTCTCCTCTATCCGATGGCTTCTTTCATACTAGGATGTAAGTATGCATCGTAATCTAATTATAACTTCATATATATTCTTGTCACGTTTTTGAATATTTGTACTCTTATTCACATTCCATGCTTAATTGATATGTTACATTCAGGTTAGTCATGAATGCATTTACGAACAAAAAGTTATCAACCTAGGGAATGTAAAGTTGAAAAACCTTACATTTTGTATTTGATATCTAATCGCGTATTTAGAGTGAGCATGTAGATCTATTTTCTAATAGTTGATACTTATGTAAAGAATTGCTTTCTAAAATAATGTTATATGACTGTCATGTACTATGACAATATAATGGGTAATGAATGAATATAGTCTGGAAACACGTAACAAGACAATGATTGCTGAAGTCATTGACATGAGAAAAAGTACGATGAAAATAAAGGACTCACTGTTACACGAAACTGAAAAAAGGGAAAGAAACAGCTTGCCTGTAAAATATGAAATGGAAAAAGTAATTCACTAACACATTAGTTCTTAGTTGCTTTTTAATTTAATATTAACATTTTATCAGTATAAAGTTAGGCCTCTCACATGATATTTCAGAATTAGGTAACATTTTAGATCTTTTTCTCATGAATAATATACCAAAAAATGCATTAAGAAAAGAAACCTAAAAGTGCTGTATAAAAGAGCATTAATTTTATTTACGATTTTGAACGCACGACCCTATTTGCAATCTATATTTGTAATGTTCTGTATATCTTCTCTGTTTTCCCGCATATTCGTTCCAAGCCGGTAAGTATGCGAATTGGATCGAATTATGAATATCCGATATGTTTCCTAATTATTTGGGATTTGTGTCCTTTTTTTCTGATTCTTTTCCCGATCTTGGTTACCAGTCGATTAATAGACAATTTAGATTATTATGAATATCTGATATGTTTCATGAATTGTGAGGGTTTTTCGGTTTGTTCTTATTAATTTAGTAAACGTTCATGATTTGTTCCAGCTTACCACGATTGACTGCTTGGTGTTTTAAAAATGCTACTACCTATGCATGATGACTTTCAATTATCGGTTTTAAAATTGAACATTTTAATACTTTTATGAAGTCAATTATTGTATTTTTATATTATGTTTTAATCTTGCTTTGATAAACTGGTATTGTAGTCGTTCGGTAAGCATTCTTATTCGTACACAATGGTAAATATATGTTTGCTTAACAATTTTAAACATACATGACAAGGTAAACAAATAATGGTATGAAAATTGTCCGTAAGGCTTCCTACTGATGATCAACTTCTTCCACTTAAAGAAAAATAAGTTAAAAAGATGAGTTTTATTTCCGTATAAAACTGTATTCTAATATTTATATCTTTCTGTTTTATTCTGCCCGTTTTCTCTGTCTATAGTACGTAAGTATGCATCTTTAACTTCTTAAAAATTCACAGATTAATGTGGTAGTTGGATTTCATTTTGATATATAAAGATATATATATTAAAAATAAAAGATAACCCCTAATTTCTCCTGAAGAAAGAAAATGAAAAAAAATAGTATAATGTGTATATAAAAGTGTATTCTAATATTTATCTTGGTTTTTTTCTCCTCTATCCGATGGCTTCTTTCATACTAGGATGTAAGTATGCATCGTAATCTAATTATAACTTCATATATATTCTTGTCACGTTTTTGAATATTTGTACTCTTATTCACATTCCATGCTTAATTGATATGTTACATTCAGGTTAGTCATGAATGCATTTACGAACAAAAAGTTATCAACCTAGGGAATGTAAAGTTGAAAAACCTTACATTTTGTATTTGATATCTAATCGCGTATTTAGAGTGAGCATGTAGATCTATTTTCTAATAGTTGATACTTATGTAAAGAATTGCTTTCTAAAATAATGTTATATGACTGTCATGTACTATGACAATATAATGGGTAATGAATGAATATAGTCTGGAAACACGTAACAAGACAATGATTGCTGAAGTCATTGACATGAGAAAAAGTACGATGAAAATAAAGGACTCACTGTTACACGAAACTGAAAAAAGGGAAAGAAACAGCTTGCCTGTAAAATATGAAATGGAAAAAGTAATTCACTAACACATTAGTTCTTAGTTGCTTTTTAATTTAATATTAACATTTTATCAGTATAAAGTTAGGCCTCTCACATGATATTTCAGAATTAGGTAACATTTTAGATCTTTTTCTCATGAATAATATACCAAAAAATGCATTAAGAAAAGAAACCTAAAAGTGCTGTATAAAAGAGCATTAATTTTATTTACGATTTTGAACGCACGACCCTATTTGCAATCTATATTTGTAATGTTCTGTATATCTTCTCTGTTTTCCCGCATATTCGTTCCAAGCCGGTAAGTATGCGAATTGGATCGAATTATGAATATCCGATATGTTTCCTAATTATTTGGGATTTGTGTCCTTTTTTTCTGATTCTTTTCCCGATCTTGGTTACCAGTCGATTAATAGACAATTTAGATTATTATGAATATCTGATATGTTTCATGAATTGTGAGGGTTTTTCGGTTTGTTCTTATTAATTTAGTAAACGTTCATGATTTGTTCCAGCTTACCACGATTGACTGCTTGGTGTTTTAAAAATGCTACTACCTATGCATGATGACTTTCAATTATCGGTTTTAAAATTGAACATTTTAATACTTTTATGAAGTCAATTATTGTATTTTTATATTATGTTTTAATCTTGCTTTGATAAACTGGTATTGTAGTCGTTCGGTAAGCATTCTTATTCGTACACAATGGTAAATATATGTTTGCTTAACAATTTTAAACATACATGACAAGGTAAACAAATAATGGTATGAAAATTGTCCGTAAGGCTTCCTACTGATGATCAACTTCTTCCACTTAAAGAAAAATAAGTTAAAAAGATGAGTTTTATTTCCGTATAAAACTGTATTCTAATATTTATATCTTTCTGTTTTATTCTGCCCGTTTTCTCTGTCTATAGTACGTAAGTATGCATCTTTAACTTCTTAAAAATTCACAGATTAATGTGGTAGTTGGATTTCATTTTGATATATAAAGATATATATATTAAAAATAAAAGATAACCCCTAATTTCTCCTGAAGAAAGAAAATGAAAAAAAATAGTATAATGTGTATATAAAAGTGTATTCTAATATTTATCTTGGTTTTTTTCTCCTCTATCCGATGGCTTCTTTCATACTAGGATGTAAGTATGCATCGTAATCTAATTATAACTTCATATATATTCTTGTCACGTTTTTGAATATTTGTACTCTTATTCACATTCCATGCTTAATTGATATGTTACATTCAGGTTAGTCATGAATGCATTTACGAACAAAAAGTTATCAACCTAGGGAATGTAAAGTTGAAAAACCTTACATTTTGTATTTGATATCTAATCGCGTATTTAGAGTGAGCATGTAGATCTATTTTCTAATAGTTGATACTTATGTAAAGAATTGCTTTCTAAAATAATGTTATATGACTGTCATGTACTATGACAATATAATGGGTAATGAATGAATATAGTCTGGAAACACGTAACAAGACAATGATTGCTGAAGTCATTGACATGAGAAAAAGTACGATGAAAATAAAGGACTCACTGTTACACGAAACTGAAAAAAGGGAAAGAAACAGCTTGCCTGTAAAATATGAAATGGAAAAAGTAATTCACTAACACATTAGTTCTTAGTTGCTTTTTAATTTAATATTAACATTTTATCAGTATAAAGTTAGGCCTCTCACATGATATTTCAGAATTAGGTAACATTTTAGATCTTTTTCTCATGAATAATATACAAAAAAATGCATTAAGAAAAGAAACCTAAAAGTGCTGTATAAAAGAGCATTAATTTTATTTACGATTTTGAACGCACGACCCTATTTGCAATCTATATTTGTAATGTTCTGTATATCTTCTCTGTTTTCCCGCATATTCGTTCCAAGCCGGTAAGTATGCGAATTGGATCGAATTATGAATATCCGATATGTTTCCTAATTATTTGGGATTTGTGTCCTTTTTTTCTGATTCTTTTCCCGATCTTGGTTACCAGTCGATTAATAGACAATTTAGATTATTATGAATATCTGATATGTTTCATGAATTGTGAGGGTTTTTCGGTTTGTTCTTATTAATTTAGTAAACGTTCATGATTTGTTCCAGCTTACCACGATTGACTGCTTGGTGTTTTAAAAATGCTACTACCTATGCATGATGACTTTCAATTATCGGTTTTAAAATTGAACATTTTAATACTTTTATGAAGTCAATTATTGTATTTTTATATTATGTTTTAATCTTGCTTTGATAAACTGGTATTGTAGTCGTTCGGTAAGCATTCTTATTCGTACACAATGGTAAATATATGTTTGCTTAACAATTTTAAACATACATGACAAGGTAAACAAATAATGGTATGAAAATTGTCCGTAAGGCTTCCTACTGATGATCAACTTCTTCCACTTAAAGAAAAATAAGTTAAAAAGATGAGTTTCATTTCCATATAAAAGTGTGTTCTAATATTTATATCTTTCTGTTTTCTTCTGCCCGTTTTCTTTGTCTATAGTGGGTAAGTATGCATCCTAAACCGGAAGTTTAATTCCAGGTTCTAAGTCGTAACTAAGTCAGAAATATATTAATGAACAGAAAGGTTATCAAACTAGGGAATATAGAGTTCGAAAAATCCTATATTTCTTTCTTTATTGGTAAACTCAAACAAAAACTTCATCAGTAATGTCAGCCCTTGATCATAATATTGAAAAATGAAGTGACTTTTCAGTTCTTTCACCCATGAATATAATACATGTTATGTTTCGTCGTAAAGTGCATTAGGAAAAGAACTTGTAAAAGCAGTGTGTAAAAGGGCGTTATCATTATTCAGGGTTTTGACAAAAGTGCCTTTTTGCACTGTATATTAGTAATTTTCTGTTTCTCTTTTCTGCTTTCCCCGATCTTCTTTCCTAGGCCGTAAGCATACGAAAGGGATCGAATTGTGAATATTCGATATCTTTTAGAAAACTTAACGGATTTGTCCCCGATTTTTCTTGTTAATTCAATTTTGTGTATTATTTAAAAAAGAAAAAATAGGTAAACGTTCATGAATGTTTTCCAGCTAAATTTGATATTTAGCTTTGGGCGTTTTAGAAATACTACCATATATTCATGATAACTTCGAAATATCGGTTTTTATTGAAACTTTTTTTAAACCTTCGGTAAGCATGAATATTCGTGCACAATGGTAAATATATGTTTGCTAACAATTGTAAACATACATTACAGGTAAACAAAAATGGCATGAATTTTTTTTCTGTAAGGCTTCCTCCTTATGATCAACTTCTTCCACTTGAAGAAAAATAATTTAAAAAGATGAGTTTCATTTCCATATAAAAGAGTATTCTATTATTTATATCTTTCTGTTTTCTTCTGCCCGTTTTCTCTGTCTATAGTGAGTAAGTATGCATCTTAAACCGAGTATAACTTCTTAAAAATTATGTTCATCTTTTTGCATATCTTTTTCTTGTGTTAATATTTTTGTCATGGTTCAATGGAAGTTTAATTTCAGGTTATAAGTCATAACTAAGTCATAACTAAGTCAGAAATATATTATTAAACAGAAAGGTTATCAAACTAGGGAATATAGAGTTTTAAAAATCCCACATTTCTTTCTTTATTTGTAAATTCAAACAAAACCTTCATCAGTAATGTAAGGCCTTTATCATAATATTTAAAAATGAGGTGATTTGTCAGGTCGTTTACTCATGAATATAATACATGTTATGTTTCGTCGTAAAGTGCATTGAGAAAAAAACTTGTAAAAGCGGTGTGTAAAAGGGTGTTATCATTATTCAGGGTTTGGAAAAAAAGTGTCTTTTTGCACTGTATATTTTTCTTTTTCTTTATCTTTTCTCTGCTTCCCCCGATCTTCTTTCCTAGACCTAGGGGGGGGGGGGGGGCCTCCCAGGTCCCCCCCCCCCCCCAGTCAGAGAGTGCTCGAAATAGCCCAGTACAGTAAGGGTTAAGAAAATAAACCTAAAAGTGCTGTATAATAGAGCATTAATTTTATTTACGATTTTGAACGTAAGACCCTATATGCAATCTATATTCGTAATGTTCTGTATCTCTTCTCTGCTTTCCAGGATATTCGTTCCAAGGCGGTAAGTATGCGAATTGGATCGAATTAAGAATATCCGATACGTTTCCTAATTATTTGGGATTTGTGTCCTTTTTTCTGATTCTTCCCCCGATCTTGGTTAACAGTACATTAATAGGCACCTTTGATTTTATCATTAATATCTGATATGGTTCATGAATGTTGGGAATTTTTCGGTTCGTTCTTATTAATTTATACATTTGTATTATCGAAAACTGTTGACTGAGTAAACGTTCATGACTACCACCTATACTTCAAGAATTCCAACCATCGGTTTTGAATGTTAACACTTTCATATTCCATTAAATCAATTATTGTATTTTTATCTTACGTTTTGATCTTACTTTAATAAAATGGTATTGTAGTCGTGCGGTAACCAAGCATGTTCGCGCACAATAGTAAACATTAATTTACTTAACATTTGTAAACAGACATGCAAGGTAAAAATTAAAGGCATTTCAAGTGTCTGTAAGGTTTCCATATAATTTGATTTGATTTGATTTGATTTATTTATTTCTGTTTGATTTTCGTTTTCTTTTGCATTTGTACAAGTATATAACGAACAAACATTGCAAATTTACACATGACAACAAAATATATGTAGAATAAAGTAAGGCTGGCTGTAACTAATCGAAAACATCAACCAGGAGGGTTGACAAAGTAAGCAAAGCTTGATAGTATGAATACCCTCAAAGGATACATAATAATACAAATATGCAGGGAACAAAATATTGGTAAAAGGGAAAAAAGACAGAAAAAAGAAGGAAAAAAAAGAAAGATGGGTATATGCACTCCAATATTCACAGATTCATGTAGTAGTTGGATTTCATTTTGATATATAAAGATATATATTTATTTAAAAAAGAAGATAATCCCCTAATTCCTCCTGAAGAAAGAAAATGAAAATAATTAGTATAATGTGTATATAAAAGTGTATTCTAATATTTATCTTGGTTTTTTTCTCCTCTATCCGATGGCTTCGTTCATAGGATGTAAGTATGAATCGTAATCTAATCATAACTTAATATATATTCTTGTCACGTTTCTGAATATTTGTACTCTTATTCACATTCCATGCTTAATTGATTTGTTAAATTCAGGTTAGTCATGAATGCATTTACGAACAAAAAGTCATCAACCTAGGGAATGTAAAGTTGAAAAACCTTACATTTTGTATTTGATTTCTAATCGCGTATTTAGAGTGAGCATGTACATCTATCTTCTAATAGTTGATACTTATGTAAAGAATTGCTTTCTAAAATAATGTTATATGACTGTCATGTACTTTGATAATACAATTGGTCACGAATGAATATAGTCTGGAAACATTTGACATGTCAATTATTGCTGAAGTCATTAAAATGAAAAAAGTACGATGACAAGAAATGACTAACTGTTACACGAGACTGAAAAAAGGAGAGGAACAGCTTACCTGTAAAATATGAAATGTAAAACGTAATTCATTAACACATAAGTTCTTAGTTCTGCCATTGAATATAAGAGTTATAGTTTATCAGTAAAGTTAGGCCTGTCACATGATAATTCAGGATACGGTGACATTTTAGATCTTTTTCTCATGAATATAATAAATGTAATGTAACGTCGTAAAGTTCATTAAGGAAAACATGTAAAGGCGCTGTATAATAGAGTATTAATTTTATTTACGATTTTGAACAAAGACCCTATATTTGCAATCTATATTTGTAATGTTCTGTATCTCTTCACTGCTTTCCCGTATATTCGTTCCCAGTCTGTAATTATGCGAATTGGATCGAATTATGAAATCCGATATTTTTCATAATTATCTGGAATTTGTGTCCTTTTTTCTGATTATTTCCCCGATCTTGGTTACCAGTCCATTAATAGACAATTTAGATTTTATTATGAATATCTGATATGTTTCATGAATTGTGAGGGTTTTTCGGTTCGTTCTTATTAATTTAGTAAACGTTCATGATTTGTTCGAGCTTACCACGATTGACTGCTTGGTGTTGTAAAAATGCTACCACCGATGCATGATGACTTTCAATTATCGGTTTTAAAATTGAACATTTTAATATTTGTATGAAGTCAATTATTGTATTTTTATATTATGTTTTAATCTTAGTTTAATAAACTTGTATTGTAGTCGTTCGGTAAGCATGCCTATTCGTACACAATGGTAAATATATGTTTGCTAAACGATTGTAAACATACATGACAGGTAAACAAATAATGGTATGAAAATTGTCTGTAAGGCTTCCTCCTGAGGATCAACTTCTTCCACTTGAAGAAAAATAAGTTAAAAAGATGAGTTTCATTTTCTATATAAAAGTGAATTCTAATATTTATATCTTTCTGTTTTCTTCTGCCCCTTTTCTCTGTCTAAAGCACGTAAGTATGCATCTTAATCCGATTATAACTTGTTAAAAATTCTGTTCATCTTTCTGCATACATTTTTCTTGTGTTCATATTTGTGTCATGGTTCATCGAAAGGTTAAATTCAGGTTGAACGTCATAAATACGTCAGAAATAAAGTAATTAACAGAATGGTTATCAAACTAGAGAATGTAGCGTTGGAAAAATCCAACACTTCTTTCTTTATTTGTAATCTCCAAAAAAAAGTTTATCAGCAATGATCAGGTTACTCAAACGTCTTTCAGGCAAATTTTGAAGGTGATAAACGCAAAGCCTTTTTAAACGTCTTTAGATATGGGCATATCTAAAGACGCAAAAAGGTTGGTTTCGAATTTGACATACAGCCAGAATCATGTTTCTGAGAGATGATAAACACAAAGCTGTTTTGAACCCCACATACAAATCCGACATTCCCGGGTTAATTTCTGGTTCGGAGGCTAGCGCGCCATGTGCTGTGTACAAGCAGGTGTGTGTAGTTGACCTCCGAGAAACTGTCTGCTTCCCGTGTCAAACGGCGCAAAGCAGCTGCGCAGAGACAAGGCCTTTATTTTGAATCGTGAAGAGGCGATATACGCGACATCCCCCAAATCACTTTCGTATAGTGGGGTTCGATAGTGGGGTACGATATGTACATATCTAGTGGCGAGATCCGATAAACGCACCCTAGGTTTGCTAAACAATTGTAAACATACATGACAGGTTAAAAACAAAATGGCATGACAATTGTCTGTAAGTCTTCCTCCTGATGATCAACTTATTCCACTTAAAGAAAGATAAGTTAACAAGATGAGTTTCATTTCCATATGAATGTGTAATCTAATATTTATATATTTCTGTTTTCTTCTGCCCGTTTTCTCTGTCTATAGCACGTAAGTATGCCTCTTAATCCGATTATAACTTGTTAAATATACTGTTCATCTTTCTGCATACCTTTTTCTTGTGTTCATATTTTTGTCATTGTTCACTGAAAGGTTAAATCCTGGTTATAAGTCATAAATAAGTCAGAAATATATTCATGAACATAAATGCTATCAAACTAGGGAATGTAAATTTGAAAAAAATCCCATATTTCTTTCTTTATTTGTAATCTTAAAGAAAAAGTTTATCAGTAATGTAAGGCCTTTATCATAATATTTAAAAATAAGGTGAATCTTCAGTTCTTTTACTCATGAATATAACATGAAACGTTTCTTCATAAAGTGCATTAGGACAAAAACTTGTAAAAGCGCTGTATAAAACTAGGGCGTAATCATTATTCAGGACCAAAATTATTTTGACCAAAAGTTCCTTTTTGCACTGTATATTTGTAATTTCCTTTAACAATTCTCTATCCGATCTTTGTTAACACTCCTTAAATATGCAACTGGGATCTAATTATGCATTTCCAATATTTGTCATAAATGTTGGGGATTTGTCTCCGATTTTTCCTTTTAATGTCTTTTTGTGTTTCATTGAAAACTTTTCACTAAGTAAACGTTCATGACTGTCTTCCAGCTAACCACTATAGAATGATTTGGTGTTGTAGAAATGCTACTTCCTATCCATACATATATATTTACTCAGAACCTTGGACGAAAGAGCCTATTTGCACTATATATTTCTTAATTTACTGTATCTCTTTTCTGCTTCCCCTGATCTTCGTTCCTAGGCCGTAAGCATACGAAAGGGGTCGAATTATGAATATCCGATATCTTTTAGGAAACTTAGGGATTTGTTTCCGATTTTTCTTTTCAAGTAGTGTATTATTAAAAAACTTTTGACTAGGTAAACGTTCATGAATGTTTTTCAGCTAACATTGACAAAATGTTTGGGCGTTCTAGAAATGGTACCACCTATCCATGATAACTTCAAAATATCGGTTTTGATTTAACGTTTTGTGTTAACCTTCGGGAACCATGCATATTCGTGCACAATGGTAAATCTATGTTTGCCAAGCAATTGTAAACAGACATGACAGGTTAAAAACAAAATGGCATGAAAATTGTTTGGAAGGGTTCCTCCCGATGATCAACTTTTTCCACTTAAAGGAAAATAAGTTAAAAAGATGAGTTCCATTCCATAAAAGTGTATTCTGATATTAATATCATTCTGTTTTCTTCCGCCCGTTGTATCTGTCTATAGCAAGTAAGTATGCCTCTTAATCCGATTATAACTTCTTAAAAATCCTGTTCATCTTTTTGCATACCCTTTTCTTTTTTCATACTTTTGTCATGGTTCATTTAAAGGTTAAATCCAGGTTATAAGTCATAAATAAATCAGAAATATATTAATCAACATAAAATGAAAGCCCTTTATCATAATATTTAAAAATGAGGTGACTAATCAGTTCTTTTACTCATGAATATAATACATGTTATGTTTCGTCGTAAAGTGCATTGAGAAAAAAACTTGTAAAAGCGGTGTGTAAAAGGGTGTTATCATTATTCAGGGTTTGGAAAAAAGTGTCTTTTTGCACTGTATATTTTTATTTTTCTTTATCTTTTCTCTGCTTCCCCCGATCTTCGTTCCTAGACCTAGGGGGGGGGCCTCCCAGGTCCCCCCCCCCCCCCCAGTCAGAGAGTGCTCGAAATAGCCCAGTACAGTAAGGGTTAAGAAAATAAACCTAAAAGTGCTGTATAATAGAGCATTAATTTTATTTACGATTTTGAACGTAAGACCCTATATGCAATCTATATTCGTAATGTTCTGTATCTCTTCTCTGCTTTCCAGCATATTCGTTCCAAGGCGGTAAGTATGCGAATTGGATCGAATTAAGAATATCCGATACGTTTCCTAATTATTTGGGATTTGTGTCCTTTTTTCTGATTCTTCCCCCGATCTTGGTTAACAGTACATTAATAGGCACCTTTGATTTTATCATTAATATCTGATATGGTTCATGAATGTTGGAAATTTTTCGGTTCGTTCTTATTAATTTATAAATTTGTATTATCGAAAACTTTTGACTGAGTAAACGTTCATGACTACCACCTATACTTCAAGAATTCCAACCATCGGTTTTGAATGTTAACACTTTCATATTCCATTAAATCAATTATTGTATTTTTATCTTACGTTTTGATCTTACTTTAATAAAATGGTATTGTAGTCGTGCGGTAACCAAGCATGTTCGCGCACAATAGTAAACATTAATTTACTTAACATTTGTAAACAGACATGCAAGGTAAAAATTAAAGGCATTTCAAGTGTCTGTAAGGTTTCCATATAATTTGATTTGATTTGATTTGATTTATTTATTTCTGTTTGATTTTCGTTTTCTTTTGCATTTGTACAAGTATATAACGAACAAACATTTCAAATTTACACATGACAACAAAATATATGTAGAATAAAGTAAGGCTGGCTGTAACTAATCGAAAACATCAACCAGGAGGGTTGAAAAAGTAAGCAAAGCTTGATAGTATGAATACCCTCAAAGGATACATAATAATACAAATATGCAGGGAACAAAATATTGGTAAAAGGGAAAAAAGACAGAAAAAAGAAGGAAAAAAAAGAAAGATGGGTATATGCACTCCAATATTCACAGATTCATGTAGTAGTTGGATTTCATTTTGATATATAAAGATATATATTTATTTAAAAAAGAAGATAATCCCCTAATTCCTCCTGAAGAAAGAAAATGAAAATAATTAGTATAATGTGTATATAAAAGTGTATTCTAATATTTATCTTGGTTTTTTTCTCCTCTATCCGATGGCTTCGTTCATAGGATGTAAGTATGAATCGTAATCTAATCATAACTTAATATATATTCTTGTCACGTTTCTGAATATTTGTACTCTTATTCACATTCCATGCTTAATTGATTTGTTAAATTCAGGTTAGTCATGAATGCATTTACGAACAAAAAGTCATCAACCTAGGGAATGTAAAGTTGAAAAACCTTACATTTTGTATTTGATTTCTAATCGCGTATTTAGAGTGAGCATGTACATCTATCTTCTAATAGTTGATACTTATGTAAAGAATTGCTTTCTAAAATAATGTTATATGACTGTCATGTACTTTGATAATACAATTGGTCACGAATGAATATAGTCTGGAAACATTTGACATGTCAATTATTGCTGAAGTCATTAAAATGAAAAAAGTACGATGACAAGAAATGACTAACTGTTACACGAGACTGAAAAAAGGAGAGGAACAGCTTACCTGTAAAATATGAAATGTAAAACGTAATTCATTAACACATAAGTTCTTAGTTCTGCCATTGAATATAAGAGTTATAGTTTATCAGTAAAGTTAGGCCTGTCACATGATAATTCAGGATACGGTGACATTTTAGATCTTTTTCTCATGAATATAATAAATGTAATGTAACGTCGTAAAGTTCATTAAGGAAAACATGTAAAGGCGCTGTATAATAGAGTATTAATTTTATTTACGATTTTGAACAAAGACCCTATATTTGCAATCTATATTTGTAATGTTCTGTATCTCTTCACTGCTTTCCCGTATATTCGTTCCCAGTCTGTAATTATGCGAATTGGATCGAATTATGAAATCCGATATTTTTCATAATTATCTGGAATTTGTGTCCTTTTTTCTGATTATTTCCCCGATCTTGGTTACCAGTCCATTAATAGACAATTTAGATTTTATTATGAATATCTGATATGTTTCATGAATTGTGAGGGTTTTTCGGTTCGTTCTTATTAATTTAGTAAACGTTCATGATTTGTTCGAGCTTACCACGATTGACTGCTTGGTGTTGTAAAAATGCTACCACCGATGCATGATGACTTTCAATTATCGGTTTTAAAATTGAACATTTTAATATTTGTATGAAGTCAATTATTGTATTTTTATATTATGTTTTAATCTTAGTTTAATAAACTTGTATTGTAGTCGTTCGGTAAGCATGCCTATTCGTACACAATGGTAAATATATGTTTGCTAAACGATTGTAAACATACATGACAGGTAAACAAATAATGGTATGAAAATTGTCTGTAAGGCTTCCTCCTGAGGATCAACTTCTTCCACTTGAAGAAAAATAAGTTAAAAAGATGAGTTTCATTTTCTATATAAAAGTGAATTCTAATATTTATATCTTTCTGTTTTCTTCTGCCCCTTTTCTCTGTCTAAAGCACGTAAGTATGCATCTTAATCCGATTATAACTTGTTAAAAATTCTGTTCATCTTTCTGCATACATTTTTCTTGTGTTCATATTTGTGTCATGGTTCATCGAAAGGTTAAATTCAGGTTGAACGTCATAAATACGTCAGAAATAAAGTAATTAACAGAATGGTTATCAAACTAGAGAATGTAGCGTTGGAAAAATCCAACACTTCTTTCTTTATTTGTAATCTCCAAAAAAAAGTTTATCAGCAATGATCAGGTTACTCAAACGTCTTTCAGGCAAATTTTGAAGGTGATAAACGCAAAGCCTTTTTAAACGTCTTTAGATATGGGCATATCTAAAGACGCAAAAAGGTTGGTTTCGAATTTGACATACAGCCAGAATCATGTTTCTGAGAGATGATAAACACAAAGCTGTTTTGAACCCCACATACAAATCCGACATTCCCGGGTTAATTTCTGGTTCGGAGGCTAGCGCGCCATGTGCTGTGTACAAGCAGGTGTGTGTAGTTGACCTCCGAGAAACTGTCTGCTTCCCGTGTCAAACGGCGCAAAGCAGCTGCGCAGAGACAAGGCCTTTATTTTGAATCGTGAAGAGGCGATATACGCGACATCCCCCAAATCACTTTCGTATAGTGGGGTTCGATAGTGGGGTACGATATGTACATATCTAGTGGCGAGATCCGATAAACGCACCCTAGGTTTGCTAAACAATTGTAAACATACATGACAGGTTAAAAACAAAATGGCATGACAATTGTCTGTAAGTCTTCCTCCTGATGATCAACTTATTCCACTTAAAGAAAGATAAGTTAACAAGATGAGTTTCATTTCCATATGAATGTGTAATCTAATATTTATATATTTCTGTTTTCTTCTGCCCGTTTTCTCTGTCTATAGCACGTAAGTATGCCTCTTAATCCGATTATAACTTGTTAAATATACTGTTCATCTTTCTGCATACCTTTTTCTTGTGTTCATATTTTTGTCATTGTTCACTGAAAGGTTAAATCCTGGTTATAAGTCATAAATAAGTCAGAAATATATTCATGAACATAAATGCTATCAAACTAGGGAATGTAAATTTGAAAAAAATCCCATATTTCTTTCTTTATTTGTAATCTTAAAGAAAAAGTTTATCAGTAATGTAAGGCCTTTATCATAATATTTAAAAATAAGGTGAATCTTCAGTTCTTTTACTCATGAATATAACATGAAACGTTTCTTCATAAAGTGCATTAGGACAAAAACTTGTAAAAGCGCTGTATAAAACTAGGGCGTAATCATTATTCAGGACCAAAATTATTTTGACCAAAAGTTCCTTTTTGCACTGTATATTTGTAATTTCCTTTAACAATTCTCTATCCGATCTTTGTTAACACTCCTTAAATATGCAACTGGGATCTAATTATGCATTTCCAATATTTGTCATAAATGTTGGGGATTTGTCTCCGATTTTTCCTTTTAATGTCTTTTTGTGTTTCATTGAAAACTTTTCACTAAGTAAACGTTCATGACTGTCTTCCAGCTAACCACTATAGAATGATTTGGTGTTGTAGAAATGCTACTTCCTATCCATACATATATATTTACTCAGAACCTTGGACGAAAGAGCCTATTTGCACTATATATTTCTTAATTTACTGTATCTCTTTTCTGCTTCCCCTGATCTTCGTTCCTAGGCCGTAAGCATACGAAAGGGGTCGAATTATGAATATCCGATATCTTTTAGGAAACTTCGGGATTTGTTTCCGATTTTTCTTTTCAAGTAGTGTATTATTAAAAAACTTTTGACTAGGTAAACGTTCATGAATGTTTTTCAGCTAACATTGACAAAATGTTTGGGCGTTCTAGAAATGGTACCACCTATCCATGATAACTTCAAAATATCGGTTTTGATTTAACGTTTTGTGTTAACCTTCGGGAACCATGCATATTCGTGCACAATGGTAAATCTATGTTTGCCAAGCAATTGTAAACAGACATGACAGGTTAAAAACAAAATGGCATGAAAATTGTTTGGAAGGGTTCCTCCCGATGATCAACTTTTTCCACTTAAAGGAAAATAAGTTAAAAAGATGAGTTCCATTCCATAAAAGTGTATTCTGATATTAATATCATTCTGTTTTCTTCCGCCCGTTGTATCTGTCTATAGCAAGTAAGTATGCCTCTTAATCCGATTATAACTTCTTAAAAATCCTGTTCATCTTTTTGCATACCCTTTTCTTTTTTCATACTTTTGTCATGGTTCATTTAAAGGTTAAATCCAGGTTATAAGTCATAAATAAATCAGAAATATATTAATCAACATAAAATGAAAGCCCTTTATCATAATATTTAAAAATGAGGTGACTAATCAGTTCTTTTACTCATGAATATAATACACGTTATGTTTCGTCGTAAAGTGCATTGAGAAAAAAACTTGTAAAAGCGGTGTGTAAAAGGGTGTTATCATTATTCAGGGTTTGGAAAAAAGTGTCTTTTTGCACTGTATATTTTTATTTTTCTTTATCTTTTCTCTGCTTCCCCCGATCTTCGTTCCTAGACCTAGGGGGGGGGGCCTCCCAGGTCCCCCCCCCCCCCCCAGTCAGAGAGTGCTCGAAATAGCCCAGTACAGTAAGGGTTAAGAAAATAAACCTAAAAGTGCTGTATAATAGAGCATTAATTTTATTTACGATTTTGAACGTAAGACCCTATATGCAATCTATATTCGTAATGTTCTGTATCTCTTCTCTGCTTTCCAGCATATTCGTTCCAAGGCGGTAAGTATGCGAATTGGATCGAATTAAGAATATCCGATACGTTTCCTAATTATTTGGGATTTGTGTCCTTTTTTCTGATTCTTCCCCCGATCTTGGTTAACAGTACATTAATAGGCACCTTTGATTTTATCATTAATATCTGATATGGTTCATGAATGTTGGAAATTTTTCGGTTCGTTCTTATTAATTTATAAATTTGTATTATCGAAAACTTTTGACTGAGTAAACGTTCATGACTACCACCTATACTTCAAGAATTCCAACCATCGGTTTTGAATGTTAACACTTTCATATTCCATTAAATCAATTATTGTATTTTTATCTTACGTTTTGATCTTACTTTAATAAAATGGTATTGTAGTCGTGCGGTAACCAAGCATGTTCGCGCACAATAGTAAACATTAATTTACTTAACATTTGTAAACAGACATGCAAGGTAAAAATTAAAGGCATTTCAAGTGTCTGTAAGGTTTCCATATAATTTGATTTGATTTGATTTGATTTATTTATTTCTGTTTGATTTTCGTTTTCTTTTGCATTTGTACAAGTATATAACGAACAAACATTTCAAATTTACACATGACAACAAAATATATGTAGAATAAAGTAAGGCTGGCTGTAACTAATCGAAAACATCAACCAGGAGGGTTGAAAAAGTAAGCAAAGCTTGATAGTATGAATACCCTCAAAGGATACATAATAATACAAATATGCAGGGAACAAAATATTGGTAAAAGGGAAAAAAGACAGAAAAAAGAAGGAAAAAAAAGAAAGATGGGTATATGCACTCCAATATTCACAGATTCATGTAGTAGTTGGATTTCATTTTGATATATAAAGATATATATTTATTTAAAAAAGAAGATAATCCCCTAATTCCTCCTGAAGAAAGAAAATGAAAATAATTAGTATAATGTGTATATAAAAGTGTATTCTAATATTTATCTTGGTTTTTTTCTCCTCTATCCGATGGCTTCGTTCATAGGATGTAAGTATGAATCGTAATCTAATCATAACTTAATATATATTCTTGTCACGTTTCTGAATATTTGTACTCTTATTCACATTCCATGCTTAATTGATTTGTTAAATTCAGGTTAGTCATGAATGCATTTACGAACAAAAAGTCATCAACCTAGGGAATGTAAAGTTGAAAAACCTTACATTTTGTATTTGATTTCTAATCGCGTATTTAGAGTGAGCATGTACATCTATCTTCTAATAGTTGATACTTATGTAAAGAATTGCTTTCTAAAATAATGTTATATGACTGTCATGTACTTTGATAATACAATTGGTCACGAATGAATATAGTCTGGAAACATTTGACATGTCAATTATTGCTGAAGTCATTAAAATGAAAAAAGTACGATGACAAGAAATGACTAACTGTTACACGAGACTGAAAAAAGGAGAGGAACAGCTTACCTGTAAAATATGAAATGTAAAACGTAATTCATTAACACATAAGTTCTTAGTTCTGCCATTGAATATAAGAGTTATAGTTTATCAGTAAAGTTAGGCCTGTCACATGATAATTCAGGATACGGTGACATTTTAGATCTTTTTCTCATGAATATAATAAATGTAATGTAACGTCGTAAAGTTCATTAAGGAAAACATGTAAAGGCGCTGTATAATAGAGTATTAATTTTATTTACGATTTTGAACAAAGACCCTATATTTGCAATCTATATTTGTAATGTTCTGTATCTCTTCACTGCTTTCCCGTATATTCGTTCCCAGTCTGTAATTATGCGAATTGGATCGAATTATGAAATCCGATATTTTTCATAATTATCTGGAATTTGTGTCCTTTTTTCTGATTATTTCCCCGATCTTGGTTACCAGTCCATTAATAGACAATTTAGATTTTATTATGAATATCTGATATGTTTCATGAATTGTGAGGGTTTTTCGGTTCGTTCTTATTAATTTAGTAAACGTTCATGATTTGTTCGAGCTTACCACGATTGACTGCTTGGTGTTGTAAAAATGCTACCACCGATGCATGATGACTTTCAATTATCGGTTTTAAAATTGAACATTTTAATATTTGTATGAAGTCAATTATTGTATTTTTATATTATGTTTTAATCTTAGTTTAATAAACTTGTATTGTAGTCGTTCGGTAAGCATGCCTATTCGTACACAATGGTAAATATATGTTTGCTAAACGATTGTAAACATACATGACAGGTAAACAAATAATGGTATGAAAATTGTCTGTAAGGCTTCCTCCTGAGGATCAACTTCTTCCACTTGAAGAAAAATAAGTTAAAAAGATGAGTTTCATTTTCTATATAAAAATGAATTCTAATATTTATATCTTTCTGTTTTCTTCTGCCCCTTTTCTCTGTCTAAAGCACGTAAGTATGCATCTTAATCCGATTATAACTTGTTAAAAATTCTGTTCATCTTTCTGCATACATTTTTCTTGTGTTCATATTTGTGTCATGGTTCATCGAAAGGTTAAATTCAGGTTGAACGTCATAAATACGTCAGAAATAAAGTAATTAACAGAATGGTTATCAAACTAGAGAATGTAGCGTTGGAAAAATCCAACACTTCTTTCTTTATTTGTAATCTCCAAAAAAAAGTTTATCAGCAATGATCAGGTTACCCAAACGTCTTTCAGGCAAATTTTGAAGGTGATAAACGCAAAGCCTTTTTAAACGTCTTTAGATATGGGCATATCTAAAGACGCAAAAAGCTTTGTTTCGAATTTGACATACAGCCAGAATCATGTTTCTGAGAGATGATAAACACAAAGCTGTTTTGAACCCCACATACAAATCCGACATTCCCGGGTTAATTTCCGGTTCGGAGGCTAGCGCGCCATGTGCTGTGTACAAGCAGGTGTGTGTAGTTGACCTCCGAGAAACTGTCTGCTTCCCGTGTCAAACGGCGCAAAGCAGCTGCGCAGAGACAAGGCCTTTATTTTGAATCGTAAAGAGGCGATATACGCGACATCCCCCAAATCACTTTCGTATAGTGGGGTTCGATAGTGGGGTACGATATGTACATATCTAGTGGCGAGATCCGATAAACGCACCCTAGGTTTGCTAAACAATTGTAAACATACATGACAGGTTAAAAACAAAATGGCATGACAATTGTCTGTAAGTCTTCCTCCTGATGATCAACTTATTCCACTTAAAGAAAGATAAGTTAACAAGATGAGTTTCATTTCCATATGAATGTGTAATCTAATATTTATATATTTCTGTTTTCTTCTGCCCGTTTTCTCTGTCTATAGCACGTAAGTATGCCTCTTAATCCGATTATAACTTGTTAAATATACTGTTCATCTTTCTGAATACCTTTTTCTTGTGTTCATATTTTTGTCATTGTTCACTGAAAGGTTAAATCCTGGTTATAAGTCATAAATAAGTCAGAAATATATTCATGAACATAAATGCTATCAAACTAGGGAATGTAAATTTGAAAAAAATCCCATATTTCTTTCTTTATTTGTAATCTTAAAGAAAAAGTTTATCAGTAATGTAAGGCCTTTATCATAATATTTAAAAATAAGGTGAATCTTCAGTTCTTTTACTCATGAATATAACATGAAACGTTTCTTCATAAAGTGCATTAGGACAAAAACTTGTAAAAGCGCTGTATAAAACTAGGGCGTAATCATTATTCAGGACCAAAATTATTTTGACCAAAAGTTCCTTTTTGCACTGTATATTTGTAATTTCCTTTAACAATTCTCTATCCGATCTTCGTTAACACTCCTTAAATATGCAACTGGGATCTAATTATGCATTTTCAATATTTGTCATAAATGTTGGGGATTTGTCTCCGATTTTTCCTTTTAATGTCTTTTTGTGTTTCATTGAAAACTTTTCACTAAGTAAACGTTCATGACTGTCTTCCAGCTAACCACGATAGAATGATTTGGTGTTGTAGAAATGCTACTTCCTATTCATACATATATATTTACTCAGAACCTTGGACGAAAGAGCCTATTTGCACTATACATTTCTTAATTTACTGTATCTCTTTTCTGCTTCCCCTGATCTTCGTTCCTAGGCCGTAAGCATACGAAAGTGGTCGAATTATGAATATCCGATATCTTTTAGGAAACTTAGGGATTTGTTTCCGATTTTTCTTTTCAAGTAGTGTATTATTAAAAAACTTTTGACTAGGTAAACGTTCATGAATGTTTTTCAGCTAACATTGACAAAATGTTTGGGCGTTCTAGAAATGCTACCACCTATCCATGATAACTTCAAAATATCGGTTTTGATTTAACGTTTTGTGTTAACCTTCGGGAAGCATGCATATTCGTGCACAATGGTAAATCTATGTTTGCCAAGCAATTGTAAACAGACATGACAGGTTAAAAACAAAATGGCATGAAAATTGTTTGGAAGGGTTCCTCCTGATGATCAACTTTTTCCACTTAAAGGAAAATAAGTTAAAAAGATGAGTTCCATTCCATATAAAAGTGTATTCTGATATTAATATCATTCTGTTTTCTTCCGCCCGTTTTATCTGTCTATAGCAAGTAAGTATGCCTCTTAATCCGATTATAACTTCTTAAAAATCCTGTTCATCTTTTTGCATACCCTTTTCTTTTTTCATACTTTTGTCATGGTTCATTGAAAGGTTAAATCCAGGTTATAAGTCATAAATAAATCAGAAATATATTAATCAACGTAAAATGAAAGCCCTTTATCATAATATTTAAAAATGAGGTGACTAATCAGTTCTTTTACTCATGAATATAATACATGTAATGTTTCGTCGTAAAGTGCATTAGGACAAGAACTTGTAAAAACGCTGTGTAAAAGGGCGTTATCATTATTCAGGATTTTGAAAAAAGGTGCCTTTTTGCACTGTATATTTTTAATTTTCTTTATCTCTTCTCTGCTTCCCCCGATCTTCGTTCCTAGACCGTTAGTATACGAAAGGGATAGAATTATGAATATCCGATATCTTTCATACATGTTACTGATTTGTGATTTTTTTTTTCGTATTCTTCCTCCGAGTTTCGTTATCAGTCCATTAATATCTAACTTGGATCTAATTATGAATATCCGATAGCTTTTAGAAAACTTAGGGCTTTGTCTCCGATTTTTCGATTTAATATAGTTTTTTTATATTATTGACAACTTTTGACTAGGTAAACTTTTTTGAATGTTTTCAAGCTAGCCACGATTGACTGCTTTGTGTTGTAAAAATGCTACCACCTATGCATGATGACTTCCAATTATCTTTTTTAAAATTGAAAATGTTAATGTTTTTATAAAGTCAATTATTGTATTTTTATCTTATGTTTTAATCTTACTTTAATAAACGGGTATTGTAGTCGTGCGGTAACCAAGAATGTTCGCGCACAATGGTAAATATTCATTTGCTTAACATTTGTAAACAGACATGCAAGGTAAAAATAAAGGCTTTTAAATTGTCTGTAAGGCTTCCAACTAATGATCCCCTAATTCCTCCTGAAGAAAGAAAATGAAAAAAATTAGTATAATTTGTATATAAAAGAGTATTCTAATATTTATCTTGGTTTTTTCTCCTCTATCCGATGGCTTCGTTCATAGATGTGGGTATGCATCGTAATCAAATTATATTTTCATATATATTCTTGTCACGTTTCTGAATATTTGTCCTCTTATTCACATTTCATGCTTAATTGAAATGTTAAATTCAGGTTAGTCATGAATATATTTACAAACAAACAGTTTATCAAACTAGGGAATGTAGAGTTGAAAAACCTAACATTACTTATTTGATTTCTAAACGCGTTTAGAGTTGGCACGTACATCTATCTTCTAATAGTTAATACTTATGTAAAGAATTATTTTTAAAATAATGTTATAGGCCTGTCATGTACTATGACAATATAATGGGTAATGAATTAATGTAGTCTGGAAACACGTAACAAGAAAATAATTGCTGAAGTCATTGAAAAGAGAAAAAGTACGATGAAAAGAAAGGACGCACTGTAACAACAGACTGAAAAAAGGGAAAAAACAGCTTGCCTGTAAAATATAAAATGGAAAAAGTAATTCATTAACACATAAGTTCTTAGTTGCTATTTAATTTAAGAGTAACATTTTATCAGTATAATGTTACGCCTCTCACAAGATATTTCAGAATAAGGTGACATTTTATATCTTTTCTCATGAATATAATACATATTATGTACCGTCGTACAATGCATAAGAAAAGAAACCTATTGATGTATAATAGAGTTTTAATTTTATTTACGATTTTGAACGAAAGACCCTATTTGCAATCTATATTCATAATGTTCTGTATCTCTTCTCTGCTTTCTTGCATATTCGTTCCCAGGCGGTAAGTATGCAAATTGGATCGAATTATGAATACCCCATGTTTCATAATTATTTGAGATTTGGGTCCCTTTTTTTCTGAATCTTCCCCCGATTTTGGCAGTGACAGTCTTATTATATTATGAATATCTGAATGTTTTATAAATGTTTGTGATTTTTCGAGTTTTTCTCATAAATTTAGTAATGTGTATTATCGATGGAAAACGTAATTCATTATCACATAAGATCCTAAGTCTGCCATTGAATATAAAAGTAATAGTTAATTAGTAAAGTTAGGCCTCTCACATGATATTTCAGAACAAGGTGACATTTTTTGATCTTTTTCTCATGAATAATATACATGTAATGTACCGTCGTAAAATGCATTAAGAAAAGAAACCTAAAAGTGCTGTATAGAGCATTAATTTTATTTACGATTTTGAACGAAAGACCCTATTTGCAATCTATAGTTGTAATGTTCTGTATCTCTTCTCTGCTTTCCCGTATATTCGTTCCCAGCCGGTAAGTATGCGAATTGGATCGAATTAAGAATATCCGATATGTTTCCTAATTATTTTGGGTTTGTGTCCCTTTTTTCTGATTCTTCCCCGATCTTGGTTAAAAGTCCATTAATAGGCACCTTAGATTATATTATGTATTTGTGATATATTTCATAAATGTTTCGGATTTTTCGGGGTTTTTTTTCTCCATTAATTTATAAATGTGTATTATCGAAAACTTTTGACTGAGTAAACGTTCATGACTACCACCTATACTTCAAGAATTCCAAACATCGGTTTTGAATTTTTACACTTTAATATTTCATTAAGTCAATTATTGTATTTTTATTATCTCATGTTTTGGTCTTACTTTAATAAACTGGTATTGAAGTCGTTCGGTAACCAAGCATGTTCGCGACCAAGGGAAATATTCATTTGCTTAACATTTGTAAACAGACATGCAAGGCATTTAAAAAAAATGAAAAAAATGAGTATAATTTGTATATTAAAGTGTATTCTAATATCTATCTCGATCTTTTTTCCTCCACTCATGGGCTTTGTTCATAGAACGTGAGTACGCATCGTAATCTAATTATAACTTCATATAATATTGTATATTCTTGTCACGTTTCTGAATATTTGTCCGTGTATTCACATTCCATGCTTCATTGAAAAGTTAAATTCGGGTTAGTCATAAATGTATTCATAAACAAAAGGGTTGTCAAACTATGAAATGTAGAGTTGATAAACCTACAATTTGATTTACAATCGCGTGCTTAGAGTTGATATGTAAATCTTTATCCTAATAGTTGTTACTTATGTAAAGGATTGCTTTTTAAAATAATTTGTATAGGCCTGTCATGTACTTTAATAATTATATAATGGGTAATGAACGAATTATAGTCTGGAAACATGTAAAATGTCAATGATTGATGAAGTCATTACAATTAGAAAAAGTACGATGACAAGAAATGACTAACTGTTAATACACAAGACTGAAAAAAGAGAGGAACAGCTTATCTGCAAAATATGAAATGTAAAAACGTAATTTATCACGCAGAAGTTCTTAGTTCTGCCGCTGCATGTCAAAGTAATGGTTTATCAGTAATGTTAGGCCTCTCACGTGATATTTTAGAATGAGGCGATATATTTTTCCCTCATGAATATAATACATGTAATGTAACGTCGTAAAGTGCATTAACAAACCAAAAAAACATTGCCCTCTATGTTTTTTATATTCTTAATCTCTTCTGTGCTTTCCCCGACCTTCGATCACCAGTAAATAATTATGAAACTTAGATCGATTTACGAATATCTGATATTTTTCACAATTGATTGGGATGTGTATCCTTCTTTCGTATTCAAGTGAAAAAAAGTATGAAAAAGTTCTTAGTTCTGCTGTTAGGTTTTCAAAGTAATAGTTTATCAGTAAGGTTGGGCCTTTCACATGATATTTTAAAATGAGGTGACATATTAGTTCTTTTCATCATGAATATAATACATACAATATACCGTCGTACAGTGCATTAAGAACCACATACAAAGTAATTCCGCCGTATAATAGGGATGTATCATTATTCACGATTTTGAACGAAAGAGCCTCTTGGCACTCTGTACTTTTTGTAATCTTCTTTATCTCTTCTCTTATTTTTCCCGATTTTCATTCACAGGTTGTAAGTATGCACCTTAGATTTTATTATGGATATCCGATTTTTTTTTGGGGTAAAAATCATTTCGGGATTTGTCTCCTTTTATGCTTATTAATTTCGTTTGTTTATTACAGAAAAAAAATTACATAGTAAACAATTTCTTCCAGATCAACACGTGGGATTACTTGGGTGTTATAGAAATGCTTTCACCTATTCATAATACCTTGCAACTATCGGTTTTGAATTAAGCATTTACAATTTTCATGAATTTATGTTTTTTAATTTTGTATGTGAAGTGTATTTTAATATTTATATTTGTCTACACTCGTCCGCCATTGGAGATCAAAGCCTACGAATCGATCTTAAACCAATTCTAACTTTGTGTTTATATTCTGGCCATCTTTCTAAGTATTTCTCCTCGATTTCACATTTCATGCTTCCAACAGCTTGCCTGTGGAATATGAAATGGAAAGTGTAATTCATTAACACACAAGTTCTTACTTCTGCCATTAAATGTAAGAGTAATAGTTTAACATTATAAAGTTAGGCCTCTCACATGATATTTCAGAATAAGGTGACATTTTAGATCTTTTTTCTCATCAATATTATACATGTAATGTACAGTCGTAAAATGCATTAAGAAAAGAAACCTAAAAATGCTGTATAATAGGGCATTAATTGTATTTACGACTTTGAATGAAAGACCCTATTTTCAAACTATATTTGTAATGTTCTGTATCCCTTCTCTGCTTTCCGCACATTCGTTCCCAGTCAGTAAGTATGCGAATTGGATCGAATTATGAATATCCGATATCTTTCATAATTATTTGGGATTTGTGTCCCTTTTTCTGATTCGTACCCTGATCTTGGCGGTAACAGTCCATTAATAGGCACCTTTGATTATATTATGCATATCTGATATGTTTCATGAATGTTGGTTTATTCGGGTTTTTCCTCATTAATTTAGTAATGTATTATCGATGGAAAACGTAATTAATTAACACATACGTTCTTAGTTCTGCCATTGAATATAAGAGTTATAGTTTATCAGTAAAGTTAGGCCTCTCACATGATATTTTAGAAAGAGGTGACATTTTCCTTTTTTTCTAATCAGGAACATGTAACATGTAATAAACCGTCGTGGAGTGCATTAACCAAAAAAAAAAAAAAACTATACAACACCTACGTGGATCCTTGTCATTTGATTGAAGGTTTGTTGGTCACATGATATTCAATAGGTGTTATATTGCACGGGCGTGCATTTTTGGGTATATGCAGAGTGCATTTTTGGTTATATGCAGACTGCGTACCTCTCTGCCGTGCGCGTATCCCTGTGTGTATCTGACGCGAAGGCAATCTGAATGTATGTAATCAAGAAGGCTTGACTCCAACTTTAATAAATATAAGGAGTAAAGCATAATTTGTTGATTAACGTTCTATTAGATCTTCTTTGATGTTGTATACAACAAATATTGAATGTTTTTAATTCGTTCAACAGTGAAAACATATTCATTCGTCGAAAGATTAACGTTAATTACATCTTTTATAAAGTAAGGATTTTATTTTTATCTTATGTCTTGATCTTATTTTAATATACTGTTTATGTAATCCTTCGGTAAGCAAGCATATTCGTGCACAATGGTAAATATATGTTTGCTAAATAATTGTAAACATACATGCCAGGTAAAAATAATAGCATGACAATTGTCTGTAAGGTTTCCTCCTGATAATCAACTTCTTCCACATGAAGAAAATTTAATGAATAAGATGAGTATCATTTGTATGAAAAAGTTTATTGTAATATTTAATTTGTTTCTATTTGATTTCACCCTTGCTCTCTGTTCATAGGACGTAAGTATGCTTATCATCCAATTGCAAATTCTGATATATTGTTGTCGTTTTTCTGCACACGTTGTCCTTGCATACACATTGCATGCTTCATTGAAAGGTTAAATCCAGGTTATAAGTCATAAATAAGTCATCAATATATTAATGAACAGAAAGGTTATCAATGTAGGATATGTAGAGTATGACAAATTCCATATTTCTTTCTTTATTTGTAATCTCAAAGAAAAAGTTTATCAGTAATGTAAGGCCTGTCTCATGATATTTAAAAATGAGGTGACTTTTACTCTTTCACTCATGTCTATAATACATGTAGTGTTTCGTCGTAAAGTGCATTCGGAATTTGAACAAAAGCGCCTTTTTGCACTGTATACTTGTAATTTTCTTTATCTTTTCTCTGCTTTCCCCGATCTTCGTTCCTGGACCGTAAATATGCGAATTCGATCGAATTATGAATATCCGATTAGTTTCAAAGTTGTTGATAATTTGTCCTTTTTTTTCTAATTCTTTTCCTGATTTTCGTTAACATTCCATAAATATGCAACTTGAATCTAATTATGAATATCCGATATTTTTCATAAATGATTGGAAATGTCTCCGATTATTCATTTTAATGTCCTTTTGTGTATCATTGAAAACTTTTGACTAGGTAAACGTTCATGAATGCCTTCAAGCCAACAACGATATAATGTGTGGGTGTTGTAGAAATGCTACCATCTATCCATTTATATATTTATTCAGGATTTCAAACGAAAGTTCCTATTCGCACTGTATATTTTTAATTTCTTTATCTCTTCTCTGCTTCCCCCGATCTTCGTACCTAGGCCGTAAGTATATGAAAGGGATAGAATTATGAATATCCGATATCTTTCATAAATGTTAGTGTTGTGTTCTTCTTGTTTTCGTTATCAGTCCATTAATATCCAACTTGGATCTAATTATTAATATCCGATAGCTTTTAGAAAACTTAGGGATTTGTCTCCGATTTTTCGATTTAATATAGTTTTTTTATATTATTGACAACTTTTGACTAGGTAAACTTTTTTGAATGTTTTCAAGCTAGCCACGATTGACTGCTTTGTGTTGTAAAAATGCTACCACCTATGCATGATGACTTCCAATTATCTTTTTTAAAATTGAAAATGTTAATGTTTTTATAAAGTCAATTATTGTATTTTTATCTTATGTTTTAATCTTACTTTAATAAACGGGTATTGTAGTCGTGCGGTAACCAAGAATGTTCGCGCACAATGGTAAATATTCATTTGCTTAACATTTGTAAACAGACATGCAAGGTAAAAATAAAGGCTTTTAAATTGTCTGTAAGGCTTCCAACTAATGATCCCCTAATTCCTCCTGAAGAAAGAAAATGAAAAAAATTAGTATAATTTGTATATAAAAGAGTATTCTAATATTTATCTTGGTTTTTTCTCCTCTATCCGATGGCTTCGTTCATAGATGTGGGTATGCATCGTAATCAAATTATATTTTCATATATATTCTTGTCACGTTTCTGAATATTTGTCCTCTTATTCACATTTCATGCTTAATTGAAATGTTAAATTCAGGTTAGTCATGAATATATTTACAAACAAACAGTTTATCAAACTAGGGAATGTAGAGTTGAAAAACCTAACATTACTTATTTGATTTCTAAACGCGTGTTTAGAGTTGGCACGTACATCTATCTTCTAATAGTTAATACTTATGTAAAGAATTATTTTTAAAATAATGTTATAGGCCTGTCATGTACTATGGCAATATAATGGGTAATGAATTAATGTAGTCTGGAAACACGTAACAAGAAAATAATTGCTGAAGTCATTGAAAAGAGAAAAAGTACGATGAAAAGAAAGGACGCACTGTAACAACAGACTGAAAAAAGGGAAAAAACAGCTTGCCTGTAAAATATAAAATGGAAAAAGTAATTCATTAACACATAAGTTCTTAGTTGCTATTTAATTTAAGAGTAACATTTTATCAGTATAATGTTACGCCTCTCACAAGATATTTCAGAATAAGGTGACATTTTATATCTTTTCTCATGAATATAATACATATTATGTACCGTCGTACAATGCATAAGAAAAGAAACCTATTGATGTATAATAGAGTTTTAATTTTATTTACGATTTTGAACGAAAGACCCTATTTGCAATCTATATTCATAATGTTCTGTATCTCTTCTCTGCTTTCTTGCATATTCGTTCCCAGGCGGTAAGTATGCAAATTGGATCGAATTATGAATACCCCATGTTTCATAATTATTTGAGATTTGGGTCCCTTTTTTTCTGAATCTTCCCCCGATTTTGGCAGTGACAGTCTTATTATATTATGAATATCTGAATGTTTTATAAATGTTTGTGATTTTTCGAGTTTTTCTCATAAATTTAGTAATGTGTATTATCGATGGAAAACGTAATTCATTATCACATAAGATCCTAAGTCTGCCATTGAATATAAAAGTAATAGTTAATTAGTAAAGTTAGGCCTCTCACATGATATTTCAGAACAAGGTGACATTTTTTGATCTTTTTCTCATGAATAATATACATGTAATGTACCGTCGTAAAATGCATTAAGAAAAGAAACCTAAAAGTGCTGTATAGAGCATTAATTTTATTTACGATTTTGAACGAAAGACCCTATTTGCAATCTATAGTTGTAATGTTCTGTATCTCTTCTCTGCTTTCCCGTATATTCGTTCCCAGCCGGTAAGTATGCGAATTGGATCGAATTAAGAATATCCGATATGTTTCCTAATTATTTGGGGTTTGTGTCCCTTTTTTCTGATTCTTCCCCGATCTTGGTTAAAAGTCCATTAATAGGCACCTTAGATTATATTATGTATTTGTGATATATTTCATAAATGTTTCGGATTTTTCGGGGTTTTTTTTCTCCATTAATTTATAAATGTGTATTATCGAAAACTTTTGACTGAGTAAACGTTCATGACTACCACCTATACTTCAAGAATTCCAAACATCGGTTTTGAATTTTTACACTTTAATATTTCATTAAGTCAATTATTGTATTTTTATTATCTCATGTTTTGGTCTTACTTTAATAAACTGGTATTGAAGTCGTTTGGTAACCAAGCATGTTCGCGACCAAGGGAAATATTCATTTGCTTAACATTTGTAAACAGACATGCAAGGCATTTAAAAAAAATGAAAAAAATGAGTATAATTTGTATATTAAAGTGTATTCTAATATCTATCTCGATCTTTTTTCCTCCACTCATGGGCTTTGTTCATAGAACGTGAGTACGCATCGTAATCTAATTATAACTTCATATAATATTGTATATTCTTGTCACGTTTCTGAATATTTGTCCGTGTATTCACATTCCATGCTTCATTGAAAAGTTAAATTCGGGTTAGTCATAAATGTATTCATAAACAAAAGGGTTGTCAAACTATGAAATGTAGAGTTGATAAACCTACAATTTGATTTACAATCGCGTGCTTAGAGTTGATATGTAAATCTTTATCCTAATAGTTGTTACTTATGTAAAGGATTGCTTTTTAAAATAATTTGTATAGGCCTGTCATGTACTTTAATAATTATATAATGGGTAATGAACGAATTATAGTCTGGAAACATGTAAAATGTCAATGATTGATGAAGTCATTACAATTAGAAAAAGTACGATGACAAGAAATGACTAACTGTTAATACACAAGACTGAAAAAAGAGAGGAACAGCTTATCTGCAAAATATGAAATGTAAAAACGTAATTTATCACGCAGAAGTTCTTAGTTCTGCCGCTGCATGTCAAAGTAATGGTTTATCAGTAATGTTAGGCCTCTCACGTGATATTTTAGAATGAGGCGATATATTTTTCCCTCATGAATATAATACATGTAATGTAACGTCGTAAAGTGCATTAACAAACCAAAAAAACATTGCCCTCTATGTTTTTTATATTCTTAATCTCTTCTGTGCTTTCCCCGACCTTCGATCACCAGTAAATAATTATGAAACTTAGATCGATTTACGAATATCTGATATTTTTCACAATTGATTGGGATGTGTATCCTTCTTTCGTATTCGAGTGAAAAAAAGTATGAAAAAGTTCTTAGTTCTGCTGTTAGGTTTTCAAAGTAATAGTTTATCAGTAAGGTTGGGCCTTTCACATGATATTTTAAAATGAGGTGACATATTAGTTCTTTTCATCATGAATATAATACATACAATATACCGTCGTACAGTGCATTAAGAACCACATACAAAGTAATTCCGCCGTATAATAGGGATGTATCATTATTCACGATTTTGAACGAAAGAGCCTCTTGGCACTCTGTACTTTTTGTAATCTTCTTTATCTCTTCTCTTATTTTTCCCGATTTTCATTCACAGGTTGTAAGTATGCACCTTAGATTTTATTATGGATATCCGATTTTTTTTTTGGGTAAAAATCATTTCGGGATTTGTCTCCTTTTATGCTTATTAATTTCGTTTGTTTATTACAGAAAAAAAATTACATAGTAAACAATTTCTTCCAGATCAACACGTGGGATTACTTGGGTGTTATAGAAATGCTTTCACCTATTCATAATACCTTGCAACTATCGGTTTTGAATTAAGCATTTACAATTTTCATGAATTTATGTTTTTTAATTTTGTATGTGAAGTGTATTTTAATATTTATATTTGTCTACACTCGTCCGCCATTGGAGATCAAAGCCTACGAATCGATCTTAAACCAATTCTAACTTTGTGTTTATATTCTGGCCATCTTTCTAAGTATTTCTCCTCGATTTCACATTTCATGCTTCCAACAGCTTGCCTGTGGAATATGAAATGGAAAGTGTAATTCATTAACACACAAGTTCTTACTTCTGCCATTAAATGTAAGAGTAATAGTTTAACATTATAAAGTTAGGCCTCTCACATGATATTTCAGAATAAGGTGACATTTTAGATCTTTTTTCTCATCAATATTATACATGTAATGTACAGTCGTAAAATGCATTAAGAAAAGAAACCTAAAAATGCTGTATAATAGGGCATTAATTGTATTTACGACTTTGAATGAAAGACCCTATTTTCAAACTATATTTGTAATGTTCTGTATCCCTTCTCTGCTTTCCGCACATTCGTTCCCAGTCAGTAAGTATGCGAATTGGATCGAATTATGAATATCCGATATCTTTCATAATTATTTGGGATTTGTGTCCCTTTTTCTGATTCGTACCCTGATCTTGGCGGTAACAGTCCATTAATAGGCACCTTTGATTATATTATGCATATCTGATATGTTTCATGAATGTTGGTTTATTCGGGTTTTTCCTCATTAATTTAGTAATGTATTATCGATGGAAAACGTAATTAATTAACACATACGTTCTTAGTTCTGCCATTGAATATAAGAGTTATAGTTTATCAGTAAAGTTAGGCCTCTCACATGATATTTTAGAAAGAGGTGACATTTTCCTTTTTTTCTAATCAGGAACATGTAACATGTAATAAACCGTCGTGGAGTGCATTAACCAAAAAAAAAAAAAAACTATACAACACCTACGTGGATCCTTGTCATTTGATTGAAGGTTTGTTGGTCACATGATATTCAATAGGTGTTATATTGCACGGGCGTGCATTTTTGGGTATATGCAGAGTGCATTTTTGGTTATATGCAGACTGCGTACCTCTCTGCCGTGCGCGTATCCCTGTGTGTATCTGACGCGAAGGCAATCTGAATGTATGTAATCAAGAAGGCTTGACTCCAACTTTAATAAATATAAGGAGTAAAGCATAATTTGTTGATTAACGTTCTATTAGATCTTCTTTGATGTTGTATACAACAAATATTGAATGTTTTTAATTCGTTCAACAGTGAAAACATATTCATTCGTCGAAAGATTAACGTTAATTACATCTTTTATAAAGTAAGGATTTTATTTTTATCTTATGTCTTGATCTTATTTTAATATACTGTTTATGTAATCCTTCGGTAAGCAAGCATATTCGTGCACAATGGTAAATATATGTTTGCTAAATAATTGTAAACATACATGCCAGGTAAAAATAATAGCATGACAATTGTCTGTAAGGTTTCCTCCTGATAATCAACTTCTTCCACATGAAGAAAATTTAATGAATAAGATGAGTATCATTTGTATGAAAAAGTTTATTGTAATATTTAATTTGTTTCTATTTGATTTCACCCTTGCTCTCTGTTCATAGGACGTAAGTATGCTTATCATCCAATTGCAAATTCTGATATATTGTTGTCGTTTTTCTGCACACGTTGTCCTTGCATACACATTGCATGCTTCATTGAAAGGTTAAATCCAGGTTATAAGTCATAAATAAGTCATCAATATATTAATGAACAGAAAGGTTATCAATGTAGGATATGTAGAGTATGACAAATTCCATATTTCTTTCTTTATTTGTAATCTCAAAGAAAAAGTTTATCAGTAATGTAAGGCCTGTCTCATGATATTTAAAAATGAGGTGACTTTTACTCTTTCACTCATGTCTATAATACATGTAGTGTTTCGTCGTAAAGTGCATTCGGAATTTGAACAAAAGCGCCTTTTTGCACTGTATACTTGTAATTTTCTTTATCTTTTCTCTGCTTTCCCCGATCTTCGTTCCTGGACCGTAAATATGCGAATTCGATCGAATTATGAATATCCGATTAGTTTCAAAGTTGTTGATAATTTGTCCTTTTTTTTCTAATTCTTTTCCTGATTTTCGTTAACATTCCATAAATATGCAACTTGAATCTAATTATGAATATCCGATATTTTTCATAAATGATTGGAAATGTCTCCGATTATTCATTTTAATGTCCTTTTGTGTATCATTGAAAACTTTTGACTAGGTAAACGTTCATGAATGCCTTCAAGCCAACAACGATATAATGTGTGGGTGTTGTAGAAATGCTACCATCTATCCATTTATATATTTATTCAGGATTTCAAACGAAAGTTCCTATTCGCACTGTATATTTTTAATTTCTTTATCTCTTCTCTGCTTCCCCCGATCTTCGTACCTAGGCCGTAAGTATATGAAAGGGATAGAATTATGAATATCCGATATCTTTCATAAATGTTAGTGTTGTGTTCTTCTTGTTTTCGTTATCAGTCCATTAATATCCAACTTGGATCTAATTATTAATATCCGATAGCTTTTAGAAAACTTAGGGATTTGTCTCCGATTTTTCGTTTTAATCTTATTTTGTGTATTATTGACAACTTTTGACTAGGTAAACATTTATGAATGTTTTCCAGCTAACATCGATAAAATGCTTGAGAGTTTTTTTGGAAATGCTACCACCGATCCATGATAACTTCGAAATATCAGTTTTGAATTTAAAAATAAATAAATAATGAAGACATGGAATTTATTTTTATCTTATGTATTGATCTTACTTTAATATACTGTTTTTTAATTCCTTCGGTAAGCATGCATATTCGTGCACAATGGTAAATATATGTTTGCTAAACAATCTTAAACATACATGCCAGGTAAAAATAATGGCAGAAAATTGTCTGATTTACTTCTTCCACTTAAACAAAACTGAAAGAAAACGATGAGTATCATCTGTAAATAAAAGTGTATTTTAATATTAATATTTGTTCTATTTTATTTCACCCTTGCTCTCTGTGTATAGGTCGTAAGTATGCCTATCATCCCATTGCAACTTCTGATATATTTTTGTCATCTTTCTGCACACGTTTTCCTTGCAAACACATTTCCTCCTCCAATTGAAAGTTAAATCAAGGTTATAAGTCATAAATATAATTATGAACATAACGGTTATCATACAAGGAAATGTAGAGTTCATATTTTCTTTCGGATTTGTAATCACGTTTTTACAGTTGACATTTACATCTATCTTGTAATGGGTGATACTTATGTAAAGGATTGTTTTAATTTACCTTTATGGGCCTGTCGTGTAGGTCATCTTTTTCATGGGTAATAAATGAATATAGCCTGAAAACATGTAACGTGTCAATTATTAATGAAGTCATTAAAGTAAGAAAAAATACGATGAAAAGAAATGACCCATTGTTACACAGAATTGAAAAAGAGTTTAGAAACAAATTGCATTAAAAAAAAAGTGAAATTGAAAACGTATTTCATCACGCATAATTTCTTAGTTCTTTCGTTGTATTCCAGAGTAATAGTTCATCAGTCATGTAAAGCCTATTATATGATGTTTCAAAATAAGTTTGCATTTTAGTTCCGTTTTCTCATGAATAAAATACATGTTATGGGTGCCGTCGTAAAGTGCATTAAGATGAACAAAAATCGAATGTGCTGTGTTATAGGGCATTATTATTATCTACGATTTTGAACGAAAGAGCCTATTTGCACTGTAAATGATTAATTTTCTTTATAACTTCTCTGCTTCCCCCGATCTTCATTGTTATTATTTCATAAATGTTTGGGATTCGTCTCCGATTTTTCGTTTGAATCTTATTTTGTGAATTATTGACAACCTTTGACTAGGTAAACGTTTATGATTGATTTCCAGCTCACCACGAAATAACGTTTGGGTGTTGTCGAAATGCTACCACCTATTCATGATTAATTCCAAATATAGGTTTTGATTTTAACGTTTGATGAACCGGTTTTGTAGTCCTTCGGTATTAAAGCAGGCATATTCGTGGACAATGGTAAGTATATGTTTACTAACAAATTGTAAACATAGATGCCAGGGACAAATGAAGGCATTATAATTATCATTAAGGCTTGCGGCCAATGATTTTCTACTCATCTTTAAAGAAGAAGAAATCGAATAAAATGAGCATCATTTATACGTGTATTGTAAATAGAATACATATCTTTTTCTATTTTAGTCCGCCATTCGTCTTCAGTCGTAGAGAGTAAGTATAACAATAACATTTTCTTTCTATATTCTGGTCACCAATCTGGATCTTTTTCCTTGTATCCACATTTCATGCTTTATTGAAAAGCTAGACAGATGTTATAATTCACTATAATTCATATGAACCGAAAGGTTTTTCACAACAAGAATGGTAAATCGAAAAATTTCTTATACTGCTCATTTGATTTTTAATCTCGTGTTTAGAATTGGTATTTACATCCATCTCCTAATGGATGATATTTACAGGAATAGGATCGATTTTATTTACTTGTCTCATAGTTCTTTTCTTTAATGACTCTCGGTTGTAAATAATGAATATGGTTTGGAAACAAGGAACATGTCTATTATTAGTGAAGTTAGAAAAAAGTACGTTTAAAAGAAATAACTGATTATGACACAACAACTGAAAAAAAAAAAAAAAAACTTGAATGAATATTAACAAATAGAAACGTATATTGTCTCACGCATTTTTTTCTGCCGTTGCGTTTTATACTAATACTCTATTGGTAAGAGGTAGTTCACATGATGTTCAATATGAGTTTATTTTTTTCTTTTACGTCAATTTATTGAAAGTAATGTAAAGATATTCAGAGTTTGAGAAGAATGTATAAGAAGACATTAACGATTTGATAGAAATAAATTGTTTTGTATTGACTATTTCTATTATTCTTGATCTCCTTTTTTGCTTTCCCCCAATCTTTCAGGGTTTCCAGACCGTAAGTGTGCAACTTGATCTTATGATGAATATCTGATACGTTTATTATATTTCGGGGATTTATTTTATGTTACTATTCGACTATGAAGTATTAAAACGGTAAAAAAATGTTTTCCAGCTCACAGCGATTCAATGATTTGTATTGTAGAAACAGTCATATATATGCATACTATTAATAGGTTTTATATATTTTTCTTTCATCATTATTATTATAATTATAAATATTATTATTATTATTATCAGTATTGTTAAATTTATTAGTATTATCAATACTGTAATTATTAGTAGTAGTATTATTGTTATTGTTCTAACTATGAATGCTATTATTATTACAATTTATTTATAGTTCGTTTCTGTTTCATGACTGAATTAAGTTTTTTATCCGATTAGTTACATAATTACAATAATTTGAAGATTGTAGATGGCTATCATTTAATGCATGACACTTTACCCTACATACATGTAATAAAGTAATTCGCATTTAATTAATTTCAATTCAAATGCATTGAAATGAAATCTAAAACTACGAATTTTATCTTCATTAAACAATTACATACACAAGTATAAATGTTTAATAAACAATTAAATACAAAAGTAAGTATCAAAATAGGATAATCAAAAACTATTTGGAAATCACTTGAAATACAATCAATGTATAAACATAAATGTTTATGATTACAAATGATTATTCTTAAAGTGTACCTAACACCTACAAATATTTTTTTGTGAAGCTATAACCGTATAACATTAACCTAAAAATACCTCATTTCATGGGTTGACAGTTCAGAAGTATGAGGGGAAAAAAACTTGACATTAAAATAATACAAAGCCCGATGTACGTAACCATAGTCGGGAATGTGTGCCATATTCAAGAGGGAACACATGCGGGTCCGTCACTAGTCTACTCTCGAGCAATTTTTTGTGCATAATGCATGAGAGTGTACATGAAATTGCAAGTCCTCTTTACAGAAGAACATAATTAAGCTCATATTTTGATTATAATTTTCGGACATGAAACTGCCATTAAATAGAGCAAAATATTGTATGGGGATTGTTACAATTTGAATTTCAGGAACAGACGTGGCAAGTAAGACGATTGAGCCTTCAGAAGGGGGCACTATCCGACTACCGCACCATGGAATCAGCCTCTGCATACCCGCATTGGCGCTGCAAAAGGAGTGTAATATCACTATGAAGGTAATTTGTAAGATTTTCCTCGAAACTTTCCCGCCTCTCTATCTTTATACCTGTCTGGGCTCTACAATAGTATTACAGAATTACCCTAAAAGTATGGCAAAGCCTAAATGCGCGCTTTTATTGCACGAATGAGAGGTGGTCCCCCTCTCTCTCTTCATACTTATCTGGGCTCTACAATATGTTTTTAAGAATTACCCTAAAGGTATAGCGTATTCAAGATTATCGTATCAGGGGGAGGAAGGGTGGAGGTGCATTTATCACTTGGATCTGGGGGAAAAACAAGAATAAATAGTTTGTGCAGAAAAAGTTACTAGCAAGAATTAATAGACACCATTGTCATAAAAAGTCTGGCATTACGTTTACCTTGGGCAGCCATTCACATCCCGTTTTCAAGCATTTTGTTCTTTTAATTTTCGGTTACATAATCTGTTGTCAACCTCCGATGTAGATGAGTGAGAAAAACAAAGAAATGGACAGAAGAAAGTAAAAAGAAAAAAAGAAAGAAAGAAAAGAAAGAAAAGAAAGAAAAGAAAGAAAAGAAAGAAGAAAAAAAAAGGAAAGAAAAGAAATAATAAGAATATGAGGAGGGCAATAGTAAACTAATGCATTAATCCCGTTAGCATGTTGAAGAAAACAGGTAGTAAAACCAACGACTTCTTCTTCTATGTGCCATATCCTGAGACGTTGGCGACCATGGAGTGCCACAACTCTCTATCCCATATTCTATGAAGTAATTCATTCTCCCTAAGATCAATTCCACATTCAGAAATCCCACTACTTAAGCTTCTCATCCACATAATCCTCCTTCTATCCCTACTCCTCCTCCCCTCGATTATTCCAGTCAGTGCAATATTTTCCAAACCATTCTTCCGTATAACATGGCCCAAGAAGCTCAGCTGTCGACCTCTTATGTTATTTAGAAGCTTTCGTCTTGTTCCTGCCATGGCAAATACCTCATCATTAGAAATTCTTTCTGTCCATGGAATTCTTAGCATCCTTCTCAGGAACCAAACTTCACAGCTTTCCAGTCGCTTTCTTAGGTCTGATGTCAGGGTCCAAGCTTCACATCCATACATTAGAACTGGAAACACGTAGCCATTGAGTACGCGGAGTCTTGTTTTCATCTTCAGCTTCTTATTCTTTAGGATGTTTTCTAACTTGGAGAAAGTTGATTTTGCAAGTGCAATCCTTCTCTTGATTTCTTGCTCGCCTCTTGCATCGTCGGTAATTGTAGTCCCGAGGTAATTAACAGAGGTGGCTTGCTTTATTTGATTGTTGTTGATCTTAAGAGAGCATGGTATTCCTCCCTTCTTTGAAATTACCATGCATTCCGTTTTCTTGTAATTTAATGATAATCCTCTCTTGTCACTTTCTCTGACGACAACATCCAAAAGTCGCTGCAGGTCCTTCTCCGATTCTGCGATTAATATAGTATTATCCGCATACCATATGTTTGTGATAATGTGTCCTCCTACTTTCAATACTCTTTCCTGTTCTAGGTTTCTAAGTATCAACTCACTGTAATAATTAAAGAGATCTGGAAACATGGCACATCCTTGTCGAACCCCCCTCTTAATGTTGATGTAGTCACTTAATTCTGTTTCTACCCTAACACATGCCGTTTGTTCCCAATACAGATTTTGCAATAACTTGATATCCTTTGTGTCTAGTCCAATCTTGGTTAAGTCTTCAAATAACTGATCGTGTCTTACTGTATCAAAGGCTTTTGTATAATCGATGAAACACATGAAGACGTCTTTCTGCATTTCTACGGCCCTTTCTGCTATAGACCGCAGAACAAAAACAGCATTTCTAGTTCCGGCATCTCTGACAAAACCAAACCGCACACTACTAATTTCTGGAGTTAGGTGATTCCTTGCTCTTTGAAGTAGAACTCGCAAGATGATCTTTGTGATATGGCTCATGAGGCTGATGATTCTATGTTGCCCGCATTCCACTGCTCCAGGTTTCTTGGGAAGTGTAATAAATATCGATTTGCACAGGTCATCTAGAAACTTTCCATCATCATAGATCTTATTGATGACTTCAGTTAGTTTCATGACAACATAGTTCTCCAATGCTTCGACCATCTCCATTACTACTCCATCAGGACCAGCAGCTTTGTTCCTCTTCATCATGCTGATCGCTGACCTCACTTCTGAGAGCATAATCCTAGGTCCTTCAATAGATCCTGCACAGTGTGGAGGTTCTTTTCTTACATCATCAAAAAGCTCGCCAATTTACTCAGTCCATCTGTTCAGTATCTCTTCCTTCTCAACCAGTACTGATCCATCCCTTGTCTTGATGCATCCCGACTTGGAGCTCCGAAGTTTCTTCCCAGAAAGTTCATTTACCTTCTTAAAAACCCTGGGATCGTTTGCATTAAAACTTCTCTCTATCTCGGCGCACTGTTTGTTCAGCCATTCCTCTTTAGCTTTTGTGCAGTGGTCGTGAATTTCTCTGTCCAACTCTCTGTATTGACTTCCATCTCTGTCCTTGATCTTCTGCCTTTTACTCATCTTTGCTAGAATCTCCTCCGTCATCCATCTCTGTTTACTTTTCTTTTCCTTTTTAGGTAATGTCTCTTCAGCTGTTTCTACAAGAATGTCCTTCATTGATTCCCAAGTGACCTCCTCTCCCTGGTCGGTGAGACTATCGAATCTGTTTTGTACTTTGACAGTATATCGGAGGCGAACATCACGATTCTGTAGCTGTTCGAAATCTACCTTCTGGATTGACTTGGCTTTTGTAATCTTCTTTAGCTTACATTGCAGAGTTGCAACAACAGGAATGTGATCACTCCTACAGTCTGCACCCGGATATGTTTTAGCTTGTTTTACACCTCTTTTAAAGCTTATCTGCTGTAGTTTACAGGAGGGATTAGACTGCCCTGCAAGGTCACTGGACAGGTGGTTATCTCATCAACTCAGCTCTCAGTTAACATAAGAAAAGGAGGATCATGGGGGACCAATGGTCCCCAATTAGGCATTGTTTGTTATATAGAGGGCACAAGTAGCTACAAGTAGTGCAGTGGGCCTTTAAACCGTTCATTTATTGTGATGTAGTCAATCTGATTTCTTGCACGATCCCCGGGCTTTTCCAAGTATATATCCTTCTTGGATGTTCCTTGAACCATGTATTGACAATGACCATTCATTTGGCCTCGCACCACTCTATCCATCTGGTACCCCTTTCATTTCTGTCTCCAATACCATATGACCCTACTGTTCTACCATATCTGCCTCCTCCCACCTTGCCGTTTATGTCTCCCATGGCAATTATAATTTCATTCGATTTACATTGTGATTTGGCTGTCTCTAATTGCTCATAAAAAATGTCAATATCTTCCTCTGTGCTTTCTGCTGTGGGTGCATAAACCACTATTATTGCCATGTTGAAAGGTTTCCCTTGTAATTTGACCAACAAGACTCTGTCGCTGACTGCCCAAAAGCCCAGAACACAGTTAGCTGTGAATGGATCCAGAAGCACCCCTACACCTCTTTCACGTCTTATCCCTCCTGAATAGATCAAAACCAACGACTAGAACCGGATATTCGATGCCGAGAGAACAATTAACTGGGACCGAAATCGAAAAAATATAAGGACCCATCTTGATTTGTAATTATTATTGATAGTCTATGGTGCAGATCATTTCAACGATTGAAAAATGCCTTCTTAATTTTAACAACAAAACTTATTATTTTCATTCTTTTGATTTAGTTCGATGAGGACAAGACGTAAAGCTTTAGTGATGTCTGTTTTCGCTCCTATTTCTCGTTCCTGTAGTACCCATCATCTATTTCTGTTTGATTAAGTTTTAATTAATTTAGACACTTCATATTTTGATAAGCCTACTAAAAAAAGAGTGTTAGATTGAATAGAAATAGTAAGTTCATGCACCCGAATTATTGCCATTTAACTCAGGTTCTAGCACAGCCGTCAAGTATCCTTTTCGCAGAGAATGAAGCTCGTGTCTCCCCTGGTGTAGTGTGCGAACCTTCGGGGACAACGTTTGCGAGCCCATTAAAGTTGGTCATTCCTCACTGTGCAGTGTTAACAGACCCCTCCAAGGCCAAAGTTACCCTATACTTCACTCATGGCGATACAAAAGGTGAGTGTATATATAATGTGTGAAAGCAATAAAACACATTGTGTGGAACCGATGAGAATTAAGTGTGAAGAGGTGTGGAAACTTTGTGAACAAAATATAAATATATGTAGCATGTAGGGAAATTTGTAATACTGTGGATAACAGGGAAGAACAGAGGGGGTTGAACAATGGGAACAATCCCTGGAGACACAACGTTTGGAAACAGTTGCAAAACACTTTGGAGACACTAACAAAATAATTGTGAAGAGAGTAGAAACAAAGTTTGTAAACAATAAGAAAACAATGTAGAGACACTTAAAACGTTTTGCAAACGTAATGGGGATACACTGCAACATGATCCATTTTATCATCATTAAACATATTTAATGATGATCTGATGAAGATGAGTGTTTTTTAATTCCATTTCCCTCTTCTTTAATGCCTCTTTTTCTCCCTCTCTCTTTGTCCGTTTACATCTTCCGCACTTTTGCAGTCACCAAGAAAGAACTGTCATCAACCGGAATACCTAGATGCGTAGTAAGAAAAGATGACCTTGATGTCTACATTGACCATTTCTCAATTTGTGAAATGTTCATGGTCATTTCCGACTACCTTATTGGGAAACGTGTCGCTTCAACGCCCTACCTACCAAAATCAATGAGTCGCCTCCAACCGCAATACTGCCATCTACGTCTGTACAATGATACTCCTGGCCTTGAAGATGTGAGTAATTTGCCAACATTTATGACAATGTGACAAATATGAATTCAGGGTAAATCAAAAAAAATATCAAGAGCTGTTTTAAAAAAATGGGTGAAGTTGTGGAAGGGGCTTCTTTTTCATTCATGTTGTTTTGTCCACTTTATGTTGGCTTCTATTCCCTCTCCCTTTCTCGCTCATGATCTATCATTGTTATCATCACTATTAGTAGAAGTAGTAGTTAATTTATAATTATTATTATTGTAATTATCATCAGTATCATTATTATTATTATCATCATCATTATTATTACTATTAGTATTATTATTATTATCAATATCATCATCATCATCATCATTATGTTCTTATATTTTTGTAGGGGTAGGGAAAATGAATAAAGCCCCTTGCCCCTATACGCACTTGTTTTCCACTACCTATATTACTGCCATGGAACTATTTGCATATTATATGCATATATATATATGTATATATAAATATTTCGTTACATGGTATTTCGAATTAAATATTTAAGCCTATCCGTAAAGCGCTTGGGGCCTGTATTCCAAATTAAGCGTTTTATATTTTCCGATTTATTCTCATTAACTTCAAGCAGCTCTGTGTGGACGAAATATCTTTTTACAGAAATGTATCAAACGCCTTTTTTGCTATGTCTCTTTTTTCATTTCTTACACATGTATATAAATATATATAGTGTAAAACTAAATTATGTATACCTTAAACAATCTTCTTTTTTTTTGTGTGAAATATATGAACTATTTATTTGTCCCAATTTAAATATCTTGAGGCTGTAATATATTAGAGCTTACATACAAACGAATTCAACAAAGGCCCGTATTTAATCAGTCCACCTCTCATGCTTTAATGACATACCTGACAAAAGTATCACATTTACTAGAGATATGAATAATGTAGATGTATCTTCTTCAAATTAGAGGGAAACTATTTTTTAAAGGAAATGCAAGAATAACACATTCAACGGTTTTTCTTCCGTCCTGTTTTCAACTCTCTATTCCTTTGCTGTACAAAATTGAAATAATTAGCTGATCGAAAATGAAGAAAACAAACTCGATTATCGCAAGATGGCTTCGACACAGAAAATGTTCGTGCTCTGGGAGAAAGGTGAACTCAAGATCAAATGCGAGGTCGACAGCGGTCATGTCACCGAGAACGAAAAGGTACGTAAACAATTTATACACTGGCAATTTCAGAACGCATGGTTTAGAATGCGGAGAAATCGCGTTATATTATCAAGGAGGTTGAGGGGGTGGTGGGGGGGGGGGGGGGGGGAGGCGAAGAACGAATAAATGACACATCATCACTACATGATTCGGATTCTTAGTCCTTTCTCCTTGGTATTCTCTAATGTTTGCACTTAATGTTCTTCACTCATTTCCCCCAAAATTAATGTCACACCAATGCACATATTTTATTTCATACCAACAAATCTTTGTCTTCATCGTGGCCAAAATAAGAGTATCGGGCAACTAGGTAGTTAACTTACTAATGTAGTTAATTACCTAGTTGCCCGATTCTTATTTATCATGTTTTCGTACAATGCGATCCCTAAAGGAGTAAAGGGTATAAATTTAACTTAATATCTTCGACTTTGTTTAATTTGGGAAATTAAATTTACAAAAGTAATCCAAGCGTGATTTCTACATGCAATTCAAAAGGCTATTTGAATCACTCTTTGGTTGATTTCTTTAAATTATTTCCCCATGTTTGTTTTATTAATTTTGTGTGTGCTTTTCCATCTCACAAATACAGACCGTATCGCTAGATGACATCTATAGATTGGATCGAAAGGTTGTCAGTTTTGTAGTGAAAGCGACCGGGAATTCCGATGTACATTTCAAGTTCAACTTTCATCCTCATTGTGACGAGGGACATGCATTCAAAGCGGAATTCTCAGGTTCGTTGTTGGGTTTCTTTGCATAAACATTACTATGATGGTAATTTCCATTGAAACGTAGATTTGAATAGCTTTTGGGTGATGTTGCCATGGTAGTTGATATTTATGGCAAAGTTACCATCAATGGTAATATTTATGCAGTGGGGCCCTTTTGTGTACCTACATTGGTGCTAGCGTGTGTGCATGTGTGCGTAGGATTTTGGGTTTTCTTTCTTTCTTTTAAAGTGTTTTCCTTTTCTTTTGTTATAATCTGAATAGTATTTACTGTTGTTGACAATTCTTTGATAAACTGTTATTATATATAGACATATGTTGTTCTCACCCCCCCCCCCAGTTTACACACACACACACACACACACACACACTCTCTCTCTCTCTATCTCATTTTAGTGAAGTACGCTGTAGTGAAGTCCCCGTTTATTTGTTGTGTCTTTACTTCATAATTGTCTTACTTGTTTATATGACATCTGGTCACTTTTTCAACCTATTTAATGAAAAAAAAAGAATTAAAACAATAACTTTTGCTTTTCCAGTATTTGAATACGAATTGTATAGCATAGCAAACAATAAAATATCCTGAGTAGCGACCTGTATAGTTTATGGGTTTTGTGTAAAAAAATGTTGTTCATTTATAACGCTTAGAATCATTTCCCTTTTTGTAGCCAAGTTTGCGACGATATAAATTTTCCGTGGCACATTAAGTCTGTTTATAAAAAGCCTACCCTATTTTATTTATCTATTTATCTATTCATTTATATGTCTCGATGCAGATGGTGGTGAAGCTCCTATCTTGTAAGTACAAATATCGAGACACTAAAAATAGCTTTGCGTGATAACATTAAAAATGAGCACAATCACGTTTAATAACAAAAAATAACATCTCCCAAATGTTGCACATCTGCCCATGAACGTGAACAAATGGATAATGTTATGTTGTAGCTTGACTTCACTACTTATTTATTAGGTAAGCTCTCGTTAAAGGAATCTCTCGACAGCATTTTTGGCTGTCTCCTTTGCACCGTGGAAAATCAGAAAGAGGGAACTGATACTCCCTACGAAGTACACAACTTTTGAACCTTTTTCGCTGTCGGTCCAATATCTTACCTTTGTATTTATATACACTGATATATTTACTATTTTGCGGTATCCGAATGCGTAACACAAATGATAGTGTCAGGAGTTTCACGTACATAAGCGCTATACAAGAACCCATTATTATCAATATTATTAAGTTCAATTGACCCTTGAGAATCAAATTACCCTTGCCCATTTCCAATCGAATAGGTGATATTTTAAAATGCCATGTTGTTATACCATACATTTATCCTATACTTTGTGCAACAACGAATAGTTACGTAGCAATATTGAGCGTTGTTCAGGCGACTGAGAATCACGAGTCACAGTTAAAAATAACCTAGCTTTAGCTCAAGGTGATGTAACTTTGGTTTTATAAATCATTTTGATTTGTTATCGATTAAACAACTAAACACTTCCAATATCATGATAATGATTTAACTGAAAGAAGGGATAATACTCCGCAGAGAGCAACCAACTTAATACCTTTCCTTTTTGTCCAGACAAGTGCCTTCCACCCCAACTTCAATGGAACCAAAGGGGGCCACAGCGTCGTCTACAGAGCCACCGTCGTCTTCGGAGAGGAAAGATCGAATCCAATCAGAGTAAGTCATAATAAAAGTACAAAGATTTGCAAGGTGAAAATCTAAAAACATGATTAAGGGCAGAATGTTGTGAAAATAAACTTAATTGTTAAAATATTTCAAAAGCATTGTGTAAAAATAGTATTAGTTTAAAAAAAAAAAATGTTATGGCAACGGCAGTGTTTTGCTCACCCAATTTTGCGTGTAAAAAAAAAGTGTTTAATTTTGTTCACTCGTAAAGAGAATACCACGGAGTCTTTTGATTTGAAGCTTTGCACAATACTCATGTTGCTACTACAGATAATGTATAACAGCAAATCAGTCAGAGTAGGCCTAGTCCTACCGGTACTAACAAAGCATTTTCAGTGACCCATTTCATGCATGTGGGTCAAGAGAGGTATATGTGCCCTTAACTCCTTGTCCAAAGATATTAAAATCAGGCACCTCTGGTGTGAGAGCGAAGAGCCGGCATCAAGATAACACAGTGCTCCCACTAATAACCCATATTTCCTAGCCGACAACGAGATCAGAAGGAGAACTTTATGTAATTGCAGTTTGTTCCAGAGTGTGGAACATAACCGAGGTATCAAAAGACCGGCATAAAGACAGGTCTCGAGATATCCCAACATAATACTTGGACTAATATGACTCTATAAACAGACATGTGGAAAAAAAAAACAATTACCTCGTATTTAGTATACAGATGGTTATGGTCTCTTTGTTAAATCTTTGTGTAATTAGACAATTCGATGAACAATCGAAATGATTGGTAATGGCGATTATAAATAAAAGGTAATGTTTAACTTCAGTTTGCAGAAACAGCTTTTAACTGGTTGGGGTGTTTCTAATATACACAAAATGCAAAATATGGTGACCCTTTTTGTTTTTGCGATGTAAAGATAGTTTCACCCTTGTGTAAGAATATCTAAATTTAGATATTTAGTCTTTTTTTTTCTTCTAATCGGGTAGATGAAATGAAAAGGGAAGGCGAGTTGTGATTGACTATCACATAGATTCCACCATGCTCACGTAATCTGAAGATCCCCCCCTCATATTCTTCTTTTTCCGCAAGGCTACCAGCTACCCTAATACGGTTGGACGACATACTTCTGTACGATATAGCCGAAGAAATCGAGACTGATGAACACCTTGAAAGGTTAATGCACACTCTAGAAGTCACACAGGGGTCACAGTCACGGTATCACGAGATCAACAGGTTGGAAGGTCGCCTTACGGCTAGAGGAACCCGTCAGATGCTGATGGATTGGAGGGCCAGGACAGCAGTCATAGAGCAACGGGACAGGCTGAAGGACGCCCTCACCAGGGCTGGGCTGTTGGACCTGAGGGACAGATTCTTCCCATGCTAGAAAGAATTAGAAGAAAAGAGCAAAAACGAAGAATTTGATGGGAAAAAAAGTTATATCACATGACTTAAGTTTGTCACACCATCTAAGGAGCACGGTAATTAAATGTTCTAAAATGACTGGTTTTAAGCGTCGTACTGACAATACTCGAAATTTGAAATCCAGTTATCCTAAAGATAATGTTTGTTCACTCTGTCGTCCAATTCCCGATTACGTTTGGTTACTTTGTCAAAAGAACCACATTAAATCATTATAACTGTGCACAGATACTATACTAGATTATTTTTCTTTAAAATGTGCAAAGTCTCCGTCGAATCATGAGCGACTGTTTTGTTTAAATTTGTCTCCTACATATTACATATACAACAGAATGGTTTATTTGTCCATCTGTTTTGTGGTGAAATATTCTTTACTTACAGCACCTTCCTTATGCTACGGTCACAAAGGTTCGTACGAACGAAAATTTCGTACGAATCTCCCTGTTATTCTATTGTCTTCCCGAATTTCCATTGTTTGAAATTCGTTCGTACGGCGCTCGTAGCAGTTCGTAATGGCATTTGTGACCGAGGCTTAAAGCCAAATTGACTGATATTACATGTTTTTGTTTTAATCACGAAATCGTTTAGATACTCTTGTCTACTTAGGAAATACAAAATGATAATAAGCTGGTATCAGTAAAATTATTTGCAATAATCATATTTAGGGCCCATGTATAACTAAACATTTTTCGTAAAGTAAAATAAAAATGACTGATTTGTTGTTCAGATAAAATAGGAGATAACGTCGCAAGATTCATCACACAGCTGGCAATTTGTGTTTGATTGATCGGAACTTAAAAAATGCGTAACTTTCTAATTTGTTTTTTTTATCGGATTTTGCTCAAACTTTAAACTGAATATTCTTTCTCATTAATCCCTACTTCTATACAAACCAACTTAAATTTCAGTGTGTACTTCCCTTTAAACACAATTCTTCATTTTTGTGAAACTTTTCCGTTCATTAGCTGCCTACTTTATTCATACTTTTGTCAGATAAGCCATTTGAAAATGTCCTACACTGTCATCTTCCCGATTTGCCTACTACAGTACACAAATAATTTGAGCAATCTTATTATTTTGTATTCCTACCACATTCTTTACATTATTCTGGTAAATTTCTGTTTGTAAAAACATATACATATTTTGTATATTTTCGGTGGAGGAAGTAGATTTTAGTAGTAACAGCAACCAATGAGGAGAGGCCTTAAGAAATGAATATTACTTTGGGGCAATCCCCACGCATTGTTTGTTGTTTTCGTTAATATTTCTATCGTTATTATAATCATCATTTGTGTATTCTTTCATTGGCTATGTATGTTATTGTTTTGTTGTTGCTGTGTACCTAGAAATTAAATAAATAGATAAATGCCATGAATCTGGAGGTTATTAGGTTCTCATGACCTCAAAGAAGAAGAAGAAGAAGAAGAGACAAAAGAGTAAGGTTAATACTTGTATTGATTATACTACATTATAAAATTATCACGTTCGTTATCATATGTTTATATATTAATGTTACTTACTGTATGACATGGGGCTAATGTTCTTTGCTTATTTCTATTATACCTTACGTTTACATATTCTCTTTTATTCATTTATTGTATTTAGAAAATTGAACAAATAGAACGGAAACAAAATGGAATTGAATAAGGAATGCCAACAAATATCTTTAAGTCTTATAAATAAAGGATAGTGTTATGTAACTTGTACGTGTATGCTAAGCATATACTTAATACAATTGTCTATGTTTTCACGTATTGAAACAGTGTTAACTTGTACGTTATTTTTCTTTGTATTTCTAAACAAATACAAGAGTCGAGAATATTTGATTTAATGTAAGGCTAATTGCATGTAGCTGTTAAGCATTTTCTAAATACAATTGTAAATGTATTTTTCACTTATTTAAACTGTGTTAACTTGTACTTTATTTTTCTTATAATTTCTTGAAAAAGTGCATGAGTCGATAAAATTTGATTAAGTGTAATGTAAATTGAATATGTCTGTTAAGCATTTTCTAAATAAAATTTTACATTGTTTACGTATTCAAACTGTGTTAACGTGTACATTAATTTTGTTTTCTTTTTAACAAAATGGATGAGTAGAGAACGTTTGATTATAAACTGTTTTTCAATTGACAGTGACAAAATATTAAGAAAACCAAATCGAAAATACGGTTGATGAGGCCTACATTCAACAAATATAATTTCTATAAGCCATTTTCGAAACCAAATTCAATGCATTTTTGCTAAGTGCCTTGATACAAATGATTCCATTCACCTTTCACGAAAAAAAAAATCAGAATGCAAATTACAAAAATTACATGCTGTGATATTTCAATTATGCGAGAGTGTATATTTTGCGCAGCGCCCTCATCTGTACAGACACATATGCACAAATCTGATAAAACCAAATGCGCAACAAACACATTATTCATTTCTCCAAAACAGCGATATGAAGCCTGTTATTGCCCCCCCCCCCCAAAAAAAAAAAATATATATATAAAAAAATAAAATAAAAATAAAATAAATTAAAATAATAATAATAATAATAATAATAATAAAATAAAAATATAAAAAAATAGAGAAAAGGTTTAATTTTCCTTTTTTTTTAATCGTAAGCATCTAAATTCTATATTCCATGTCAAACATTCTGATGTACGTGTTAAATGAATGACTTCCCAAATACTTGAACCCTTTTTTTTGGCAATTTTAAAATGTGACAATGACGTTGTTCTTGCTAAAATTTCAATAACTTTTTAAACACTCATTCTTTAAAATATAAGGAATTATATCAGACTAAGCGTTAGGGAAATTGAAAAGAGACTCCTTGGCATATTTACATCGATATATTGGGTGTGCAGACTGAGGACTCCCCGCCCAGTTATTCAGAGATGTCTATATCATTATACAGTGTTTTGGTCTACTTGGATTCAGTAGGACACGACATGTAGAGATGTCGTGGTTTAGCGGATACGTCGTTGGTCTGTGGATCACATGGTTCGCGGTTCGAGTCCCGCCACGGCAATAGTGTCGTTTGACGCGAGAGGCTCATCAATATTTGCCACTCCCCACCCATGTGATAAATGAGTACCGATTGCACAGATTTCCTAAAATGCTGTGAGCACCACAAACGGTAGCATTGCAGAGCCAGGGTAATATTGGAGCACCTTGGGCACCTTGCGTGGTGGATATGTGAGCTATAAAAACTATGTAATATAATTATTACATTATAATTATGAAGTATAATATTTGTTCTGTTCTTGCCCAACGGAGCATTCGCTATATTGTGCCCAGCCGTACTGAAAACAGGGTGGCCAAGTTGCTGTTAGTACTAAAAATGGTTATCATTATCAAAGAAAACGTCCGCAGTTTGCCACTTCATGAAAATTATCTGAACAAGCCTTGGTACATGAAATTATCTTTATTTTTATCAGAGGGCGCTCGTCGAAATCAAGATTGAAAAAAGTCTTTCACTGATCTGGAGAATTATTTACTGTTTTTTTACATCAAGAAAGCGGTGAGTGATAATTTTGAGACACGATATATTTCAACTTAATAGTGTACATTGAAAAGGAATAATTTTGAGAGGATTTTGACAAACAGATAGAACGAAACAGAAACGGGCGACACGTGCATGTATGATAGTGGCGGGAGCACTATTTTGTTTTTTTGTTTGCTCCCAAAAATTTGAAAATCGCGTCGGCCGAAAATTCGCTCAGTGGGAGGGGGGGGGGGGGGGGTAGTGAGCACATTTTTATTTTTGTTGGCCCTCGAAAATTTGACAATTTGCATCCCCCCAAAAGCTAAAAATCACGTGTTTTTACACGTTTTTTCCCGGGGTGGGGGGCCCGGCCCCCCCTCCCCTGGATCCGCCACTGTGCACAGGTGCCTGACATATGTAACGACAACAAGATGCACTGAAATCACCTCCCATACTGGATTTAAAAAAAAATGGCATTAGCGCTGGCAAAATGACTAAATAAAGTAATACCAATCATCATAAATGGAAATCAAGCAGGTTACATTAAGAGCAGAATAAGCGGTTTTAATATTAGGCTCACGCAAGATGTTCTGGAATATATGCAAAACAAATGTTTGAAAGGGGCACTAAGGCTGATCGATTTTCGAAAAGCATTTGATACAGTAGAATTTCTATTTATTGAAGTTTGTCTGATTAATTTCAATTTTGGGGAAGATTTCCGTTGCTGGATTAAGTTGATGTATGAAAAAGTTGAAAGCTCAATACTTGTTAATGGATAGAGAACGAGAAATGTTGAGATCAGGAGAGGAATAAGACAAGGCTGCCCTCTATCGGCCATGTTGTTTATCTTAGCAGTAGAAACTGTGGCAGATTGAATAAGAAAGAATGACAGGATTAAAGGGATTCCCTTTGGAAATACTGGTAATCAGAAAGAGTTGAAAATTCTGCAATACGCAAATGACACTTCTATATTTTTCAGAGAAGAATCATCTGTGAAATATATTTTGAACGAATTAGACAGATTTGGAAGCGCTGCTGGCCCAGTGCTCAATAAAGATAAAACAATTTTGAAATAGTTGGGTCCTACAAAGCATAAATGGAACTTTCAAGCCTTTGGCCTTCATTGGACACACCCACAACAAAAAGTGAGTCACCCTTACTCAAATTGATGAGTCACTGGTTTGTCCGTACAGCGAAACACTTGAAGGATCATGTGAGTCACTATGACTCGATACAAATGAGTCTCTAAGACTCACTTGAAGTGAGTCTTAGATAAATAAGACTCATTTGTATCGAGTCATAGTGACTCACATGATCCTTCAAGTGTTTCGCTGTACGGACAAACCAGTGACTCATCAATTTGAGTAAGGGTGACTCACTTTTTGTTGTGGGTGTACCTCCTTTCTCACATGTGTCCCTCCTAAACATACCAACATCCCTTCTCTGCATACACTGTCCATGTACATTTATTCATATATTCATGCCTGATTGCCCATGCATGCTCATGAAGTGTTTACTATTGTTTAGGTCATGGCTTCCACAAGGTGCAGTGGATATGTGCATATTTGCATACACACACTCAAGAAAGCAGTGGAAACATGTATGTGTAACATGTATGTGTACAACACCTGTATCCATATCACTACACATGTAGACCACATAGGGATGTGTGCAATCTCTATGGGAAAGATTTTAGCACACAACATCGGGTGCGCGATCAGACACCCTAATAATAGCATAATCACATCATGACATATATAGGCCCCTAGATAGCCCTACTCCCTAGGCCTATCACACACATACCATACCATGCCAGAGTCACTGTCCACATTTGCAATGGAAAATATATCCTAAAATATCACATTTTAGCGATGTAATCGGTGGTCGATCCCGCTACCCGAATCTGAAAAATCTACTTTGTACGCACTAAATTAAGCCTTAACTTGAGATTTATTTGTCACCCATACTGTCACGAAACAATCTTGAATTAATTCGTTTTACATCAAATAACAAGGATCTAGGAGTTTCTTTGTATAAAACAATGATGCAAGATCATGCATGTTTTCATTCGACACGGCTTCGTGCGATAGTCTATGTAATCTATAGTTAAGTTACACACAGCCTCATCAACTCGAGTGCGGATATCGTAAAATGAACGCATGCATCATTTGTATAATAATCAGAAGATTCAGCCCACGAATCCAGTCATAAAAATCATCGTTTAAAACCATATGAATAATTATGCGTACCAATTTTTCACTAGCTGCAGTCGTCGATCGGGAATTCAAATATGGCTCGAGAATTCGCATTTTGGATGACGTCACGAAAGCATGCGCGCGCATGCATACAGCCTCACTTTCAAGTTGACTCACTTTTTTCTTCTAAAATGCTCTTATGTCGATCTTGACTCATTTTTTACGACCATGTGAGTCAGTCGAAGCATGTTGCAAATGCGTCAGCTCATGATTGACACACTGGTGAAATATAAATGAGTCAATAGAGACTCATTGGTTGTTACTAACGAGTCAATTTACACCTGACTCACGAAAATTATGCTTAAATGAGTCAAATGACTCACTTTTTGTTGTGGGTGCAGATGGCTGTATCAAATACTTATGAGTTTATATAGACACTGACCTAGATTTAGTTGGGAAATTAAATTGGGAAACGAAACTAGAAAAGATACAGAGAATGGTAGACCATTTGCGGAAGAGAAACCTTATACTTATAGGAAGAGTTTTCATAATTAAGACATTGCTTATTAGTCAAATAGTTCATCTGATTATGTTCTGTTCAGTACCAAATTATATTGTAAACAAAATAGAAAAGATTATATACAATTTTGTATGGAATTTCAAAGTTGACAAAATGAAAAACGATCATTTAGAGATTATACTGATGGTGGAATAAGAATGATTGATTTTAACAGGTTAATACATAGTTTCAGAAAAAAATGGCTCTGAAGAATAGTTAATGACACAGAAAGTTATTGGAAAGACTTTGAAAGTTATTTTTCCAACCTTTAGGAGGTCTCAATTTACTTTTGAATTTTACTATTGATCGACACATGAGAACAAAATATTGTGAGGGCAAATTGCCTAGGTTTTATTTAGAAATTATGAAAGCTTGGTCATATATAAATGAATTTGCGAAACAGGATTATTTTCATTTGGATGCTCAGATTTCATGGTTTGATAAATATATTTCGCATGAAAAACAGCCAATCTTCTATAAAGAGTGGTGCCTATAAGTAACATAATCTTTTTAAAAGATATTTATATTAAAGGAAATTTCATTTCCATGGCAAAATTTATAACAACCATTGAAAATAAAAAAGCGAAAGCGACAGCACTTTTGTGTTTTTCTAAATTGAGAAATGCAATACCAAAAGTTTGGACTGATAAATCAAAGAATCTATTTTTTAGAAACTCCAACTATACCAATTGGTAAAAAAAGAAAAACAATTGAAATTTGTGTCAAGTAGGTTATTTTATCAAATTCTAGCAAGGAATGACATAAGAGTCCATCATACTGGACCTACTTAATTGGTAATCATTTAAACTGGAAAAAGATCTTCCAAATAAATTTGAAGAATGTAAAAGAAAATAAATTGAAACAATTTAATTTTAAGACAATCTATAATTATATTCCTGTAAAAAGAATGTCGTTTTTATGGGGATTTAGTAATTCCGATATATGTGAAACAGGAAACTCTAGAGAAGATTTATTTCATGCTTTTTTTAAATGTGAAATTAACATTCCCTTTTTTGAAAAATCAATGTAAATTACAAAGCATGCATATAAGGTCGATATTGATTTTATTGTTAGTCTTTTGTTAAAAACCAATTTGCAAAACAATATTGATGATATTGTTACAATTGCCTTTTGGAGCTTATATAAAATGATAATTTTTGATAAACAAAAAGGGAAAAGATGAAAGGAAAACAAATTATGGTATACTTTTTGAATGAAGTTAAGATACGTTTGGACGTTAAAACAGCTCTGTCAAAACAGGGAAACGAAACATGTATTAGTTACCTGAATTGGTAGAAATGTATGTGTAAAGTATTATAGTGGTTATGTTAAAGAAAGATGTATGTGAGTTTGATTATTTTGTTGTAATAAAACACCTGTTAAGGGTGAAGAAAAGAAAAGAAAAACTCTTTGCATCATATATAACCGGATGCCTGGCCTATCACCCCCAAATCTTACCGCGCGAATAACAGTACTGCCAGGAATATTCAAGAACACAATTATATTTACATACCTGGAGGAACAAAATGGTTTGGTCATTCCTACCAGCTGATTTTGATAAGCTGTACGACAGAGCCTTCTTGTGATTCGTTATTGGGTAAGATTAAGAAGAAGAATTTAAACAAATGTATATACATGATAATAATAATAAATGTAACTTATATGGCGCCAAATCCGCTCTGTGGAGTGCTCAAGGCGCATGTAGAAATAATTTAGAATTGAATACAAGCGTTTGTACATGTTTTTGAAGGAATCGGAGGTTATAAACTTTTTGATGTCTTCAGGAAGGCTATTCCATATAGTAGAACACGCTTGAGGAAAGGATCTTCCCCCAAGTTTTGCAGCTTTAGGAATCACAAGGGAATCGAAAGTGGTTGAGTGAAAAAGATCCCGCGAGGGTGTAATTCGTCCTTGTTTTCACAAAGTGACGGTAGTGAGGAAAATCGTAACGCAAAGTGAATGCAATTTTTTTTCACTACCGTCACTTCGTGAAAACAGCGACGAATTTTGGATTAAAGAAATATTGAATTGCGGAGCAGAACCGTACATGCAGTAAAAGTAAAAGTGAGCAACGAAATCTTGAAAATAATACAATCTTTAACCTTTAACCTTTAAGGGATCCAGTGCAGCGACTGCATAACATGGTGATATGGCTGCGCTTGGTGGATAAAGTGGCAATGCAAGCCGCAGCGTATTGAAGACTCTCAAACTTGAACAACAGATTATGGGGTAAATTTATGAAGATCACTAAGTGCTACGGTTATTTGGGTTGTCAGATTTATTTTATCAACTTGTAAACTGATGAATGTCCTTTAAAATGACTATTCTTGAATGCAGATTTGTTGTTTAAACTGTCACGGCTAAATTTTAGCAACGTTACTATGCCAATAGACCAAATTCGTTTAAAACAGAAGAAGCTGTTTGATGCTAAGAATATAAATGTTATTAATTAGGTTTGTTCTTGATCATAAACCTTTGTGTTACGGGCAGGGGAGTAGACAACGGGCGGGATGAGGGGGATGCATCCCCCCACCTCACAAGGTGGGGGGATGGAATGTACAATCATCCCCCCAGGTTTTGGGGAATGATATTTGCTTACTTAATAAGTCATAATGATGATAATAATAGTAATAATAATAATGATAACAATTATAATATTAATAATAATAATAATTATGATGATGATAATAATAATCCTCATCATTATTGTAATTGTGTTTATTGTTATTAGCCGCATTCACACGGTTAAAGCCAATTCAGACGGTAAAAAAAAGAAAATCTTACAAGTATTTTGTGGTTATCTTGTGGTTTGGAAACCACAAGATAACCACAAGATTAAACAGGCGCGGATCTACGGGGGGGGGGTTTATGGGGTTTAACCCCCCCCCCCCCTTGGGCGGCCCACAAAACAAACAAAACAAAAAAAAGGAAAAAAAAAAGAAAAAAAAAGAAAAAAAAGAACGCACGCTGGAGAGAAACCCTTTTCAAGTGCAAATATTGTGAGAAGATATTCAACTCATCTGGTAACTTAACCAAACACATGATAACTCTGGATATAACTGTGTATTTAACTGTTACTTGATTTAAAAAGACGTTATCATGCACTGCTTTTTATGGTCTCCATTGTGTTAATAGATGCCAGGAAAACATCACTTACGGGGTTCAAATAAACACCCCAACAAAAAATCGGCTCGCCGCTTCGCGGCTCGTCGACGATGCTCCGCATCGTCATTATTTTGGTCAACCCCCCCCCCCCTTAGCAAAAAGCTAGATCCGCCCCTGAGTCATCCCCCCAGGTGTACGAACCTGTCTACGCCACTGGTTACGGGGCCCAAATACAGTTCTTGTTGCAACTTTGGCGCAATTTACACGTAGGCGTTGCATTGTGCGTGCATGTATGTGTGGGTCACTTGAGTAGGACCTGCGTAGATTGAGAACTATTGCCGTTGACAATGTAAGATTGATGTACATGTGTTAGTATCGACTCACGGACTGTGTCTATAGTCAACCTTTTAATTGCAGAAGTAACTGCGTCAGACAAGGTAGGAGAAAATAACTTGTTTCTTAGTTTAGTTGTTGCTCTAACTGTTACATGTAGGCCCGTACCTCTTGTTTGGATCGTGGGACAATTGCATTATATACCGATTTGTAATGTACCTAGGTAATCAGCAATCTTGCTCATTTGAACAACAACTCGATCTAGACACATTTTGCTATGGAATGCTCGAAATCTGCTCTGGTTAAAAACAGCGAAATACATAAAGATCTCCGTAATGGAATTTCAATAGGAACATTAGGCAAATTCAATATGAGCTTCAATAAGCAAAAATGTAGTTCTTTTTTTTTACTCCTCGCCATTGATTAAATTGTACTACTCTTCTGTAGGAAGTGTACTTTATTTTATAGATGTTAAAGCTACCCAAGAAGTATGACTAAGCATACCTAGGCTACATGTATACCTGTTTAATATAAGTTACCGTAACTAAGATTGACTATGTGGCCAACAACCGCTTTTGAATAGTTTAGCAATGATCTGCACAGACGGGGAGGTGCGTGTGACATGGACGGAAAGAAAGATTTGTATTATTTTTTTTTTTTTTACCTTTATGGCCCTAAGTACTAGAGAGACTGAACGAAAGAAGAAAAAATAAAGAAAATAAAATGGAAACATCAAGGGGTGGAAAGTAGCTTAGTTATACACTTTACTTTGATCTACACCTATGTCTAGGTAATGGTAGACTTTTTGTCTAACTGATCTGCCTAGTGAATAATGTGGCAAAGTCCTATAATGACTAGGAGATAACCTAACATAATCATCTGCTACTTAAAATTGTCCTTAGTTTTAGCCATTTTCAAAAGTGTCATACTTTATTTATGTGTTTGTGTGCGTGCGTGTGTGTGTGTATGCGAGGGGAGGGGGCTTCTAGTGAAGCACGTATAACACTATACATACATGTACATGCAATATCAAGATTGTAGCATAAAAAGCGTACAGTAGTATACGACGTTTGTTAAAATAAAAACATTTGAGACGATTCCCGGCCGCTATACTTCAATCTCTTGAAATCATAGAGCTGGTTTAAATACGGATAAAATCATGCAAAGTTTATTAGTCGTAGCTAGAGAATATAGCAATACAAGATATTCACTCACTCACATAAGGTCAAGTAGCTTAAATATCTAAGTGCTGCCATGGCAAATGTATAATTGATAACTATCACAGATAAGTATCCCTCTGAATCTTTAATCATGCGCTACATAGTTATTATTTCATAATTCCTGCAATTGTATTCATAATCAAATTGGTTTTTTCTTTTATTTGGCACAACTACTTGCAATGGTAAAACCTCCAACACTGTGTTACATAGGCCTACACCAACCAACATTCTGGTTGATCCAAAGTCTCGCCATGGCGTCTGTGGTGAATAGCGCTACAATGTCAATATTGAACTTGGCAAACCTATTGTCCAGAATCCAAGATGTCTTTGGTTGCTTTCATACCTGCTAAATATGCCTTGTGTGTGCTTCAACTCGTAGTTATTTGTTAATATTGTACAAATATTGTTCTACCAGCCTGGCATATTGAACTTATGAATGACAAAACCGCCAACCGAATCTTCCATTATGTGAACGAAAAATGGGTTACTCACTTGAGTTCAACCGTTAAGTGGGTTACAAAGCATTTTTCCTAGCTCTGAAATCAGAAATTCCATTACTTTTGTGTTGCTAACCAAAAAGATCCTTTGTGCATCAATCATAAAAAGCAGCACGTATATGAATTAAACACTTGCCAGGGGGTGATTTTTCTAAGTTGTTGATATTCGGGGGGGGGGGGTGTAATTGGCCGTCGGGACAATTGTCCTAAGGAAATAATTATCATGGGGTGATTGTCTAGGGGTTATTGTCTTAAAGGGGTTGTTGTCCAAAATGGATAATTATCCTTGGTGGTTCATTGTCCCGCTGGTAATTGTCCAGGGTGATTGTCCAGGAGGTAATTGTTTTGAAACGACCAGTATGGTATATACATTTGGTATAATATCATATCTCAATGTTTATTTTATATTCATGTGCATAAATCTTCACATGTTGAATATCGGCTGTATTTAGATCTCGTAAAATATGATATCTGAATCTGAAGTGTTATTATATTTTGGTTCATTATTCTTGACATAATGTCTAAGTTTAAGGTATATTTCACCATATTACCCCAAAATGAGCATATCAAGTCTGCACATTGTAATGATGAATGTAAAGTTAATATGATACCACTCAAAAAATAGTGGGCAAAAAATTGCCCAATTTTTACCCAAAATTAGGGCGATAAAGTGTCCAACCAGCTATTGGGTAATTTAAAGATATTTCATGATTTACCCAGTGTTGGATGAAAGAAAATACCCAACTTTCAACCAACACAAATTTACCCGATAAGAAATTCACACAATTCTCAGCATAATGTGTAGCATATAATACTCTATTTGGGCAAATAAGTTGGATACTGAAAATATGATATATATTATATATAAAAGGATTCGAACCGCGGATCTTGTGAACCACAGTCCTGTGACATATCCACTGGACCACGAAACCTCTAATATAAGAACAGAACCCTATTGTTGCATAATTGTTGCCCGAATTACGTTTGCCCAGTAACATCTGCCAATTTATATTGGAACATGTATTTGGGTAACTGTACATGTAGTAAATATATATTTTACATGCAATGATCAATGAACAACTTGATAAGCTTTGGGGAGATTGTGCGGTGCCATTTAGAATTACGTAGAACTTCTTTGCATGAAGTAAATCTTTAAACTAAACTCCTAATACTCACCAAGCGCTATTTCCAGCTCAATACCAATCTCTATCTTAAGGGGATCATTGGAATAAACAGGCTTTTCAAAGATACCAAAATCAAGTTTGATAATATACTAACGAGGGAGATTTACAAGAATACTTTATGATATTATTTGTTATTATCAAACAGTCTAGGCTTCTCTCGAATCCCTTGTTTAAGGTACCCCTTGTCATTGACCGATTCAAAATTAAAAACATTTAAATGGGATGCTACCGTTTCACTTAGGAAAGTATACTGTCAATATCTTTGGTAGTTAACACCATGATTGGTTTAATACATTTACTGAAACTTTGAGGTAAGTAAACCACCGAATTCTCTTGAACTGTTCGAAACAAATACCCTACACATCTTAAGCATGTGAAATGATGCAATGGACAAGTGGGAAATGAATATTTAGATATCACTTTTTATCACTCAAAAGGCATTGGGCCAACATTGTTAGTTATACATGAAGCTACACATGAGTTTTTAAAAAATATATCCCTAATCGTCTTTTTGTAGATACCAAATTTGTTCACAAGCAGAATGTTTGCCATAGGCCCACTAGTCCTATTTCCGCACCATTGATGTGATGTTGACAAGGTGGGGGCAGTTTAAACGATGTATTTCTTAATATAACGATTGATAAATTCCTTTTACAACTTCTATACATATATTTGTATGCTACATAGATGCATGTAAGCATTATTAAATATATACATAGGGGGAAATATTTGTGGGACTTTTGCAAATTATCTATAAATTAAACAAATATAATTAAACAATCTATTTTGGGTAAAGGTTCAGGATACAACAATGCCAAATACCCAGCTTACATGACCGAAAAGTATGATATTACACTAGGGACTTTTAGATTTGCACGTCGGCATAGTGGACTGCTACGTGTGACGTCCTTTTCAGGCACTGTGATGTCCTTTTAAGGCGCTGCCAGTGCATTTAAAGGACGTCACACGTAGCAGTCCACTATGTCGACATGTACATCTAAAAGTCCCTATTATCAAGTCTATTGGCCCATTACAGTCCTTTATATGAGTCTTAAACTCGGGGAGAATACATAGTGACCCCTCCATTTTAGTGAAAGAAAGTGTACACTACCTTTTCCCATTATTTGTTTCTAAAATCTTAGCAAGCAATATTAATAAGGGAAAGAAAATTGTATTGTTTTGAAACAGGTTTTCGCCTAACGGACAGTAAGCTGATACTGGTATAGGTTTCCTCGTCCCCCTTCGTTTACCATCCGAGTACGATATCTCTATATATTGCAAGCTTTAATAGTGATGGAGGGGGTCGATTTACTCTTCGTTTAACTACAATATGCTTTGCAAATAATGTAAATAATTGCACTCGTATTTCAGAGGGCATTGAGAGGATTTATTGTTCGGCTGTTTGTTGGCCGCAATGCTGTCGACCGTTGCTTGTCGAGCGTGTCGTTATTCGAGTTGTGAGCACGACCCCACCTTTGTGTTAGATGATTGGGTTTTGTGAAAGACTTCCAAAAAAAGATGGTTCCTTTCTTTTATATTTTGAAATCCAACATACGTTTGACATACACACAAACTTCCTTCAGTACTTCGGTCTTTTTAATGCAATTCGGACAGGCTTTAAAAATGATAACACTTGTAGTTCCTAAGGTCATTAACCTTTCATTCCCGAGGCCTTGCACCTTGTGGTGAAAAACAAAATTCGGTTGTTCACATATTTATCAATCTTTTCGGAATTAAAAAGTAAAATAATGTAAAGCTCTCACAAAGTGGAAACGTTTTTGTTTTTTAGATGAACTTTAGGGTTCTTCCTGTCTTATTCCATTTAGCCACGATTATAAATGTTTCAAAATTGTCGATAATTCAAATCTCTTCTTCAATAAATTGTCCCCCTTATAAGGCCAATTTAAATACACCATTAATAAAAATTGGCCCAGCTAGCCGTGACCGAGTGTTTTCTAACGCGCCGCGACCCGATTGTTAGTTTAAGCCAACATGAGGTGGTTTCAAATCAAGATTTGAAATAGAATATAATTATATGAAGGATACTTTGTTAAGAGTTGGTGTAGTAGCGGACAAAAAGTGTCATTTTTGTAATAGCAATGATGGAACTATCGTACATGTTCTTTGCTTTTGTAACTATTCTAATGAAGTATGGTCTAAAATTGACTACTGGATATTCCGTAACTTGGGGGAAAGGATCATACTTACAAATCAAAATAAATTGTTTGGATTTTGCAGTATCAATTTAAATGCACTTAACTGTATTCTGATGGTTTTAAGACGAAAAATATAAATCAACTTCCTCCCTTTGCTATAATTTTATCAGCTGTAAAACGTTATTATGAAATTAAAAAATATATATACCACACAAATCTCAGAGAGAATAACTTGAAAAAGAAATGGTTTCGCTTAGAAAAATATGTTTAGAGTGTGGAAATGTGCCAACATGAACATGTTTACGTATTTTATGTTTGGTATTCCGTTTTTATATATAGAATACTAATTGTATCATAATGTTTTCATTTGCCCCAATGATTTCAGTCGTGATGATCACTATCTTTGTTTAGCCATTATGTATGGAAATGTTTTTCTTTAATTATGTGTTTATAATGGATACACTGTATAAGATGGAATTTGCTTTAACCAGAGCTTCTTTAATTGATAATATCTACTAATACACTTGAAAAGAAGGTTCACAATTAAAAGTGTATAATTTAATATGATTTTTCTGGTCACTTCCCAATATTAGCTATTTTCGTAAAACGAAACGTTAATAAATAATTTTCATCCTAGACTAAATCCATTTAAAACATGATTTTATGGACGATGCAAGTCTATTGTCATTAAACGACAAAAGAAATTACTGTTGATTTGTCAAGTCTGGATAGTTTTACCAATGTAAACGAAATATATTATCCTTTTTTTAGGGTGGGGGGGGGGGGGGGTTAATGTTATGATATATACGTTTCATGTTTTCCACTCCAGACCGCAGCAAAAGTTTCCCTCAATTCAAGAGACCTTGGATTACTAAAGTACAAATTATTAGAATAGATTGTATAAAATAAGTCTTAAACGTCCACGTTTTCACCGGTAAATTAAGTAAAAAGTTACAAAAGCTTACAATTATTAAACGTTATTCCAAATACAAACACTACAATTACATGTTTCCGTGAATAAAGTTTATTTGTTTAAAAGAAATTGGAGACCTATAAACAATATATGAGGTATTCCAAAAGATATGTATCTTGAACATATAAAGTTGTCAAAATGGAGAATATTGCAAACCAGTTTAATTCTCAATTTGTTAATTATCTAAGGTAAAAAGTCACCAAACTCAATATCCACTACATTGGCCTCATTCTTGACTTACATTTCATGACAAAACTCAGATTATTCTTAGTTAAACATACGTCTCTTAGTGAAATAACTAATATAAATATTCTCTCATCAAAACTTCAAAGGCGAATGAACCGGATGGTTTATCTCCCCGAGTTATAAAAGGATATATTCATTATTTTGTTAAATCAAAGAGAGATATTTTAAATATATCTGTAAGTATTGGTTCAGGACATGGTCCAAAGTGTATTGAAAATGATGTTGCACCCCCCCCCCTTTTTTTTTGCGAAGTCACTAGACAGATTAATGTAAAACAAAACTCTATGAAATCTTGCAAACAGGATATTTATATCCTGGTTTTCGCAAAAATTATTCTACTTCTCTGTGTGTAATACAGTTTTTCTTCTATTCTCTACGGAATTGACAGAGGCAATTTCTTTGGTTATGGCATGTCCAAGTCCACTCTAAAAATAAATAAGTTTCAATAGAAGCAGAAAAATCAGACTAACCAATCAAAAAAGTCTAAGCAAAATCGGATAACTAATACGAAAGTTATGAATTTATAATGACATTAAAAACTTTGAAAATCACTAGACAAATTGGCAACTTACTCATGAGTCTGTTACGTCATGTCCTCACTATCCACTAGGTATTTTCTTTATAGTGATGATATACATTTCCTATTTTCTCCTCAAGAATCTTAGTTCTTCACACCAGCATCCAAGTTAGATTAATAGTAATATCTTTTTATGTGGATGCACTAATATAGAGTATTTTTTTCTAGTTAAATCATGAAAAATGTGAATTTTGATAAACTATTTATATAAATATCATGATAATTATGAATAAACAATATTAAAAAAATAGTATAAATTCTACAAAGTTCATAACAGATTATGGGAAATGTCATGCACGCAATATTATACAAATCATATCACCTGGGCAAAGGCATGGGGAAATCAAGTTTTGGGGAATAAAAAGGGAAATGAATGGGATTAAACCATATAGAGCAATTGATAAATAGTGAGGACATTACGTCACAAACTGATAACCATCTTGGCAATTTGCCTTGTGATTCTCATTGTTCCATAGTTTTACATAATTTTTCAAAAATTCATAGCTATCTTATTAGTTATCCGATTTTGCTCACACTTATTTTTGATTGGTTTGTCTGATTTGTCTGCTTTTATTAAAAGTAAGTTATTTTTCGAGTGGACATGTCCTTTTAAAAGGACCTTTCACAAACATTGACACCATCGACCACCTACTTCTTCTAAAACAATTACACTTCTATGGAATACGAGGCTAACCCTAATACAGTGGTTTCATAGTTGTATACAAAATAGAATGTGGTGGTCGATGGTCTGGAGCCTCCGGATGCTCCTGAGTTTTGGCAATTCAGAACCTTCAGGATATACACTGTAATACGTGCCTTACAATTTGCACAACCCCCTATTGCTTTATTTCGTGGGATATCAGTTTTCTCTCTCTCTCTCTCTCACACACACAGTCTATCTTATAGCACAAATATTTGTCTTGGATTATGTTCAGAGAAACTACTTCTTTCTTTTAGGATTGGATCCAGGGGACCGCCGATGGACCCTTGCCAGTTTGTTATAAATAATATCTTTCTCTCTTAACGACAATTTTCCTTACCTTTTTTGTACTGTTCTACCGTCGTCCGAATGCTTCGTTGGAATAAGCTGTGCCAACAGATCGACACTGCACTCTGTATTTGTACATTTAAGTTTCATGTTTTTCTTTTTATATTTTTTCCGACTGTCTCTTCATCCATTTTGTGTTCCTTTACCTTCGTTTCTCTTTCTGTTCTTCCTTTTTTTCCGTCGATCTCTCTCTCTCTATTTTCCTTTTCCCCTGTTTAACGCTGCCAAAAAAGAGGACAACGGCCGATTTGCACCCTGATCCGCAACTGATCTATACATGTAAAAGTATACAGGCATTTAATACGCAAAGCTTGAAATGGGATGCATAGCCATCCCATCTTATATGATGCCGACCCGTTTCTCGAGAGAGCAGTATATATGTATACATTTCTCTCTCTCTCTCTCTCTCTCTCTCTCTATCTCTCCCTCCTTTTTATTTCTTTTAATCTGTTACATACTCTTCTCTTTCTCTTTTTTTTTTCTTCCGTTGCTCTTTCTTTCCCCATTTTAGGGGGGGGGGGCGATTCGGTCCCTCTCGGATTCGCCATTGGTGGATCGGTTATTTAAGTCTATAACAATGTTTTCCTTTCTAAATTGTTTCGTTGAACTACACATCAATGTAGGCATGGCAGAAAAAGAAGAAGGAACTGCCCCCAAGGAGATTGAAGGTAAGCAAATCTGCGATTCTTTCATTTTTACTAAAATTACCAACAAGTTTTTGGAAAGTGACTAGAAAGATTAGCGTCCGACAAACTCTTTGTACTCTTTGCAAAAAAAGATATTTAAAATCCTGGTTTTGGGTAGAATTATTCTACCTCTCTGTGTGTAATACATGTTGTGTTCTACTCTACATGGAATTATCAGAGGCAATTATATTTGTTATGGGATCTTTAAGGACTTTTCACCAACATTTGACACCATCGACCACCCGGTTCTTCTAAAACAATTACACTTCTATGGAATGCGAGGCTAACCGTAATACAGTGGTTCCATAGTTGTAAACAACACAGAATGTGGTGGTCGATGGTCTGGAGCCCCCGGATGCTCCTGAGTTTTATCAATTCAGAACTTTCAAGATAGTCATCTTAAGGGATAGACACTGTAATACGTGCCTTACAATTTGCACAACCCCTATTGCTTTATTTCGTGGGATATCAGTTCTCTCTCTCTCTCTCTTTTTCTCTCTCTCTCACACACACACACACACAGTCTATCCCAAGTACAATCATATAGAACAAATATTTGTCTTGGATTATGTTCAGAGGAACTACTTCTTTCTTAAAGGATTGTCGTCCAGGGGTCCGCCGATGGACCCCTGCCAGTTCATTAGAAATATAATAATATAATTTTTGTCCTACTGTTCTACCTTCGTCTGAATGCTTCATTGGAATATGCTGTGCCAAAGGATCGACACTGCAATCTGTATTTATATATTTAACTTTCATGTTTTTCTTTTTGTATTTTTTTTCTCTCTGTCTGCTCATCCATTTTCTGTTCTTTTATCTTCTTTTCTCTTTCTGTTCTCTCTTTTTTCCGTCGTTTTATCTCTATTTCCTTTTCCCACTTTTTAGCTGCCAAAGAAAGAGGGCCGCGACCGATTCGCGCCCTGATTCGCAACTGATCTGTACATGCAAATGTATACAGGCATTTAATACGCAAAGCTTGAAATGTGATGCGTAGCCATCATATCTAATATGTTGCCGACCCGTTTCTCGAGAGAGCAGTATATATATGTATACATTTCTCTCTCTCTATCTCTCTCTTCTTTTTCTTTCTTTTAATCTGTTACATACTTTTCTCTTTCTCTTCTTTTTTTCTTCCGTTGCTCTTTCTTTCCCCATTTTATTCAAGCCAGCAAGAGGGGGGAGCAGCCGATTCGGGCCCTCTTGGATCCGCCATAGATGGATCTGTTATTTAAGTCTGTAACAATGTTTTCCTTTCTAATTTTTTTCGTTGAACTACACATCAATGTAGGCATGGCAGACAAAGAAGAAGAACCAAGTGTCCCGGAGGCGATTGAAGGCAAGCAAATCCCTGATATTTTTCAATTTTACTTAAATTACTAACAATAAGATTGGAAAATTAAAACCGAAAGGAAAGAAAGGGAAAACACGGGAAAAATAACACAACTTTAAACCAAACCACCTGAAACAAAACAAGAAGGAAGAAAAAGAGAAAAAAACAATGGGAAGAAGCAAAAGGGGGGGGGGGATAAGGAGGAGGAGAAATAATGATAACAGTAGTAATAATGATAATCATTATCAAAATAATAATATTTATAATGATACAAATAATAAGGGCACACTTTTTCAAAAAGTTTGAGATTACCTTTGTCACAGTTTGAATATTTTATCTTCCTACGAATTTGAGATGTATTTCATCTATTTATTTTTTCATAATTGGTTTTATGGTTATAGATCATTGAATATTCGTCACTGATCGTTTGATAAGATACATAGTTTAAAGGGAACCAAAACCTTCATACTAAGTTACTTTTATTGTAAAGTTTAAACAATTTGAATAAAATCAGTAAAAAATTGAACAAAATCGGGCAAGGAATAAGGAAGTTAGAGCTTTTTGAAATGACTAGTCACTAGAGGGCGATATTCAATTTGATGACATCATTTGTGGACAACTCTCCATGCCTTTTGTACATCAAATGTCATGTTTTTCCTTCTTTCTTGTGATTGAGATAATCTACTTCCCTGAAAGCAAGGTATGGAATGCGAAATGATATTCTACTTCACATGTTATGAAGTCGGTTCAAGAACACCAAAAAATACGAAGAGAACAAAAGAATTGCGAAATTTTATGTACAAAAGGCATGGAGAGTTGTCCACAGATGATGTCATCAAATTAAATATCGCCCTTTAGTGACTAGTAATTTCAAAAAGCTCTAACTTCCTTATTCCTTGCCCGATTTTGTTCAAATTTTCATTGATTTTATTCAAATCTTTTATACTTTACAATAAAAGTAACTAAGTAGGAAGGTTTTGGTTCCCTCTAGTGTTTGCATGTAATATCTTCTAATATTTTTCCTATTTCTCTATTTTCAATGCGCTAATTTTTCGCTTTGCAGAAGGTAAGTATGCAACTTTGTCCAAACATGGTTATTTCATATAATAATTGTAATAGTCCATCTGAAATTTATCTCCTTTAATTTACATATTTGCTTCATTGCTTCATTGAAACTGGGCACGAGGTCATTTAATATATTGAAATGATTATCGTGATTAGGCAATATAGAGTATAGTAATACAAAACACAAACCTTATATTGATATTGGATTTAAAACCTGGTGTTTACAGTTTGTATTAGCAACCATCTTCTCATGGATTAAAAATATGTATATATTGATTTCATGGGTGTCAGTGGTAAGAAATGAATATAATTTAAAAACATGGATAACGTAAATTACTTGTGAAGTCATGCAAATCAGTAAAGTTCGACTTAAGGAGAATTCTCTGCTTCCCCTGATCCTCTTTCACAGGCGCTAAGTATGCATCTTACTTCTTATAATGAATCTCCGATATCTTTCATAAATATTCGGGATTCGATTTCGTTCATAAATGTTTTCAAGCTCATATCGATACAATACTTAGACATTCTTTAATCGAAAATACCTAGTTATCATAAATTCTTACAATTTTGTGAAATTTGCGTTTTCATCTTATTAAGAAGAGATGTTTACCTTCATAGACATGTTCAGTTCTTTCATTTGATGACTGCTAGGTGGTAAATAAAGAATATTTTCTGGAAACATGGAATATGTCAATTACATGTCAATTAATGTCAATTAGTGAAGTCATTCAAGTTAAATTGTCACACAAAACTGGAAAAGTAGAGAAAAATCTTACATGCAAATGAAAGATAATAGAAATGTATTTTCTTTCCATAGGTTCTTAGGCTATCAAACTAGGGAATGTAGAATTGGAAAAATCTCGCATTTCTTTCTTTCTTTGTAATCTCAAAGGAAAAGTTTATCAGTAATGTAAGCCCTTTATCATAATATTTAAAAATAAGCGGACTTTCAGTTCTTTTACTCATGAATATAATACATGTAATTTTTCGTCGTAAAGTGCATTAGGAAAAAAACTTGTAAAAGCGCTGTGTAAAAGGGCGTCCTTTTGTGTATCATTGAACACTTTTGACTAGGTAAACGTTCATGCCTGTCTTCCAGCTAACCACGATAAAATGGTTGGGTGTTGTAGAAATACTAACCCCTATCCTTGTATATATATACTCAGAATCTTGAACGAAAGAGCCTATTTTCACTGTATATTTGTAATTCTTTATCTCTTTTCTGCTTCCCCCGATCTTCGTTCCTAGTCCGTAAGTATACGAAGGGGATTGAATTATGAATATCCGATATCTTTTAGAAAATATAAACGTCCATGAATGTTTTCCAGCTAACACTAATAAAATGCTTGGGCGTTTTAGAAATGCTACCACCTATCCATGATAACTTCGAAATATCGGTTTTAAATTTAACCTTTTGTTTTCCTTCGGTAAGCATGCATATTCGTGCACAATGGTAAATCTACGTTTGCTAAACCATTGTAAACATACATGAGAGGTTAAAAACAAAATGGCATGAACAATGTCTGTAAGGTTTCCTCCCGGTGATCAATTTTTTCCACTTGAAGAAAAATAAGTTAAAAAGATGAGTTTCATTTCCATATAAAAGTGTATTCTAATATTTAAATATTTCTGTTTTCTTCTGCTTGTTTTCTCTGTCTATAGCATTTAAGTATGCATCTTAAACCGATTATAACTTGTTAAAAATTATGTTCATCTTTTTGCATACCTTTTTCTGGTGTTCATATTTTTGTCATGGTTCATTGAAGGGTTAATTCCAGGATATAAGTCATACATTAGTCATAAATATTTTAATGAACAGAAAGTCTATCAAACTACGGAATGCAGAGTAGGAAAAATCCCATATTTCTTTCTTTCTTTGTATTATCAAAGCAAAAGTTTATCAGTAGTGTAAGGCCTTTATCACAATATTTTAAAATGATGTGACTTTTCAGTTATTTTACTATTGAATATAATACATTTAATGTTTCGTCGAAAAGTGCATTAGGACAAAAACTTGTAAAAACACTGTGTAAAAGGGCGTTTTCACTATTCAGGGTTTTGAAAAAAGTGCCTTTTTTGCACTGTATATTTGTAATATTCTTTTGCCTTTTCTGCTTCCCCCGATCTTCGTTCTGAGTCCGTAAATATGCGAATTCAATTGCAATATTAATATCCTATATGTTTCATAATTGTTTGGGATTTGTCTCCCTTTTTAAAATTCTCTATCCGATCTTCGTTAACACTCCTTAAATATGCAATATATATCCGACATTTGTTATAAATGTTGGGGATTTGTCTCCGATTTTTCCTTTAAATGTCGTTTTGTGTATCATTGAAACTTTTGACTATGTAAACGTTCATTGATGTTTTCCAGCTAACCACGATAGGATGGTTGGGTGTTATAGAAATGCTACCACCTATCCATATTTACTCAGAATCTTCAACGAAAGAGCCTATTTGCACTGTACTGTGCGTCCCAGAAAAAACGAAACAGAGAAGTATCGATGTTTTATCATAACTTAATCACAACCATAATTAATGAATGATACATATTTGGAAAGCTTAGAGTCTCCTCTTTCATGTGATGCTACTCAGATGATGCATATTTCACGCATGAGTGATTAAAAGCAATTTGAAGGAAGGAAACCAAAAAGACATTTGGCGGGCGGTATCTGAATTTCGAAGAAAAATTCACATTTCTAGAAAGTTGAGTTTCTGCCCTTTCATATGACACCTCAATCAGGAAAAATGAGCGATGAATAACAAAGTTCTATTTGTTTAAAGTAGCCCTTACATTTTCATAATTTTAACAAACGAATTCGTTTTCACTGGGTGCCTGCCGTAGCAAAAAGCAGATTTGACAAAAGACTTAACTCCGTTTCGTTGACAATCAGCCATGCATGAAGACTCTCGTCTACGGCTGATTGTCAACGAAACGGAGTTAAGTCTTTTGTTAATTTCGTTTATTGATACGGCAGGCAGCCAGTGAAAACGAATTCGTTTAATACAATTATGGAAATGCAAGCACTACTTTAAACAAACAGAACTTTGTCATTCCTCGCTCATTTTTCCTGATTGAGGTGTCATATGAAAGGGCAGAAACTCAACTTTCTAGAAATGTGAATTTCTCTTCGAAATTCAGATACCGCCCGCCAAATGTCTTTTTGGTTTCTTTCCTTCAAATTGCTTTTAATCACTCATGCGTGAAATATGCATCATTTGAATAGCATCACATGAAAGAGGAGACTCTAAGCTTTCTAAATATGTATCATTCATTAATTATAGTTGTGATTAAGTTATGATAGAACATCGATACTTCTCGGTTTCGTTTTTTCTGGGACGCACTGTATATTTGTAATTTTCTTGATCTCTTCTCTGCTTTCCCCGCTCTTCGTTCCCAGTCCGTACATATTATGCGAATCGGATCTCATTTTGAACATTCGATATGTTTCATAATTATTGGGGATTTGTCTCCTTTTTTTCCTGATTTTTCACCCGATCCTTGTTAACAGTCCATCATATGCAACTTGGATCTAAATATGAATATCCGATATTTTTAACAAATGTTGTGAATTGGTCTTTGATTTACCTTTTTAATTTCATTTTTCATATCATTTAATACTTTTGACTAGGTAAAAGTGCGTGAATTTGTTTCAGCTAACAATGATAGAATGGTTGGTTTTTGAAAAAATTTCTACCACCTTTCCAGGATAATTTCCACCTTTCGGTTTTGAATTTAACATTGACATCTGTTATGAAGTAACGGATTTAATCTTATCTTATGTATTGACCTTACTCTAATAAATTATTGTTTAAATTAAAGTCCTTCGGTTAGTAGCCATGTACGTGCACAATGGTGAAGATATGTTTTCTAAACGTACTGCCGATACAAAATAATGGCAGGAAAACTGTTTATAAGGCTTCTTTGTGATGATAAACTTCTTCCACATGACAAAAAGAAGGAAAAAAGACGAGTTTCATTTCTATATAAAAGTGAATTCTAATATTTATAATCTTTCTGTTTTCTTCTGCCCCTTTTCTCTGTCTAAAGCACGTAAGTATGCATCTTAATCCGATTATAACTTGTTAAAAATTCTGTTCATCTTTCTGCATACATTTTTCTTGTGTTCATATTTGTGTCATGGTTCATCGAAAGGTTAAATTCAGGTTGAACGTCATAAATAAGTCAGAAATAAAGTAATTAACAGAATGGTTATCAAACTAGAGAATGTAGCGTTGGAAAAATCCAACACTTCTTTCTTTATTTGTAATCTCAAAAAAAAAGTTTATCAGCAATGATCAGGTTTCTCAAACGTCTTTCAGGCAAATTTTGAAGGTGATAAACGCAAAGCCTTTTTAAACGTCTTTAGATATGGGCATATCTAAAGACGCAAAAAGGTTTGTTTTGAATTTGACATACAGCCAGAATCACGTTTCTGAGAGATGATAAACACAAAGCTGTTTTGAACCCCACATACAAATCCGACATTCCCGGGTTAATTTCCGGTTCGGAGGCTAGCGCGCCATGTGCTGTGTACAAGCAGGTGTGTGTAGTTGACCTCCGAGAAACTGTCTGCTTCCCGTGTCAAACGGGGCAAAGCAGCTGCGCAGAGACAAGGCCTTTATTTTGAATCATGAAGAGGCGATAGACGCGACATCCCCCAAATCACTTTCGTATAGTGGGGTTCGATAGTGGGGTACGATATGTACATATCTAGTGGCGAGATCCGATAAACGCACCCTAGCTTTGCTAAACAATTGTAAACATACATGACAGGTTAAAAACAAAATGGCATGACAATTGTCTGTAAGGCTTCCTCCTGATGATCAACTTATTCCACTTAAAGAAAGATAAGTTAACAAGATGAGTTTCATTTCCATATGAATGTGTAATCTAATATTTATATATTTCTGTTTCCTTCTGCCCGTTTCCTCTGTCTATAGCACGTAAGTATGCCTCTTAATCCGATTATAACTTATTAAATATACTGTTCATCTTTCTGCATACCTTTTTCTTGTGTTCATATTTTTGTCATGGTTTATTGAATTGTAAATCCAGGTTATATGTCATAAAATAAGTCAGAAATATATTAATGAACAGAAAAGTTATCAAACTAGGGAATGTAGAGTTGGAAAAATCCAACATTTCTTTCTTTATTTGTGATCTCAAAGAAAGAGTTATCAGTAATGTAAGGCCTTTATCATAATAACTTAAAAATGAGGTGACTTTTCAGTTCTTTTACTTATAAATATAATACATGTAATGTTTCTTTGTAAAGTGCATTAGGAACAAAACTTGTAAAAGCGTTTTATAAAAGGGCGTTATCATTATTCAGGATTTTGAACAAAAGTGCCTATTTGCAGTGTATATTTGTATTGTTCTTTATCTCTTATCTGCTTTCCCCGATCTTCGTTCTGAGTCCGTAAATATGCGAATTCAATTGCAATATTAATATCCTATATGTTTCATAATTGTTTGGGATTTGTCTCCCTTTTTAAAATTCTCTATCCGATCTTCGTTAACACTCCTTAAATATGCAATATATATCCGACATTTGTTATAAATGTTGGGGATTTGTCTCCGATTTTTCCTTTAAATGTCGTTTTGTGTATCATTGAAACTTTTGACTATGTAAACGTTCATTAATGTTTTCCAGCTAACCACGATAGGATGGTTGGGTGGTATAGAAATGCTACCACCTATCCATATTTACTCAGAATCTTCAACGAAAGAGCCTATTTGCACTGTACTGTGCGTCCCAGAAAAAACGAAACCGAGAAGTATCGATGTTTTATCATAACTTAATCACAACCATAATTAATGAATGATACATATTTGGAAAGCTTAGAGTCTCCTCTTTCATGTGATGCTACTCAGATGATGCATATTTCACGCATGAGTGATTAAAAGCAATTTGAAGGAAGGAAACCAAAAAGACATTTGGCGGGCGGTATCTGAATTTCGAAGAAAAATTCACATTTCTAGAAAGTTGAGTTTCTGCCCTTTCATATGACACCTCAATCAGGAAAAATGAGCGATGAATAACAAAGTTCTATTTGTTTAAAGTAGCCCTTACATTTTCATAATTTTAACAAACGAATTCGTTTTCACTGGGTGCCTGCTGTAGCAAAAAGCAGATTTGACAAAAGACTTAACTCCGTTTCGTTGACAATCAGCCATGCATGAAGACTCTCGTCTACGGCTGATTGTCAACGAAACGGAGTTAAGTCTTTTGTTAATTTCGTTTATTGATACGGCAGGCAGCCAGTGAAAACGAATTCGTTTAATACAATTATGGAAATGCAAGCACTACTTTAAACAAACAGAACTTTGTCATTCCTCGCTCATTTTTCTTGATTGAGGTGTCATATGAAAGGGCAGAAACTCAACTTTCTAGAAATGTGAATTTTTCTTCGAAATTCAGATACCGCCCGCCAAATGTCTTTTTGGTTTCTTTCCTTCAAATTGCTTTTAATCACTCATGCGTGAAATATGCATCATTTGAATAGCATCACATGAAAGAGGAGACTCTAAGCTTTCTAAATATGTATCATTCATTAATTATAGTTGTGATTAAGTTATGATAGAACATCGATACTTCTCTTTTATCATAACTTAATCACAACCATAATTAATGAATGATACATATTTGGAAAGCTTAGAGTCTCCTCTTTCATGTGATGCTACTCAGATGATGCATATTTCACGCATGAGTGATTAAAAGCAATTTTAAGGAAGGAAACCAAAAAGACATTTGGCGGGCGGTATCTGAATTTCGAAGAAAAATTCACATTTCTAGAAAGTTGAGTTTCTGCCCTTTCATATGACACCTCAATCAGGAAAAATGAGCGATGAATAACAAAGTTCTATTTGTTTAAAGTAGCCCTTACATTTTCATAATTTTAACAAACGAATTCGTTTTCACTGGGTGCCTGCCGTAGCAAAAAGCAGATTTGACAAAAGACTTAACTCCGTTTCGTTGACAATCAGCCATGCATGAAGACTCTCGTCTACGGCTGATTGTCAACGAAACGGAGTTAAGTCTTTTGTTAATTTCGTTTATTGATACGGCAGGCAGCCAGTGAAAACGAATTCGTTTAATACAATTATGGAAATGCAAGCACTACTTTAAACAAACAGAACTTTGTCATTCCTCGCTCATTTTTCCTGATTGAGGTGTCATATGAAAGGGCAGAAACTCAACTTTCTAGAAATGTGAATTTCTCTTCGAAATTCAGATACCGCCCGCCAAATGTCTTTTTGGTTTCTTTCCTTCAAATTGCTTTTAATCACTCATGCGTGAAATATGCATCATTTGAATAGCATCACATGAAAGAGAAGACTCTAAGCTTTCTAAATATGTATCATTCATTAATTATAGTTGTGATTAAGTTATGATAGAACATCGATACTTCTCGGTTTCGTTTTTTCTGGGACGCACTGTATATTTGTAATTTTCTTGATCTCTTCTCTGCTTTCCCCGCTCTTCGTTCCCAGTCCGTACATATTATGCGAATCGGATCTCATTTTGAACATTCGATATGTTTCATAATTATTGGGGATTTGTCTCCTTTTTTTCCTGATTTTTCACCCGATCCTTGTTAACAGTCCATCATATGCAACTTGGATCTAAATATGAATATCCGATATTTTTAACAAATGTTGTGAATTGGTCTTTGATTTACCTTTTTAATTTCATTTTTCATATCATTTAATACTTTTGACTAGGTAAAAGTGCGTGAATTTGTTTCAGCTAACAATGATAGAATGGTTGGTTTTTGAAAAAAATTCTACCACCTTTCCAGGATAATTTCCACCTTTCGGTTTTGAATTTAACATTGACATCTGTTATGAAGTAACGGATTTAATCTTATCTTATGTATTGACCTTACTCTAATAAATTATTGTTTAAATTAAATTCCTTCGGTTAGTAGCCATGTACGTGCACAATGGTGAAGATATGTTTTCTAAACGTACTGCCGATACAAAATAATGGCAGGAAAACTGTTTATAAGGCTTCTTTCTGATGATAAACTTCTTCCACATGAAAAAAAGAAGGAAAAAAGACGAGTTTCATTTCTATATAAAAGTGAATTCTAATATTTATAATCTTTCTGTTTTCTTCTGCCCCTTTTCTCTGTCTAAAGCACGTAAGTATGCATCTTAATCCGATTATAACTTGTTAAAAATTCTGTTCATCTTTCTGCATACATTTTTCTTGTGTTCATATTTGTGTCATGGTTCATCGAAAGGTTAAATTCAGGTTGAACGTCATAAATAAGTCAGAAATAAAGTAATTAACAGAATGGTTATCAAACTAGAGAATGTAGCGTTGGAAAAATCCAACACTTCTTTCTTTATTTGTAATCTCAAAAAAAAAGTTTATCAGCAATGATCAGGTTTCTCAAACGTCTTTCAGGCAAATTTTGAAGGTGATAAACGCAAAGCCTTTTTAAACGTCTTTAGATATGGGCATATCTAAAGACGCAAAAAGGTTTGTTTTGAATTTGACATACAGCCAGAATCACGTTTCTGAGAGATGATAAACACAAAGCTGTTTTGAACCCCACATACAAATCCGACATTCCCGGGTTAATTTCCGGTTCGGAGGCTAGCGCGCCATGTGCTGTGTACAAGCAGGTGTGTGTAGTTGACCTCCGAGAAACTGTCTGCTTCCCGTGTCAAACGGGGCAAAGCAGCTGCGCAGAGACAAGGCCTTTATTTTGAATCATGAAGAGGCGATAGACGCGACATCCCCCAAATCACTTTCGTATAGTGGGGTTCGATAGTGGGGTACGATATGTACATATCTAGTGGCGAGATCCGATAAACGCACCCTAGCTTTGCTAAACAATTGTAAACATACATGACAGGTTAAAAACAAAATGGCATGACAATTGTCTGTAAGGCTTCCTCCTGATGATCAACTTATTCCACTTAAAGAAAGATAAGTTAACAAGATGAGTTTCATTTCCATATGAATGTGTAATCTAATATTTATATATTTCTGTTTCCTTCTGCCCGTTTCCTCTGTCTATAGCACGTAAGTATGCCTCTTAATCCGATTATAACTTATTAAATATACTGTTCATCTTTCTGCATACCTTTTTCTTGTGTTCATATTTTTGTCATGGTTTATTGAATTGTAAATCCAGGTTATATGTCATAAAATAAGTCAGAAATATATTAATGAACAGAAAAGTTATCAAACTAGGGAATGTAGAGTTGGAAAAATCCAACATTTCTTTCTTTATTTGTGATCTCAAAGAAAGAGTTATCAGTAATGTAAGGCCTTTATCATAATAACTTAAAAATGAGGTGACTTTTCAGTTCTTTTACTTATAAATATAATACATGTAATGTTTCTTTGTAAAGTGCATTAGGAACAAAACTTGTAAAAGCGTTTTATAAAAGGGCGTTATCATTATTCAGGATTTTGAACAAAAGTGCCTATTTGCAGTGTATATTTGTATTGTTCTTTATCTCTTATCTGCTTTCCCCGATCTTCGTTCTGAGTCCGTAAATATGCGAATTCAATTGCAATATTAATATCCTATATGTTTCATAATTGTTTGGGATTTGTCTCCCTTTTTAAAATTCTCTATCCGATCTTCGTTAACACTCCTTAAATATGCAATATATATCCGACATTTGTTATAAATGTTGGGGATTTGTCTCCGATTTTTCCTTTAAATGTCGTTTTGTGTATCATTGAAACTTTTGACTATGTAAACGTTCATTAATGTTTTCCAGCTAACCACGATAGGATGGTTGGGTGGTATAGAAATGCTACCACCTATCCATATTTACTCAGAATCTTCAACGAAAGAGCCTATTTGCACTGTACTGTGCGTCCCAGAAAAAACGAAACCGAGAAGTATCGATGTTTTATCATAACTTAATCACAACCATAATTAATGAATGATACATATTTGGAAAGCTTAGAGTCTCCTCTTTCATGTGATGCTACTCAGATGATGCATATTTCACGCATGAGTGATTAAAAGCAATTTGAAGGAAGGAAACCAAAAAGACATTTGGCGGGCGGTATCTGAATTTCGAAGAAAAATTCACATTTCTAGAAAGTTGAGTTTCTGCCCTTTCATATGACACCTCAATCAGGAAAAATGAGCGATGAATAACAAAGTTCTATTTGTTTAAAGTAGCCCTTACATTTTCATAATTTTAACAAACGAATTCGTTTTCACTGGGTGCCTGCTGTAGCAAAAAGCAGATTTGACAAAAGACTTAACTCCGTTTCGTTGACAATCAGCCATGCATGAAGACTCTCGTCTACGGCTGATTGTCAACGAAACGGAGTTAAGTCTTTTGTTAATTTCGTTTATTGATACGGCAGGCAGCCAGTGAAAACGAATTCGTTTAATACAATTATGGAAATGCAAGCACTACTTTAAACAAACAGAACTTTGTCATTCCTCGCTCATTTTTCTTGATTGAGGTGTCATATGAAAGGGCAGAAACTCAACTTTCTAGAAATGTGAATTTTTCTTCGAAATTCAGATACCGCCCGCCAAATGTCTTTTTGGTTTCTTTCCTTCAAATTGCTTTTAATCACTCATGCGTGAAATATGCATCATTTGAATAGCATCACATGAAAGAGGAGACTCTAAGCTTTCTAAATATGTATCATTCATTAATTATAGTTGTGATTAAGTTATGATAGAACATCGATACTTCTCTTTTATCATAACTTAATCACAACCATAATTAATGAATGATACATATTTGGAAAGCTTAGAGTCTCCTCTTTCATGTGATGCTACTCAGATGATGCATATTTCACGCATGAGTGATTAAAAGCAATTTTAAGGAAGGAAACCAAAAAGACATTTGGCGGGCGGTATCTGAATTTCGAAGAAAAATTCACATTTCTAGAAAGTTGAGTTTCTGCCCTTTCATATGACACCTCAATCAGGAAAAATGAGCGATGAATAACAAAGTTCTATTTGTTTAAAGTAGCCCTTACATTTTCATAATTTTAACAAACGAATTCGTTTTCACTGGGTGCCTGCCGTAGCAAAAAGCAGATTTGACAAAAGACTTAACTCCGTTTCGTTGACAATCAGCCATGCATGAAGACTCTCGTCTACGGCTGATTGTCAACGAAACGGAGTTAAGTCTTTTGTTAATTTCGTTTATTGATACGGCAGGCAGCCAGTGAAAACGAATTCGTTTAATACAATTATGGAAATGCAAGCACTACTTTAAACAAACAGAACTTTGTCATTCCTCGCTCATTTTTCCTGATTGAGGTGTCATATGAAAGGGCAGAAACTCAACTTTCTAGAAATGTGAATTTCTCTTCGAAATTCAGATACCGCCCGCCAAATGTCTTTTTGGTTTCTTTCCTTCAAATTGCTTTTAATCACTCATGCGTGAAATATGCATCATTTGAATAGCATCACATGAAAGAGAAGACTCTAAGCTTTCTAAATATGTATCATTCATTAATTATAGTTGTGATTAAGTTATGATAGAACATCGATACTTCTCGGTTTCGTTTTTTCTGGGACGCACTGTATATTTGTAATTTTCTTGATCTCTTCTCTGCTTTCCCCGCTCTTCGTTCCCAGTCCGTACATATTATGCGAATCGGATCTCATTTTGAACATTCGATATGTTTCATAATTATTGGGGATTTGTCTCCTTTTTTTCCTGATTTTTCACCCGATCCTTGTTAACAGTCCATCATATGCAACTTGGATCTAAATATGAATATCCGATATTTTTAACAAATGTTGTGAATTGGTCTTTGATTTACCTTTTTAATTTCATTTTTCATATCATTTAATACTTTTGACTAGGTAAAAGTGCGTGAATTTGTTTCAGCTAACAATGATAGAATGGTTGGTTTTTGAAAAAAATTCTACCACCTTTCCAGGATAATTTCCACCTTTCGGTTTTGAATTTAACATTGACATCTGTTATGAAGTAACGGATTTAATCTTATCTTATGTATTGACCTTACTCTAATAAATTATTGTTTAAATTAAATTCCTTCGGTTAGTAGCCATGTACGTGCACAATGGTGAAGATATGTTTTCTAAACGTACTGCCGATACAAAATAATGGCAGGAAAACTGTTTATAAGGCTTCTTTCTGATGATAAACTTCTTCCACATGAAAAAAAGAAGGAAAAAAGACGAGTTTCATTTCTATATAAAAGTGAATTCTAATATTTATAATCTTTCTGTTTTCTTCTGCCCCTTTTCTCTGTCTAAAGCACGTAAGTATGCATCTTAATCCGATTATAACTTGTTAAAAATTCTGTTCATCTTTCTGCATACATTTTTCTTGTGTTCATATTTGTGTCATGGTTCATCGAAAGGTTAAATTCAGGTTGAACGTCATAAATAAGTCAGAAATAAAGTAATTAACAGAATGGTTATCAAACTAGAGAATGTAGCGTTGGAAAAATCCAACACTTCTTTCTTTATTTGTAATCTCAAAAAAAAAGTTTATCAGCAATGATCAGGTTTCTCAAACGTCTTTCAGGCAAATTTTGAAGGTGATAAACGCAAAGCCTTTTTAAACGTCTTTAGATATGGGCATATCTAAAGACGCAAAAAGGTTTGTTTTGAATTTGACATACAGCCAGAATCACGTTTCTGAGAGATGATAAACACAAAGCTGTTTTGAACCCCACATACAAATCCGACATTCCCGGGTTAATTTCCGGTTCGGAGGCTAGCGCGCCATGTGCTGTGTACAAGCAGGTGTGTGTAGTTGACCTCCGAGAAACTGTCTGCTTCCCGTGTCAAACGGGGCAAAGCAGCTGCGCAGAGACAAGGCCTTTATTTTGAATCATGAAGAGGCGATAGACGCGACATCCCCCAAATCACTTTCGTATAGTGGGGTTCGATAGTGGGGTACGATATGTACATATCTAGTGGCGAGATCCGATAAACGCACCCTAGCTTTGCTAAACAATTGTAAACATACATGACAGGTTAAAAACAAAATGGCATGACAATTGTCTGTATAGGCTTCCTCCTGATGATCAACTTATTCCACTTAAAGAAAGATAAGTTAACAAGATGAGTTTCATTTCCATATGAATGTGTAATCTAATATTTATATATTTCTGTTTCCTTCTGCCCGTTTCCTCTGTCTATAGCACGTAAGTATGCCTCTTAATCCGATTATAACTTATTAAATATACTGTTCATCTTTCTGCATACCTTTTTCTTGTGTTCATATTTTTGTCATGGTTTATTGAATTGTAAATCCAGGTTATATGTCATAAAATAAGTCAGAAATATATTAATGAACAGAAAAGTTATCAAACTAGGGAATGTAGAGTTGGAAAAATCCAACATTTCTTTCTTTATTTGTGATCTCAAAGAAAGAGTTATCAGTAATGTAAGGCCTTTATCATAATAACTTAAAAATGAGGTGACTTTTCAGTTCTTTTACTTATAAATATAATACATGTAATGTTTCTTTGTAAAGTACATTAGGAACAAAACTTGTAAAAGCGTTTTATAAAAGGGCGTTATCATTATTCAGGATTTTGAACAAAAGTGCCTATTTGCAGTGTATATTTGTATTGTTCTTTATCTCTTATCTGCTTTCCCCGATCTTCGTTCTGAGTCCGTAAATATGCGAATTCAATTGCAATATTAATATCCTATATGTTTCATAATTGTTTGGGATTTGTCTCCCTTTTTAAAATTCTCTATCCGATCTTCGTTAACACTCCTTAAATATGCAATATATATCCGACATTTGTTATAAATGTTGGGGATTTGTCTCCGATTTTTCCTTTAAATGTCGTTTTGTGTATCATTGAAACTTTTGACTATGTAAACGTTCATTAATGTTTTCCAGCTAACCACGATAGGATGGTTGGGTGGTATAGAAATGCTACCACCTATCCATATTTACTCAGAATCTTCAACGAAAGAGCCTATTTGCACTGTACTGTGCGTCCCAGAAAAAACGAAACAGAGAAGTATCGATGTTTTATCATAACTTAATCACAACCATAATTAATGAATGATACATATTTGGAAAGCTTAGAGTCTCCTCTTTCATGTGATGCTACTCAGATGATGCATATTTCACGCATGAGTGATTAAAAGCAATTTGAAGGAAGGAAACCAAAAAGACATTTGGCGGGCGGTATCTGAATTTCGAAGAAAAATTCACATTTCTAGAAAGTTGAGTTTCTGCCCTTTCATATGACACCTCAATCAGGAAAAATGAGCGATGAATAACAAAGTTCTATTTGTTTAAAGTAGCCCTTACATTTTCATAATTTTAACAAACGAATTCGTTTTCACTGGGTGCCTGCTGTAGCAAAAAGCAGATTTGACAAAAGACTTAACTCCGTTTCGTTGACAATCAGCCATGCATGAAGACTCTCGTCTACGGCTGATTGTCAACGAAACGGAGTTAAGTCTTTTGTTAATTTCGTTTATTGATTTGGCGGGCGGTATCTGAATTTCGAAGAAAAATTCACATTTCTAGAAAGTTGAGTTTCTGCCCTTTCATATGACACCTCAATCAGGAAAAATGAGCGATGAATAACAAAGTTCTATTTGTTTAAAGTAGCCCTTACATTTTCATAATTTTAACAAACGAATTCGTTTTCACTGGGTGCCTGCCGTAGCAAAAAGCAGATTTGACAAAAGACTTAACTCCGTTTCGTTGACAATCAGCCATGCATGAAGACTCTCGTCTACGGCTGATTGTCAACGAAACGGAGTTAAGTCTTTTGTTAATTTCGTTTATTGATACGGCAGGCAGCCAGTGAAAACGAATTCGTTTAATACAATTATGGAAATGCAAGCACTACTTTAAACAAACAGAACTTTGTCATTCCTCGCTCATTTTTCCTGATTGAGGTGTCATATGAAAGGGCAGAAACTCAACTTTCTAGAAATGTGAATTTTTCATCGAAATTCAGATACCGCCCGCCAAATGTCTTTTTGGTTTCTTTCCTTCAAATTGCTTTTAATCACTCATGCGTGAAATATGCATCATTTGAATAGCATCACATGAAAGAGGAGACTCTAAGCTTTCTAAATATGTATCATTCATTAATTATAGTTGTGATTAAGTTATGATAGAACATCGATACTTCTCTTTTATCATAACTTAATCACAACCATAATTAATGAATGATACATATTTGGAAAGCTTAGAGTCTCCTCTTTCATGTGATGCTACTCAGATGATGCATATTTCACGCATGAGTGATTAAAAGCAATTTGAAGGAAGGAAACCAAAAAGACATTTGGCGGGCGGTATCTGAATTTCGAAGAAAAATTCACATTTCTAGAAAGTTGAGTTTCTGCCCTTTCATATGACACCTCAATCAGGAAAAATGAGCGATGAATAACAAAGTTCTATTTGTTTAAAGTAGCCCTTACATTTTCATAATTTTAACAAACGAATTCGTTTTCACTGGGTGCCTGCCGTAGCAAAAAGCAGATTTGACAAAAGACTTAACTCCGTTTCGTTGACAATCAGCCATGCATGAAGACTCTCGTCTACGGCTGATTGTCAACGAAACGGAGTTAAGTCTTTTGTTAATTTCGTTTATTGATACGGCAGGCAGCCAGTGAAAACGAATTCGTTTAATACAATTATGGAAATGCAAGCACTACTTTAAACAAACAGAACTTTGTCATTCCTCGCTCATTTTTCCTGATTGAGGTGTCATATGAAAGGGCAGAAACTCAACTTTCTAGAAATGTGAATTTCTCTTCGAAATTCAGATACCGCCCGCCAAATGTCTTTTTGGTTTCTTTCCTTCAAATTGCTTTTAATCACTCATGCGTGAAATATGCATCATTTGAATAGCATCACATGAAAGAGAAGACTCTAAGCTTTCTAAATATGTATCATTCATTAATTATAGTTGTGATTAAGTTATGATAGAACATCGATACTTCTCGGTTTCGTTTTTTCTGGGACGCACTGTATATTTGTAATTTTCTTGATCTCTTCTCTGCTTTCCCCGCTCTTCGTTCCCAGTCCGTACATATTATGCGAATCGGATCTCATTTTGAACATTCGATATGTTTCATAATTATTGGGGATTTGTCTCCTTTTTTTCCTGATTTTTCACCCGATCCTTGTTAACAGTCCATCATATGCAACTTGGATCTAAATATGAATATCCGATATTTTTAACAAATGTTGTGAATTGGTCTTTGATTTACCTTTTTAATTTCATTTTTCATATCATTTAATACTTTTGACTAGGTAAAAGTGCGTGAATTTGTTTCAGCTAACAATGATAGAATGGTTGGTTTTTGAAAAAAATTCTACCACCTTTCCAGGATAATTTCCACCTTTCGGTTTTGAATTTAACATTGACATCTGTTATGAAGTAACGGATTTAATCTTATCTTATGTATTGACCTTACTCTAATAAATTATTGTTTAAATTAAAGTCCTTCGGTTAGTAGCCATGTACGTGCACAATGGTGAAGATATGTTTTCTAAACGTACTGCCGATACAAAATAATGGCAGGAAAACTGTTTATAAGGCTTCTTTCTGATGATAAACTTCTTCCACATGAAAAAAAGAAGGAAAAAAGACGAGTTTCATTTCTATATAAAAGTGAATTCTAATATTTATAATCTTTCTGTTTTCTTCTGCCCCTTTTCTCTGTCTAAAGCACGTAAGTATGCATCTTAATCCGATTATAACTTGTTAAAAATTCTGTTCATCTTTCTGCATACATTTTTCTTGTGTTCATATTTGTGTCATGGTTCATCGAAAGGTTAAATTCAGGTTGAACGTCATAAATAAGTCAGAAATAAAGTAATTAACAGAATGGTTATCAAACTAGAGAATGTAGCGTTGGAAAAATCCAACACTTCTTTCTTTATTTGTAATCTCAAAAAAAAAGTTTATCAGCAATGATCAGGTTTCTCAAACGTCTTTCAGGCAAATTTTGAAGGTGATAAACGCAAAGCCTTTTTAAACGTCTTTAGATATGGGCATATCTAAAGACGCAAAAAGGTTTGTTTTGAATTTGACATACAGCCAGAATCACGTTTCTGAGAGATGATAAACACAAAGCTGTTTTGAACCCCACATACAAATCCGACATTCCCGGGTTAATTTCCGGTTCGGAGGCTAGCGCGCCATGTGCTGTGTACAAGCAGGTGTGTGTAGTTGACCTCCGAGAAACTGTCTGCTTCCCGTGTCAAACGGGGCAAAGCAGCTGCGCAGAGACAAGGCCTTTATTTTGAATCATGAAGAGGCGATAGACGCGACATCCCCCAAATCACTTTCGTATAGTGGGGTTCGATAGTGGGGTACGATATGTACATATCTAGTGGCGAGATCCGATAAACGCACCCTAGCTTTGCTAAACAATTGTAAACATACATGACAGGTTAAAAACAAAATGGCATGACAATTGTCTGTAAGGCTTCCTCCTGATGATCAACTTATTCCACTTAAAGAAAGATAAGTTAACAAGATGAGTTTCATTTCCATATGAATGTGTAATCTAATATTTATATATTTCTGTTTCCTTCTGCCCGTTTCCTCTGTCTATAGCACGTAAGTATGCCTCTTAATCCGATTATAACTTATTAAATATACTGTTCATCTTTCTGCATACCTTTTTCTTGTGTTCATATTTTTGTCATGGTTTATTGAATTGTAAATCCAGGTTATATGTCATAAAATAAGTCAGAAATATATTAATGAACAGAAAAGTTATCAAACTAGGGAATGTAGAGTTGGAAAAATCCAACATTTCTTTCTTTATTTGTGATCTCAAAGAAAGAGTTATCAGTAATGTAAGGCCTTTATCATAATAACTTAAAAATGAGGTGACTTTTCAGTTCTTTTACTTATAAATATAATACATGTAATGTTTCTTTGTAAAGTGCATTAGGAACAAAACTTGTAAAAGCGTTTTATAAAAGGGCGTTATCATTATTCAGGATTTTGAACAAAAGTGCCTATTTGCAGTGTATATTTGTATTGTTCTTTATCTCTTATCTGCTTTCCCCGATCTTCGTTCTGAGTCCGTAAATATGCGAATTCAATTGCAATATTAATATCCTATATGTTTCATAATTGTTTGGGATTTGTCTCCCTTTTTAAAATTCTCTATCCGATCTTCGTTAACACTCCTTAAATATGCAATATATATCCGACATTTGTTATAAATGTTGGGGATTTGTCTCCGATTTTTCCTTTAAATGTCGTTTTGTGTATCATTGAAACTTTTGACTATGTAAACGTTCATTAATGTTTTCCAGCTAACCACGATAGGATGGTTGGGTGGTATAGAAATGCTACCACCTATCCATATTTACTCAGAATCTTCAACGAAAGAGCCTATTTGCACTGTACTGTGCGTCCCAGAAAAAACGAAACCGAGAAGTATCGATGTTTTATCATAACTTAATCACAACCATAATTAATGAATGATACATATTTGGAAAGCTTAGAGTCTCCTCTTTCATGTGATGCTACTCAGATGATGCATATTTCACGCATGAGTGATTAAAAGCAATTTGAAGGAAGGAAACCAAAAAGACATTTGGCGGGCGGTATCTGAATTTCGAAGAAAAATTCACATTTCTAGAAAGTTGAGTTTCTGCCCTTTCATATGACACCTCAATCAGGAAAAATGAGCGATGAATAACAAAGTTCTATTTGTTTAAAGTAGCCCTTACATTTTCATAATTTTAACAAACGAATTCGTTTTCACTGGGTGCCTGCTGTAGCAAAAAGCAGATTTGACAAAAGACTTAACTCCGTTTCGTTGACAATCAGCCATGCATGAAGACTCTCGTCTACGGCTGATTGTCAACGAAACGGAGTTAAGTCTTTTGTTAATTTCGTTTATTGATACGGCAGGCAGCCAGTGAAAACGAATTCGTTTAATACAATTATGGAAATGCAAGCACTACTTTAAACAAACAGAACTTTGTCATTCCTCGCTCATTTTTCTTGATTGAGGTGTCATATGAAAGGGCAGAAACTCAACTTTCTAGAAATGTGAATTTTTCTTCGAAATTCAGATACCGCCCGCCAAATGTCTTTTTGGTTTCTTTCCTTCAAATTGCTTTTAATCACTCATGCGTGAAATATGCATCATTTGAATAGCATCACATGAAAGAGGAGACTCTAAGCTTTCTAAATATGTATCATTCATTAATTATAGTTGTGATTAAGTTATGATAGAACATCGATACTTCTCTTTTATCATAACTTAATCACAACCATAATTAATGAATGATACATATTTGGAAAGCTTAGAGTCTCCTCTTTCATGTGATGCTACTCAGATGATGCATATTTCACGCATGAGTGATTAAAAGCAATTTTAAGGAAGGAAACCAAAAAGACATTTGGCGGGCGGTATCTGAATTTCGAAGAAAAATTCACATTTCTAGAAAGTTGAGTTTCTGCCCTTTCATATGACACCTCAATCAGGAAAAATGAGCGATGAATAACAAAGTTCTATTTGTTTAAAGTAGCCCTTACATTTTCATAATTTTAACAAACGAATTCGTTTTCACTGGGTGCCTGCCGTAGCAAAAAGCAGATTTGACAAAAGACTTAACTCCGTTTCGTTGACAATCAGCCATGCATGAAGACTCTCGTCTACGGCTGATTGTCAACGAAACGGAGTTAAGTCTTTTGTTAATTTCGTTTATTGATACGGCAGGCAGCCAGTGAAAACGAATTCGTTTAATACAATTATGGAAATGCAAGCACTACTTTAAACAAACAGAACTTTGTCATTCCTCGCTCATTTTTCCTGATTGAGGTGTCATATGAAAGGGCAGAAACTCAACTTTCTAGAAATGTGAATTTCTCTTCGAAATTCAGATACCGCCCGCCAAATGTCTTTTTGGTTTCTTTCCTTCAAATTGCTTTTAATCACTCATGCGTGAAATATGCATCATTTGAATAGCATCACATGAAAGAGAAGACTCTAAGCTTTCTAAATATGTATCATTCATTAATTATAGTTGTGATTAAGTTATGATAGAACATCGATACTTCTCGGTTTCGTTTTTTCTGGGACGCACTGTATATTTGTAATTTTCTTGATCTCTTCTCTGCTTTCCCCGCTCTTCGTTCCCAGTCCGTACATATTATGCGAATCGGATCTCATTTTGAACATTCGATATGTTTCATAATTATTGGGGATTTGTCTCCTTTTTTTCCTGATTTTTCACCCGATCCTTGTTAACAGTCCATCATATGCAACTTGGATCTAAATATGAATATCCGATATTTTTAACAAATGTTGTGAATTGGTCTTTGATTTACCTTTTTAATTTCATTTTTCATATCATTTAATACTTTTGACTAGGTAAAAGTGCGTGAATTTGTTTCAGCTAACAATGATAGAATGGTTGGTTTTTGAAAAAAATTCTACCACCTTTCCAGGATAATTTCCACCTTTCGGTTTTGAATTTAACATTGACATCTGTTATGAAGTAACGGATTTAATCTTATCTTATGTATTGACCTTACTCTAATAAATTATTGTTTAAATTAAATTCCTTCGGTTAGTAGCCATGTACGTGCACAATGGTGAAGATATGTTTTCTAAACGTACTGCCGATACAAAATAATGGCAGGAAAACTGTTTATAAGGCTTCTTTCTGATGATAAACTTCTTCCACATGAAAAAAAGAAGGAAAAAAGACGAGTTTCATTTCTATATAAAAGTGAATTCTAATATTTATAATCTTTCTGTTTTCTTCTGCCCCTTTTCTCTGTCTAAAGCACGTAAGTATGCATCTTAATCCGATTATAACTTGTTAAAAATTCTGTTCATCTTTCTGCATACATTTTTCTTGTGTTCATATTTGTGTCATGGTTCATCGAAAGGTTAAATTCAGGTTGAACGTCATAAATAAGTCAGAAATAAAGTAATTAACAGAATGGTTATCAAACTAGAGAATGTAGCGTTGGAAAAATCCAACACTTCTTTCTTTATTTGTAATCTCAAAAAAAAAGTTTATCAGCAATGATCAGGTTTCTCAAACGTCTTTCAGGCAAATTTTGAAGGTGATAAACGCAAAGCCTTTTTAAACGTCTTTAGATATGGGCATATCTAAAGACGCAAAAAGGTTTGTTTTGAATTTGACATACAGCCAGAATCACGTTTCTGAGAGATGATAAACACAAAGCTGTTTTGAACCCCACATACAAATCCGACATTCCCGGGTTAATTTCCGGTTCGGAGGCTAGCGCGCCATGTGCTGTGTACAAGCAGGTGTGTGTAGTTGACCTCCGAGAAACTGTCTGCTTCCCGTGTCAAACGGGGCAAAGCAGCTGCGCAGAGACAAGGCCTTTATTTTGAATCATGAAGAGGCGATAGACGCGACATCCCCCAAATCACTTTCGTATAGTGGGGTTCGATAGTGGGGTACGATATGTACATATCTAGTGGCGAGATCCGATAAACGCACCCTAGCTTTGCTAAACAATTGTAAACATACATGACAGGTTAAAAACAAAATGGCATGACAATTGTCTGTATAGGCTTCCTCCTGATGATCAACTTATTCCACTTAAAGAAAGATAAGTTAACAAGATGAGTTTCATTTCCATATGAATGTGTAATCTAATATTTATATATTTCTGTTTCCTTCTGCCCGTTTCCTCTGTCTATAGCACGTAAGTATGCCTCTTAATCCGATTATAACTTATTAAATATACTGTTCATCTTTCTGCATACCTTTTTCTTGTGTTCATATTTTTGTCATGGTTTATTGAATTGTAAATCCAGGTTATATGTCATAAAATAAGTCAGAAATATATTAATGAACAGAAAAGTTATCAAACTAGGGAATGTAGAGTTGGAAAAATCCAACATTTCTTTCTTTATTTGTGATCTCAAAGAAAGAGTTATCAGTAATGTAAGGCCTTTATCATAATAACTTAAAAATGAGGTGACTTTTCAGTTCTTTTACTTATAAATATAATACATGTAATGTTTCTTTGTAAAGTACATTAGGAACAAAACTTGTAAAAGCGTTTTATAAAAGGGCGTTATCATTATTCAGGATTTTGAACAAAAGTGCCTATTTGCAGTGTATATTTGTATTGTTCTTTATCTCTTATCTGCTTTCCCCGATCTTCGTTCTGAGTCCGTAAATATGCGAATTCAATTGCAATATTAATATCCTATATGTTTCATAATTGTTTGGGATTTGTCTCCCTTTTTAAAATTCTCTATCCGATCTTCGTTAACACTCCTTAAATATGCAATATATATCCGACATTTGTTATAAATGTTGGGGATTTGTCTCCGATTTTTCCTTTAAATGTCGTTTTGTGTATCATTGAAACTTTTGACTATGTAAACGTTCATTAATGTTTTCCAGCTAACCACGATAGGATGGTTGGGTGGTATAGAAATGCTACCACCTATCCATATTTACTCAGAATCTTCAACGAAAGAGCCTATTTGCACTGTACTGTGCGTCCCAGAAAAAACGAAACAGAGAAGTATCGATGTTTTATCATAACTTAATCACAACCATAATTAATGAATGATACATATTTGGAAAGCTTAGAGTCTCCTCTTTCATGTGATGCTACTCAGATGATGCATATTTCACGCATGAGTGATTAAAAGCAATTTGAAGGAAGGAAACCAAAAAGACATTTGGCGGGCGGTATCTGAATTTCGAAGAAAAATTCACATTTCTAGAAAGTTGAGTTTCTGCCCTTTCATATGACACCTCAATCAGGAAAAATGAGCGATGAATAACAAAGTTCTATTTGTTTAAAGTAGCCCTTACATTTTCATAATTTTAACAAACGAATTCGTTTTCACTGGGTGCCTGCTGTAGCAAAAAGCAGATTTGACAAAAGACTTAACTCCGTTTCGTTGACAATCAGCCATGCATGAAGACTCTCGTCTACGGCTGATTGTCAACGAAACGGAGTTAAGTCTTTTGTTAATTTCGTTTATTGATTTGGCGGGCGGTATCTGAATTTCGAAGAAAAATTCACATTTCTAGAAAGTTGAGTTTCTGCCCTTTCATATGACACCTCAATCAGGAAAAATGAGCGATGAATAACAAAGTTCTATTTGTTTAAAGTAGCCCTTACATTTTCATAATTTTAACAAACGAATTCGTTTTCACTGGGTGCCTGCCGTAGCAAAAAGCAGATTTGACAAAAGACTTAACTCCGTTTCGTTGACAATCAGCCATGCATGAAGACTCTCGTCTACGGCTGATTGTCAACGAAACGGAGTTAAGTCTTTTGTTAATTTCGTTTATTGATACGGCAGGCAGCCAGTGAAAACGAATTCGTTTAATACAATTATGGAAATGCAAGCACTACTTTAAACAAACAGAACTTTGTCATTCCTCGCTCATTTTTCCTGATTGAGGTGTCATATGAAAGGGCAGAAACTCAACTTTCTAGAAATGTGAATTTTTCATCGAAATTCAGATACCGCCCGCCAAATGTCTTTTTGGTTTCTTTCCTTCAAATTGCTTTTAATCACTCATGCGTGAAAGATGCATCATTTGAATAGCATCACATGAAAGAGGAGACTCTAAGCTTTCTAAATATGTATCATTCATTAATTATAGTTGTGATTAAGTTATGATAGAACATCGATACTTCTCGGTTTCGTTTTTTCTGGGACGCACTGTATATTTGTAATTTTCTTGATCTCTTCTCTGCTTTCCCCGCTCTTCGTTCCCAGTCCGTACATATTATGCGAATCGGATCTCATTTTGAACATTCGATATGTTTCATAATTATTGGGGATTTGTCTCCTTTTTTTCCTGATTTTTCACCCGATCCTTGTTAACAGTCCATCATATGCAACTTGGATCTAAATATGAATATCCGATATTTTTAACAAATGTTGTGAATTGGTCTTTGATTTACCTTTTTAATTTCATTTTTCATATCATTTAATACTTTTGACTAGGTAAAAGTGCGTGAATTTGTTTCAGCTAACAATGATAGAATGGTTGGTTTTTGAAAAAAAATCTTTCACCTTTCCAGGATAATTTCCACCTTTCGGTTTTGAATTTAACATTGACATCTGTTATGAAGTAACGGATTTAATCTTATCTTATGTATTGACCTTACTCTAATAAATTATTGTTTAAATTAAAGTCCTTCGGTTAGTAGCCATGTACGTGCACAATGGTGAAGATATGTTTTCTAAACGTACTGCCGATACAAAATAATGGCAGGAAAACTGTTTATAAGGCTTCTTTCTGATGATAAACTTCTTCCACATGAAAAAAAGAAGGAAAAAAGACGAGTTTCATTTCTATATAAAAGTGAATTCTAATATTTATAATCTTTCTGTTTTCTTCTGCCCCTTTTCTCTGTCTAAAGCACGTAAGTATGCATCTTAATCCGATTATAACTTGTTAAAAATTCTGTTCATCTTTCTGCATACATTTTTCTTGTGTTCATATTTGTGTCATGGTTCATCGAAAGGTTAAATTCAGGTTGAACGTCATAAATAAGTCAGAAATAAAGTAATTAACAGAATGGTTATCAAACTAGAGAATGTAGCGTTGGAAAAATCCAACACTTCTTTCTTTATTTGTAATCTCAAAAAAAAAGTTTATCAGCAATGATCAGGTTTCTCAAACGTCTTTCAGGCAAATTTTGAAGGTGATGAACGCAAAGCCTTTTTAAACGTCTTTAGATATGGGCATATCTAAAGACGCAAAAAGGTTTGTTTTGAATTTGACATACAGCCAGAATCACGTTTCTCCAGCTTACATTGATAGAATTCTTGATGTATGCTACCACCTATCCATGATAACTTCGAAATATCGGTTTTAAATTCAATCTTGTTTTCCTTCGGTAATCATGCATATTCGTGCATAATGGTAAATCTATGTTTGCTGAACAATTGTAAACATTCATGACATTCCCTAGTTTGATAGCCTTTCTCTTCATTACTTTATTTCAGAATTATTTATGAATTACTCATGAATATATACATGTAATGTTTCTCCGTAAAGTGCATTGGGAAAAAAATTGTAAAAGCGCTGTAAAAGAGCCTATTGCACTGTATATTTGTAATTCTCTTCATCTGTGTTCAACTTTCCCCGATCTTCGTTCCTAGTCCGTAAATTTGCGAATTCAATCGAATTATGAATATCCGATATGTTTCATAATTGTTTGGGATTTGTCTCCTTTTTCTGATTCTCTAACCGATCTTCGTTAACGCTCCTTAGATATGCAAATTGGATCTAATTCTGAATATCCGACATTTGTCATAAAAGTTTGGGATTTGTCTCCGATTTTTCCTTTAAATGTCGTTTTGTGTATCATTGAAACTTTTGACTATGTAAACGTTCATTAATGTTTTCCAGCTAACCACGATAGGATGGTTGGGTGGTATAGAAATGCTACCACCTATCCATATTTACTCAGAATCTTCAACGAAAGAGCCTATTTGCACTGTACTGTGCGTCCCAGAAAAAACGAAACAGAGAAGTATCGATGTTTTATCATAACTTAATCACAACCATAATTAATGAATGATACATATTTGGAAAGCTTAGAGTCTCCTCTTTCATGTGATGCTACTCAGATGATGCATATTTCACGCATGAGTGATTAAAACCAATTTGAAGGAAGGAAACCAAAAAGACATTTGGCGGGCGGTATCTGAATTTCGAAGAAAAATTCACATTTCTAGAAAGTTGAGTTTCTGCCCTTTCATATGACACCTCAATCAGGAAAATTGAGCTTCCCCCGATCTTCGTTCCTAGGCGGTAAGTAAACAAAAGGGATCGAATTATGAATATCCGATATCTTTTAGAAAACTTAGGGATTTGTCTCCGATTTTTCTTTTTAATTCAATGTTGCGTATTATCAAAAACTTTTGACTAGGTTAATGTTCATGATTGTTTTCCAGCTAACATTGATAGAATTCTTGATGTATGCTACCACCTATCCATGATAACTTCGAAATATCGGTTTTGAAATAACCTTTTTTGTTTAACCTTCCGTAGGCATGCATATTCGTGCACAATGGTAAATCTATGTTTGCTGAACAATTGTAAACATACATAACAGGTTTTAAAAAAAATGGCATGAAAATCGTCTGTAAGGGTTCCTCCTGATGATCAACTTCTTCGACTTGAAGAAAAATAAGTAAAAAAGATGAGTTTCATTTCTATATAAAAGTGTATTCTAATTTTTTCTTTCTGTTTTTTTCTGCCCGTTTTCTCTGTCTGTAGCATGTAAGTATGCATCTTAAAACAATTAAAACTTCTTTAAAGTTTTGTTTATTCTTTTGCATACCATTTTCTTGTGTTCATATTTGTGTCATGGTTTATCAAAACGTTAATTCCAGGGTGTAATTCATAAATAAGTCAGGAATATATTAATGAGCAGATAGGTTATCAAACTAGGGAGTGTAGAGTTGGAAACAAATACATATTAATGAGCAGATAGGTTATCAAACTAGGGAATGTAGAGTTGTAAAAATCCCATATTTCTGTCTTTATTTGTTATCTCAAAGAAAAGGTTTAACAGTAATTTAAGGCCTTTATCATAATATTTAAAAATGAGGTTACTTTTCAGTTCTTTTACTCATGAATAATATAGATGTAATGTTTCTCCGTAAAGTGCATTGGGAAAAAAATAGTAAAAGCGCTGTAAAAGAGCCTATTTGCACTGTATATTTGTAATTCTCTTCATCTCTATTAAACTTTCCCCGATCTTCGTTCCTAGTCCGTAAATATGCGAATTCAATCGAATTATGAATATCCGATATGTTTCATAATTTTTTGGGATTCGTCTCCTGTTTTTGATTCTCTATCCGATCTTCGTTAACGCTCCTTAGATATTTTCCTTTTAATGTCGTTTTGTGTATCATTACAAACTTTTGACTAAGTAAACGTTCATGAATGCCTTCCAGCTAACAACGATAGAATGTTTGGGTGTTGTAGAAATTCTACCATCTATCTATTTAATATTTATTCAGGATTTTGAAATCTATATTTTTAATGTTCTGTATATCTTTTCTGCTTTCCCCGTATATTCTTCCCAGTCAGTAAGTATGCGAATTGGATCGAATTATGAATATCCGATATGTTTTTTTTATTATTTGGGATTTGTGTCCCTTTTTCTGAATCTTCCCCCGCTCTTGGTTAACAGTCCATTAATAGACAACTAAGATTATATTATGAATATCTGATATGTTTCATGAATGTTGAGGATTTTTGGTTCGTTCTTATTAATTTAATAATGTGTATTATCAAAAACTTTTGACTGAGTAAACGTTCATGATTTGTTCGAGCTAACCACGATTAACTGCTTGGTTTTTTAAACATGCTACCACTTATGCATGATGACTTCCAACCATCGGTTTTGAATTTTAACATTTTAATATTTTTATGAAGTCAAGTATTGTATTTTTATCTTATGTTTTGATCTTACTTTGATAAATTGGTATTGTAGTCGTGCAGTAACCGAGCCTGTTCGCGCACAATGGTGAACATTCATTTGCTTAACATTTGTAAACAGACATGCAAGGTAAAAAATAAAGGATTTTAAATTGTCTGTAAGGCTTCCAACTAATGATCCTCTAATTCCTCCTGAAGAAGAAAAAATGAAAAAATGAGTATAGTTTGTATATAATAGTGTATTCTAATATTTATCTTGGTTTTTTCTCTTCTATCCGATGGCTTCGTTCATAGAAGGTAAGTTTGCATCGTAATCAAATTATATTTGCATATATATTCTTGTCACGTTTCTGAATATTTGTCCTTGTATTCACATTCCATGCTTAATTGAAATGTTAAATCCTGTTCTAATCGCGTATTTAGAGTTAGCATCTACATCTATCTTCTAATAGTTGATACTTATGTAAAGAATTGCTTTAAAAAAATGATATAGGCCTGTCATGTACTTTGATAATATAATGGGTAATGAATTAATATAGACTGGAAACATTCAGCATGTCATTTATTGCTGAAGTCATTACAATTAGAAAAAGTCCGATGAAAAGAAATGACTCACTGTTACACGAGACTGAAAAAAGGGAAAGAAACAGCTTGCCTGTAAAAAAGAAATTGAAAACGTAATTCATTAACACATAAGATCTTAGTTCTGCCATTGAATATAAGAGTAACAGTTTATCAGAAAAGTTAGGCCACTCACATGATATTTCAGAAAGAGCTGACATTTTCTTCTTTTTTCTACTCAGGAATATATAACATGTAATGAACGTGGAGTGCATTAACCAAAATAATGTAAAAGCGCTGCATAAGCGCTGCATAATAGGGCATTATTATTTTACACGATTTAGAAGAAAAGTGCCTATTTGCACTGTATATTTATGATTTCTTTATCTCTTCTCTGCTTCCCCCGATCTTCGTTCCTAGACTGTACGTATGCGAAATGAATAGAATTATAAATATCTGATATCTTTCATAATTATTTGGGATTTTTGTCCTTTTTTCCGATTCTTCCCCCGATCTTGGTTAACAGTCCATTAATAGGCACTTTAGATTATATTATGAATATCTGATATGTTTCATAAACGTTTGGGATTTTTCGGTTTTTTCTCATTAATTTAGTAACGTGTATTATCGATGGAAAACGTAATTCATTAATACATAAGTTCTTAGGTCCGCCATTGAATACAAGAGTATAAATAGTTTTTCAGTTAAAAGATAGGCCTCTCACATGATACTTCAGAATAAGGTGACATTTTCCTTTTTTGTTCTACTCATGAATATATAACATGTAATGAACCGTCGTGAAGTACATTAACCAAAATAATGTAAAAGTGCAGTAAAATAGGGCACTATTGTTATTCACGATTTAGAACGAAAGTGCCTGTTTGCACTATATATTTATACTTTCTTTATCTCTTCTCTGCTTTACCCGATCTTCGTTCAAAGACCGTAAGTATGCGAAATGCATAGAATTATGAATTTCCGATATGTTTCATTATTATTTTGGATATGGTCCTTTTTTTCTGATTCATCCCCGATCTTGGTTAACAGTCCATTAATAGGCATTTTTGATTATATTATGAATATCTGATATGATTCATAAATGTACAAGTTATCAAACTAGGGAAAGAAGAGTTAAAAAACCTTACATTTCTTTTATTGATTAATAATCGCGCATATAGAGTTGGCATGTACATTTATCTTCTAATAGTTGGTACTTATGTAAAATGAAGGATTGCTTTTTAAAATAATTGAATAGGCCTGTCATGTACTTCAATAGTATAATGGGTAATAAATGAATATAGTCTGAAAACATGAAACATGTCTATGATTGCTAAAGTCATTACAAGGAGAAAAAGTACAATGAAAAGAAATAACTAACTGTTACACGAGACTGAAATAGGAGAGGAACAGCTTACTTGTAAAATATGAAATGGAAAACGTAATTCATTAACACATAAGTTAGTAGTTGCTATTTAATTTAAGAGTAACATTTTATCAGTATAATGTTACGCCTCTCACAAGATATTTCAGAATAAGGTGACATTTTAGATCTTTTTCTCAAGAATAATATACATGTAATGTACCGTCGTAAAATGCATTAAGAAAAGAAACCTAAAAGTGCTGTATATTAGAGCATTAATGTTATTTACGATTTTGAACGAAAGACCCTATTTGCAATCTATATTTGTAACGTTCTGTATCTCTTCTATGCTTCCTCGTATATTCGTTCCCAGGCGGTAAGTATGCATATTGGATAGAATTATGAATATCCGATATGTTTCCTAATTATTTGGGTTTGTGTCCCTTTTTTCCGATTCTTCCCCGATCTTGGTTAACAGTCCATTAATAGGCAACTTATATTATGAATATCTGATATGTTTCATGAATGTCGAGGATTTTTCGGTTTGTTCTTATTAATTTAGTAATGTGTATTATCGAAAACTTTTGACTGAGTAAACATTCATGATTTTGTCCAACTTACCAAACAAAAAGTTTTTGAAACTAGGGAATGTAGAGTTAACAAACTTAACATTACTTATTTGATTTCTAAACGCGTGTTTAGAGTTGGCATGTACATCTATCTTCTAATAGTTGATACTTATGTAAAGAATTGTTTTTAAAATAATGTTATAGACCTGTCATGTACTATGACAATATAATAGGTAATGAATGAATATAGTTTGGATACACGTAACAAGACAATGATTGCTGAAGTCATTGAAATGAGAAAAAGTACGATAAAAAGAAAGTACTCACACGAGACTGAAAAAAGGGAAAGAAACATCTTTCCTGTAAAATATGAAATAGCAAAGTAATTCATTAACACATAAGTTCTTAGTTGCTATTTAAGTTAAGAGTAACATTTTATCAGTATAAAGTTACGCCTCTCACCAGATATTTTATAATAAGGTGACATTTAAGATCTTTTTTTCATGTATAATATACATGTAACGTACCGTCGTAAAATGCATTAAGAAAAGAAACCTAAAAGTGCTGTATAATAGAGCATTAATTTTATTTACTATTTTGAACGAAAGACCCTATTTGCAATCTATATTTGTAATGTTCTGTATCTCTTCTCTGCTTTCCTGCATATTCGTTCCCAGGCGGTAAGTATGCGAATTGGATCGAATTATGAATATCCGATATCTTTCATAATTATTTGGGATTTGTGTCCTTTTTTCTGATTCTTCCCCGATCTTGGTTAAAAGTCCATTAATAGGCACATTATATTATGAATATCTGATATGTTTCATAAATGTTTGGGATTTTTCGGGTTTTTTTCTCCATTAATTTATAAATGTGGATTATCGAAAACTTTTGACTGAGTAAACGTTCATGACTACCACCTATACTTCAAGAATTCCAACCATCGATTTTGAATTTTAACACTTTAACATTTCATTAAATCAATTATTGTATTTTTATCTTATGTTTTGATCTTACTTTAATAAACTGGTATTGTAGTCGTGCGGTAACCAAGCATGTTCGCTAATACTTGTAAACAGACATGAAAGGTAAAAAATAAAGCGTTTCAATTGTCTGTAAGGCTTCCACATAATTTGATTTGATTTGATTTGATTTTTTTATTTCTGTTTGATTTTCTTTTTTTTTTGCATTTTTACAAGTATATAACAAACAAACATTGCAAATTTACACATGACAAAAGAATATATGTAGAATAAAGTAAGGCTGGCTGTAACTAATCGAAAACATCAACCAGGAGGGTTGACAAAGTAAGCAAAGGTTGATAGTATAAATACCCTCAAAGGATACATAATAATACAAATATGAAGGAACAAAATATTGGTAAAAGGGGAAAAAGACAGAAAAACGAAGAACAAAAGAAAGAGGGGACGCACTCCAATATTCACAGATTCATGTGGTAGTTGGATTTCATTTTGATATATTAAGATATATATATTTATTAAAAAAAGAAGATAACCCCCTAATTTCTCCTGAAGAAAGAAAATGAAAACAATAGTAGTATATAGTATAATGTGTAGATAAAACTGTATTCTAATATTTATATCTTTCTGTTTTCTTCTGCCCGTTTTCTCTGTCTATAGCTTGTAAGTATGCATCTTAAACCGGAAGTTTAATTCCAGGTTATAAGTCATAACTAAGTGAGAAATATATTAATGAACAGAAAGGTTATCAAACTAGGGAATATAGAGTTAGAAAAATCCCATATTTTTTTCTTTATTTGTAAACTCAAACAAAAACTTCATCAGTAATGTAAGGCCTTTATCATAATATTGAAAAATGAGGTGACTTTTCAGTTCTTTTACCCATGAATATAATACATGTAATGTTTCGTCGTAAAGTAAATTAGGAAAAGAACTTGTTAAAGTGGTGTGTAAAAAGGCGATTTGTAAAAAGGGATTTGTCTCCGATTTTTCTTTTTAATTTAATTTTGTGTATTATTTAAAAAAAAATTAAATAGGTAAACGTTCATGAATGTTTTCCAGCTAAATTTGATATAAAGCTTGGGCGTTTTAGAAATGCTACCACATATTCATGATAACTTCAAAATATCGGTTTTTATTTAAACTTTGTTTAAACCTTCGGTAAGCATGCATATTCGTGCACAATGGTAAATATATGTGTGCTAAACAATTGTAAACATACATAACAGGTTTAAAACAAAATGGCATGAAAATCGTCTGTAAGGGTTCCTCCTGATGATCAACTTCTTCCACATGAAGAAAAATAAGTCAAACATATGAGTTACATTTCCATATAAAAGTGTATTCTAATATTTATGTCTTTCTGTTTTCTTCTGCCCATTTTCTCTGTCAATAGCACGTAAGTATGCATCTTAAAACTATTAAAACTTCTTAAAAGTTTTGTTTATTCTTTTGCATATCTTTTTCTCGTGTTAATATTTTTGTCATGGTTCAATGGAAGTTTAATTCCAGGTTATAAGTCATAACTAAGTCAGAAATATATTAATGAACAGAAAGGTTATCAAACTAGGGAATATAGAGTTGGAAAAATCCCATATTTCTTTCTTTATTTGTAAACTCAAACAAAAACTTCATCAGTAATGTAAGGCCTTTATCATAATATTGAAAAATGCGGTGATTTTTCAGGTCTTAAATCATAAATATAATACATGTAATGTTTTGTCGTAAAGTAATTTAGGAAAAGAACTTGTAAAAGCGGTGTGTAAAAGGGTGTTTTCATTATTCAGGGTATGGAAAAAAAGTGTCTTTTTGCACTTTATATTTTTAATTTTCTTTATCTCTTCTTTGCTTCCCCCAATCTTCATTCCAGACGGTAAGTATGCGAAAGGGATAGAATTATGAATATCCGATATCTTTCATACATGTTAAAACATGTCAATGATTGCTGAAATCATTCAAATGAGAAATAGCACGATGAAAAAAATGACTCACTGCTACACGAGACTGAAAAAAGGAGAGAACAGCTTGACTGTAAAATATGAAATGGAAAACGTAAATTCATCAACACATAAGATCTTAGTTCTGCCATTGAATATAAGAGTAATAGTTTATCTGTAAAGTTAGGCCTCTCACATGATATTTCAGAAAGAGCTGACATTTTCTTCTTTTTTCTACTCAGGAATATATAACATGTAATGAACCGTCGTGGAGTGCATTAACCAAAATAATGTAAAAGCGCTGCATAATAGGGCATTAAATTTTTTTCACGATTTAGAAGAAAAGTGCCTATTTGCACTGTATATTTATGATTTCTTTATCTCTTTTCTGCTTTACCCGATCTTCGTTCCCAGTGGGTAAGTATGCAAATTGGATCGAATTATGAATATCCGATATGTTTCATCATTATTTGGGATTTTTGTCCTTTTTAATAAAGGCTTTTAAATAATCCGATTATAACTTGTTAAATATACTGTTCATCTCTCTGCATAAGTTTTCTTGTGTTCATATTTTTGTCATTGTTCACTGAAAGGTTAAATCCTGGTTATAAGTCATAAATAAGTCAGAAATATATTCATGAACATAAATGCTATCAAACTAGGGAATGTAAATTTGAAAAAAATCCCATATTTCTTTCTTTATTTGTAATCTTAAAGAAAAAGTTTATCAGTAATGTAAGGCCTTTATCATAATATTTAAAAATAAGGTGAACCTTCAGTTCTTTTACTCATGAATATAACATGAAACGTTTCTTCATAAAGTGCATTAGGACAAAAACTTGTAAAAGCGCTGTATAAAACTAGGGCGTAATCATTATTCAGGACCAAAATTATTTTGACCAAAAGTTCCTTTTTGCACTGTATATTTGTAATTTCCTTTAACAATTCTCTATCCGATCTTCGTTAACACTCCTTAAATATGCAACTGGGATCTAATTATGCATTTCCAATATTTGTCATAAATGTTGGGGATTTGTCTCCGATTTTTCCTTTTAATGTCTTTTTGTGTTTCATTGAAAACTTTTCACTAAGTAAACGTTCATGACTGTCTTCCAGCTAACCACTTTAGAATGATTTGGTGTTGTAGAAATGCTACTTCCTATCCATACATATATATTTACTCAGAACCTTGGACGAAAGAGCCTATTTGCACTATATATTTCTTAATTTACTGTATCTCTTTTCTGCTTCCCCTGATCTTCGTTCCTAGGCCGTAAGCATACGAAAGGGGTCGAATTATGAATATCCGATATCTTTTAGGAAACTTAGGGATTTGTTTCCGATTTTTCTTTTCAAGTAGTGTATTATTAAAAAACTTTTGACTAGGTAAACGTTCATGAATGTTTTTCAGCTAACATTGACAAAATGTTTGGGCGTTCTAGAAATGCTACCACCTATCCATGATAACTTCAAAATATCGGTTTTGATTTAACGTTTTGTGTTAAACTTCGGGAAGCATGCATATTCGTGCACAATGGTAAATCTATGTTTGCCAAGCAATTGTAAACAGACATGACAGGTTAAAAACAAAATGGCATGAAAATTGTTTGGAAGGGTTCCTCCTGATGATCAACTTTTTCCACTTAAAGGAAAATAAGTTAAAAAGATGAGTTCCATTCCATATAAAAGTGTATTCTGATATTAATATCATTCTGTTTTCTTCCGCCCGTTTTATCTGTCTATAGCAAGTAAGTATGCCTCTTAATCCGATTATAACTTCTTAAAAATCCTGTTCATCTTTTTGCATACCCTTTTCTTTTTTCATACTTTTGTCATGGTTCATTGAAAGGTTAAATCCAGGTTATAAGTCATAAATAAATCAGAAATATATTAATCAACATAAAATGAAAGCCCTTTATCATAATATTTAAAAATGAGGTGACTAATCAGTTCTTTTACTCATGAATATAATACATGTAATGTTTCGTCGTAAAGTGCATTAGGACAAGAACTTGTAAAAGCGCTGTGTAAAAGGGCGTTATCATTATTCAGGATTTTGAACAAAAGTGCCTTTTTACACTGTATATTTTTAATTTTCTTTATCTCTTCTCTGCTTCCCCCGATCTTCGTTCCTAGACCGTTAGTATACGAAAGGGATAGAATTATGAATATCCGATATCTTTCATACATGTTACTGATTTGTGATTTTTTTTTCGTATTCTTCCTCCGAGTTTCGTTATCAGTCCATTAATATCTAACTTGGATCTAATTATGAATATCCGATAGCTTTTAGAAAACTTAGGGCTTTGTCTCCGATTTTTCGATTTAATATAGTTTTGTATATTATTGACAACTTTTGACTAGGTAAACTTTTATGAATGTTTTTAAGCTAGCCACGATTGACTGCTTGGTGTTGTAAAAATGCTACCACCTATGCATGATGACTTCCAATTATCGTTTTTAAAATTGAAAATTTTAATGTTTTTATAAAGTCAATTATTGTATTTTTTATCTTATGTTTTAATCTTACTTTAATAAATGGGTATTGTAGTCGTGCGGTAACCAAGAATGTTCGCGCACAATGGTAAATATTCATTTGCTTATTATTTGTAAACAGACATGCAAGGTAAAAATAAAGGCTTTTAAATTGTCTGTAAGGCTTCCAACTAATGATCCCCTAATTCCTCCTGAAGAAAGAAAATGAAAAAAATTAGTATAATTTGTATATAAAAGAGTATTCTAATATTTATCTTGGTTTTTTCTCCTCTATCCGATGGCTTCGTTCATAGATATGGGTATGCATCGTAATCAAATTATATTTTTATATATATTCTTGTCACGTTTCTGAATATTTGTCCTCTTATTCACATTTCATGCTTAATTGAAATGTTAAATTCAGGTTAGTCATGAATATATTTACAAACAAACAGTTTATCAAACTAGGGAATGTAGAGTTGAAAAACCTAACATTACTTATTTGATTTCTAAACGCGTGTTTAGAGTTGGCACGTACATCTATCTTATAATAGTTAATACTTATGTAAAGAATTGTTTTAAAAATAATGTTATAGGCCTGTCATGTACTATTACCACCTATGCATGATAACTTCCAATTATCGTTTTTAAAATTGAAAAATTTAATGTTTTTATAAAGTCAATTATTGTATTTTTTATCTTATGTTTTAATCTTACTTTAATAAACGGGTATTGTAGTCGTGCGGTAACCAAGAATGTTCGCGCACAATGGTAAATATTCATTTGCTTAACATTTGTAAACAGACATGCAAGGTAAAAATAAAGGCTTTTAAATTGTCTGTAAGGCTTCCAACTAATGATCCCCTAATTCCTCCAGAAGAAAGAAAATGAAAAAAATAGTATAATTTGTATATAAAAGAGTATTCTAATATTTATCTTGGTTTTTTCTCCTCTATCCGATGGCTTCGTTCATACTAGGATGTAAGTATGCATCGTAATCAAATTATATTTTCATATATATATTCTTGTCACGTTTCTGAATATTTGTCCTTGTATTCACATTGCATGCGTCATTGAAAATTTAGATCCAGGTTAGTCATCAATGTATTTATACAACAAAAAGTTATCAAACTAGGGAATGTAGAGTTAAAAAACCTTACATTTCCTTTTGACTTCTAATCGCGTATTAAGAGTTAGCATCTACATCTATCTTCTAATAGTTGATACTAATGTAAAGAATTGCTTTTAAAAAAATGTTATAGGCCTGTCATGTACTTTGATAATATAATGGGTAAGGAATAAATATAGTCTGGAAACATGTAACATGTGTCAATGATTGCTGAAGCCATTAAAATGAGAAAGGTACGCTGAAAAGAAATGACTCATTGCTACACGAAACTGAAGAAAAAGGAGGAACAGCTTGCCTGTAAAATATGAAATGAAAAACGTAATTCATTAACACATAAGTTCTTAGTTCTGCCATTAAATTTAAGAGTAATAGTTAATCAGTATAAAGTTAGGCCTCTCACTTGATATTTCAGAATAAGGTGACATTTTGGATCTTTTTCTCATGAATATAATACATGTAATGTACCCTCGTGAAATGCATTAAGAAAAAAAAACCTTAAAATGCTGTAAAATCGGGCATTAATTTTATCTACGACTTTGAACGAAAGACCCTATTTTCCATCTATATATTCGTAATGTTATATATCTCTTCTCTGCTTCCCGCATATTCGTTTCCAGACTGTAAGTATACGAATTGGATCGAATTATGATTATCCGATATCTTTCATAATTATTTCGGAATTGTGTCCTTTTTTTTTATTTTTTACCCGATCTTGGTAAACAGTCCATTAATAGGCACCTTTGATTATAATATGAATATCTGATATGGTTCATCAATGTTGGGGATTTCTCGGTTCGTTCTTATTAATTTAGTAATTTGAATTTTCAAAAACTTTTGACTGAGTAAACGTTCATGATTTTGTCCAACTTACCACGATTGACTGCTTGGTGTTGTAAAAATGCTACCACCTATGCATGATGACTTCAAACCATCGGCTTCGAAATTGAACATTTTAATATTTTTATAAAGTCAATTATTGTAGTATTTTATCTTATTTTTTAATTTTACTTTGATAAACTGGTATTGTAGTCGTTCGGTAACCAAGCATGTTATGTGCCGCTGTAAAGGGCATTAAAATAAAACGAAAATATAAAAACGCTTTATATACTATGGCATTTTTATTATTAAAGATTTTGACCCAAACTGCCTATTTGTAATTTTTCATTATCTCTTCTCTGCTTTTCCCTATATTCGTCCTTAGTTTCTGCAGGTAAGTATGCAAAATAAATCATATTACGAATATCTGATATTTTTTAATGAATTTGGGTGATTTTTTTGTTTTCTTATACATTTTTTGTTATGTATTATTGAAAACCTTTGACTAAGTAAAGGTTCATTGATGTTGTCCAGCCAACCACGATATAAAGCTTGGGTTTTGTAGGAATGCTACCACCTATATATGATAACTTCCAACTATCGGTTTTGAAATTTACATTAACATCATTTATAAAGGCACATATTGTAATTTCATTTTATTCATTGATCTTTATTCAATGTAGTTGTGTTTTAGTCCTTCGGTAACTAGAGATATTTGTGCACAATGGAAAAGATATATTTGCTATTCAATTCTAAAAATACATGCCAATTCAAAATGATGCCATGCAAAGTGTCTTTAAGGCTTTCTAAAGATGATCAACTTCTTCCCCTTGAAGAAAGATAAATGAAACGATAAGTATAATTTGTATATAAATGTTTTACGTAAATTTATATGTATTTATTTTCCTTTATCCTTGGGCCTTTAACATAGATCGTAAGTATGCAACTTAACTGATTATGAATTCTTGAATACAACCTGGTCATCTTTCTGAATATTTGCAATTGATATAATGCTATTCACTTTTTATGCTCCATTAAAAGGTTAAATACAGCTGATAATTCTGAATATGTTTTTTGAACAGAAGAGTTATAATAGCTTGGGAATATAGGGTTCACAATACGTAATATTTCTTATTTGATTAATAATTACATGTTAACAGTTGACATTTACATGTATCGTCCATTGTGTCATACTCATGTATAGTATATCTTTGTTTTACTTGTATGGACCTGTCGTGTATTTCATTTATTAAATGGGTAATAAATAGACAATGGCTTGAAACATGTAACTTGTCAATTATTACTGACTTCATTAAAAGTGATAAGTACGATAAAAAGAAATGAATTATTGTTACATAAAACTTTAAAAAGGCGACAAACAACTAATAAACCTGAACAATACGACATGGAAAACATACTTTCTCACCCATAAGTTCTTAGTTCTGCCGTTGCATTTCAAAGTAATAGTTTATCAGTAATGTAAAGCCTTTCACATGATATTTCATAACGAGGTGACATTTTAGATCTTTTTCTCATGAATATGATACATGTAATGTGCCGTGGTAAAGGGCATTAAAATAATTTAAAAAAATATATATAAACGCTGTATAATATGGCATTTTTACTATTCAAGATTTTGACCAAAAGTGCCTATTTGCATTGTATATTTGTAATTTTCTTTATCTCTTCTCTGATTTCCCCTATATTCGTCCCTAGCTGAAATACATCAAGAAAAGGAACCTAAAAATGCTGTATAATAGGGCATTGATTTTATTTACGACTTTGAACAAAAGACCCTATTTTTAATCTATCTTTGTAATGTTCTGTATCCCTTCTCTGCTTTTTCACATAACCGTTCCCAGTCGGTAAGTATCCTAATTGGATCGATTTATGAATATCCGATATCTTTCATAATTATTTTGGAATTGTGTCCTTTTTCTGATCTTCCCCCGATCTTGGTTATCAGTTCATTAATAGGCAACTTTGATTATATTATGAATATCTGATATGGTTCATGAATGTTGTGTTTTTTCGTGTTTTTTTTAATTATCGAGTGAAAACGTAATTCATTAACACATACGTTCTTAGTTCTGCCATTGAATATAAGAGTAATAGTTTATCAGTAAAGTAATACCTCTTACATTATAATTCAGAAAGAGGTAACATTTTCCTCTTTTTTTTCTACTCAGGAATATGTAACATGTTATGTAATGAACCGCCGTAGTATGCATTAACCCAACAAATGTAAAACCGCTGCATAATAGGGCTTTTTTTTTTCACGATTTAGAACGAAAGTGCCTATTTGCACTGTATATTTATGATTTCTTTATCTCTTCTCTGATTCCTCCGATCTTCGTTCGTAGACGGTAAGTATGCGAAATGAATAGAATTATGAATATCTAATATCTTTCACAATTATTTGGGATTTTTGTCCTTTTTTCCGAATCTTCCCCCGATCTTGGTTAACAGTCCATAAATAGGCACTTTTGATTATATCATGAATATCTGATATGTTTCATGTATGTTGAGGATTTTTCGGTTCGTTCTTATTAATTTAGTAATGTGTATTATCCGATATGTTTTATCATTATTAGGGGTTTGTCTCATTTTACCCCTGAGTTTTCCCCCGATCCTTGTTAACAGTTTATTAAATGCACCTTGGATCTAAATATGAATATCCGATATTGTTAATAAACGTTGGAGAATCGGTCTCCGATTTGTTTGTTTTTTATTTATTTTTGTGTATCATTGAAAACTTTTGACTAAGTAAAAGTTCGTGAATGTTTTTCAGATAAAGATGATAGAATACTTGGTTCTGAAAAAATACTACCACCTTTCCAGGATAATTTTTAACGGTCGGTTTTGAAATTAATATCTACATCTGTCATGAAGTAACGGATTTAATCGTATATTATGTATGGACCTTAATCTAATAAATTGTTGTTTAAGTCCTTCGGTTAGTAGCCATATTCGTGAACAATGGTGAAGATATGTTTGCTAAACAATTGTAAACATACTGCCAATACAAAATAATGGCATGACTTGTCTGTAAGGCTCTCCTCCTGATGAGCAACTTCTTCCACATGAAGACAAAACAGTTAAAAGATGAGTTTCATTTCTATATAAAAGTGTATTCTAATATTTATATCTATCTGTTTCTTCTACCCATTTTCTCTGTCTATAGCACGTAAGTATGCATCTATATCCGATTATAACTTCTTAAAAATTCCGTTCATCCTTCTCCATACCTTTTTCTTGTGTTCATATTTTTGTCATGGTTCATTGAAACGTTAATTCCAGGTTATAAGTCAGAAATATATTAATGAACAGAAAGGTTATCAAACTAGGGAGTGTAGAGTTGGAGAAATCCCATATTGCTTTCTTTATTTGTAATCTCAAAGAAAAAGTTTATCAATAATGTAAGCCGGTTATCATAATATTTAAAAATGAGGTGACTTTTCAGTTCTTTTACCAATCAATCTAAATACATGTAATGTTTCGTCGTAAAGTGCATTAGGAATAGAACTTATAAAGGCGCGGTGTAAAAGGGCGTTTTCATTATTCAGGGTTTTGAAAAAGTGCCTTTTGCACTGTATATTTGTAATTTTCTTTATCTCTTTTCTGCTCCCCCCCCCCCGATCCTCGTTCCTAGGCCGTAAGCGTAGGAAAGGGATCGAATTATGAATATCCGATATCTTTTAGAAAACTTAGGGATTTTTCTCCGATTTTTCTTTTTAAATTAAATTGTGTGGATTATTAAAAACTTTTGACTAGATAAACGTTCATGAATGTTTTCCTGCTAACATTGATAACGTGCTTCAGCGTTTTAGAAATGCTACCACCTTTCCATGATAACTTCGAAATATCGTTTTTGAATTTAACCTTTTTTTTACCTTCATTAAGCATGCATATTCTTGCACAATGGTAAATCTATGTTTGCTTAATAATTGTAAACATACATTACAGGTAAAAATTGAAATGGCATGATTTTTTTTGGAGGGTTTCCTCCTGATGAACAAATTCTTCCACTTGCAGAAAAATAAGTTGAAAAGATTCGTTTCAATTCCATATAAAAGTGTATTCTAATATTTTATCTTTCTGTCTTCTCAATCTATAGCATGTAAGTATGCATCTTAAACCGATTATAACTTCTTAATTTTTTGTCTTCATCTTTTGTGTATACCTTTTTCTTGTGTTCATATGTTTGTCATGGTTCATTGAAAGGTTAATTCCAGGATATAAAACATAAATAAGTCAGACATATATTAATGAACAAAAAGGCTATCAAACTAGGGAATGTAGAGTTGGAAAAATCCCATATTTCTTTCTTTGTAATTTCAAAGAAAAAGTTAATCAGTAATGTACAGCCTTTATCATAATATTTAAGAATGAGGTGACTTTTCAGTTCTTTTAATCATGAATATAAAACGTGTAATGTTTCTTCGTAAAGTGCATAAGGAACCAAACTTGTAAAAGGGCTTTAAAAAAAAAGATATAAACACGCTGTATAATATGGCATTTTTATTATTCAAGAATTTGGTCAAAAGTGCCTATTTGCACTGTATATTTTTAATTTTCTTAAACTCTTCTCTGCTTTCCTTGATCTTTGTTCCCAGTCCGTAAATATGCAAATCAGATCTAATTTTGAACATCCGATATGTTTTATAATTATTGGGGGTTTGTCTCATTTTTTCCTGATTTTTCCCCCGATCCTTGTTAACAGTCTATTAAATGCACCTTGGATCTAAATATGAATATCCGATATTTGTTAATAAATGTTGGGAATCGGTCTCCGATTTGTATTTTAATTTCTTTTTGTGTATCATTGAAAACTTTTGACTAAGTAAAAGTTCGTGAATGTTTTTCAGATAAAAATAATGAAATACTTGGTTTTGGTAAAAATGCTACCACCTTTCCGAGATAATTTCCAAGTATCGGTTTTGAAATTAACATTTACATCTGTTATGAAGTAACGGATTAAATCTTATCTTATGTATGGACCTTAATCTAATAAATTGTTGTTTAAGTCCTTCGGTTAGTAGCCATATTCGTGCACACTGGTAAATCTATGTTTGCTAAACAATTGTAAACATACATGACAGGTTAAAAACAAAATGGCATGAAAATTGTTTGTAAGGCTTCCTCCTGATGATCAACTTTTTCCACTTGAAGAAAAATAAGTTAAAGTTATTGTATTCTAATATTTATATCTTTCTGTTTTCTTCTGCCCGTTTTCTCTGTCCATAGCACGTAAGTATGCATCCTAAACCGATTATAACTTCTTAAAAATTATGTTCATCTTTTTGCATACCCTTTTTCGTGTTCATATTTTTGTCATGGTTCAATAAAAAAAGTTATTCCAGGTTATAAGTCATAAATAAGTCAGAAATATATTAATGAATAAAAGTGTTATCAAACTAGGAAATTTAGAGTTGGAAAAATCCCATATTTCTTTCTTTATTTGTAATCTCAAAAAAGAAGAGTTTATCAGTAATGTAAGCCCTGTATCAAAATAATTAAAAATGACGTGAATTTTCAGTTCTTTTACCAATGAATATTATACATGTAATGTTTTGTCGAAAAGTGCATTAGAAAAAAAACTTGTAAAAGCGCTTTATAAAAGGGCGTTATCATTATTCAGGATTTTGAACAAAATTACTACTTTCCCCGGTCTTCGTTCTTAGTCCGTAAATATGCGAATTCAATCGAATTGTAAATATGTTTTATAACTGCTTTGGATTTGTCTCCTTTTTTCTGATTCTCTATCCGATCTTTGTTAACACTCCTTAAATATGCGAATTCAATCGAATTATGAATATCCAATATTTTTCATAAATGTTAGGGGTTTGTCTCAGATTTTTCCTTTTAATGTCCTATTGTGTATCATTGAAAACTTTTGACTAGGTAAACGTTCATGACTGTCTTCCAGCTAACCACGATAGAATGGCTGGGTGTTGAAGAAATACTACCACCTATCCTTATATATTTACTCTGAATCTTCAACGAAAGAGCCTATTTGCACTGCATACTTTTTAATTTTCTGTATCTCCTTTCTGCTTCCCCCGATCTTCGTTCCTAGGCCGTAAGCATACGAAAGGGATTGAATTATGAATATCCGATATCTTTTAGAAAACCATGAGATTTGTTTTCTGATTTTTCTTTTTAATTTAATTTTGTTTATTATTAACAAACTAATACAAGCTAATATTGACAAAATGCTTGGGCGTTTTAGAAATAATACTACCTATCCATAATAACTTCGAAATATCGATTTCGAATTAACCTTTTTTTTAACCTTCAGTAAGCATGCAGATTCGTGCACAATGATAAATCAATGTTTGCTAAACAATTGTAAACATACAAGACAGGTGAAGAAGAAAAAAAGGCATGAACATCGTCTGTAAGGCTTCCTCCTGATGATCGACTTCTTCCACTTAAAGAAAAATAAGTTAAAAAGATGAGTTCCATTTCCATTTAAAAGTGTATTCTAATTTTTTTATTTTTCTGTTTTCTTCTGCCCGTTTTTTCTGTCTATAGCACGTAAGTCTGCCTCTTAATCCGATTATAACTTCTTACAAATTCTGTTTATCTTTTTGCATACCTTTTTCTTGTGTTCATATTTGTGTCATGGTTTATTGAAAGGTTAATTCCAGGTTATAAGTCATAAATAAATCAGAAATACATTAATGAACATGAAGACTATCAAACGAGAGAATGTAGAGTTGGAAAAATCCCACATTTCTTTCTTTATTTTTTTCTTTGTAATCTCAAAGAAAAAGTTTATCAGTAATTAATGGCCTTTATCATAATATTTAAAAATAAGGCGAATTTTCAGTTCTTTTACTCATAAATATAATACATGAACTGTTTCTTCATAACGTGCATTAGGAAAAAAAAATGTAAAAGCGCTGTATAAAAGGGCGTTATTATTATTCAGGATTTTGAACAAAAGTGCCCTTTTGCACTGTATATTTGTAATTTTCTTTAACAATTCTCTAACCGATCTTTGTTAACACATCTTAAATAGGCAACTTGGATCTAATGATGAATTTTCAATACTTTTCATAAATGTTTGGGATTTGTCTCTGATTTTTCCTTTTAATGTCTTTTTGTGTTTCATTGAAATTGTTTGACTAAGTAAACGTTCATGACTGTCTTCCAGCTAACCACGATAGAATGATTTGGTGTTGTAGAAATGCTACCTCCCATCCATATATATATTTACTCAGAACCTTGGACGAAAGAGCCATTTTGCACTATTTATTTCTTAATTTACTTTATCTCCTTTCTGCTTCCCCCGATCTTCGTTCCTAGGCCGTAAGCATACGAAAGGGATTGAATTATGAATATCCGATATCTTTTAGAAAACCATGAGATTTGTTTTCTGATTTTTCTTTTTAATTTAATTTTGTTTATTATTAACAAACTAATACAAGCTAATATTGACAAAATGCTTGGGCGTTTTAGAAATAATACTTCCTATCCATAATAACTTCGAAATATCGATTTCGAATTAACCTTTTTTTTAACCTTCAGTAAGCATGCAGATTCGTGCACAATGATAAATCAATGTTTGCTAAACAATTGTAAACATACAAGACAGGTGAAGAAGAAAAAAAGGCATGAACATCGTCTGTAAGGCTTCCTCCTGATGATCGACTTCTTCCACTTAAAGAAAAATAAGTTAAAAAGATGAGTTCCATTTCCATTTAAAATTGTATTCTAATTTTTTTATTTTTCTGTTTTCTTCTGCCCGTTTTTTCTGTCTATAGCACGTAAGTCTGCCTCTTAATCCGATTATAACTTCTTACAAATTCTGTTTATCTTTTTGCATACCTTTTTCTTGTATTCATATTTGTGTCATGGTTTATTGAAAGGTTAATTCCAGGTTATAAGTCATAAATAAATCAGAAATACATTAATGAACATGAAGACTATCAAACGAGGGAATGTAGAGTTGGAAAAATCCCACATTTCTTTCTTTATTTTTTTCTTTGTAATCTCAAAGAAAAAGTTTATCAGTAATGTATGGCCTTTATCATAATATTTAAAAATAAGGCGAATTTTCAGTTCTTTTACTCATAAATATAATACATGAACTGTTTCTTCATAACGTGCATTAGGAAAAAAAAATGTAAAAGCGCTGTATAAAAGGGCGTTATTATTATTCAGGATTTTGAACAAAAGTGCCTTTTTGCACTGTATATTTGTTATTTTCTTTAACAATTCTCTAACCGATCTTTGTTAACACATCTTAAATAGGCAACTTGGATCTAATGATGAATTTTCAATACTTTTCATAAATGTTTGGGATTTGTCTCTGATTTTTCCTTTTAATGTCTTTTTGTGTTTCATTGAAATTGTTTGACTAAGTAAACGTTCATGACTGTCTTCCAGCTAACCACGATAGAATGATTTGGTGTTGTAGAAATGCTACCTCCCATCCATATATATATTTACTCAGAACCTTGGACGAAAGAGCCATTTTGCACTATTTATTTCTTAATTTACTTTATCTGTTTTCTGCTTCCCCCGATCTCCGTTCCTAGGCCGTAAGTATACGAAAGGGATTGAATTATGAATATCCGATATCTTTTAGAAAACTTCGGGATTTGTCTCCGAATTTTCTTTTTAATTCAAAGTTGTGTATTACTAAAAACTTTTGACTAGGTAAACGTTCATGACTGTCTTCCAGCTAACCACGATAGAATGGCTGGGTGTTGAAGAAATACTACCACCTATCCTTATATATTTACTCTGAATCTTCAACGAAAGAGCCTATTTGCACTGCATACTTTTTAATTTTCTGTATCTCCTTTCTGCTTCCCCCGATCTTCGTTCCTAGGCCGTAAGCATACGAAAGGGATTGAATTATGAATATCCGATATCTTTTAGAAAACCATGAGATTTGTTTTCTGATTTTTCTTTTTAATTTAATTTTGTTTATTATTAACAAACTAATACAAGCTAATATTGACAAAATGCTTGGGCGTTTTAGAAATAATACTACCTATCCATAATAACTTCGAAATATCGATTTCGAATTAACCTTTTTTTTAACCTTCAGTAAGCATGCAGATTCGTGCACAATGATAAATCAATGTTTGCTAAACAATTGTAAACATACAAGACAGGTGAAGAAGAAAAAAAGGCATGAACATCGTCTGTAAGGCTTCCTCCTGATGATCGACTTCTTCCACTTAAAGAAAAATAAGTTAAAAAGATGAGTTCCATTTCCATTTAAAAGTGTATTCTAATTTTTTTATTTTTCTGTTTTCTTCTGCCCGTTTTTTCTGTCTATAGCACGTAAGTCTGCCTCTTAATCCGATTATAACTTCTTACAAATTCTGTTTATCTTTTTGCATACCTTTTTTTTGTGTTCATATTTGTGTCATGGTTTATTGAAAGGTTAATTCCAGGTTATAAGTCATAAATAAATCAGAAATACATTAATGAACATGAAGACTATCAAACGAGGGAATGTAGAGTTGGAAAAATCCCACATTTCTTTCTTTATTTTTTTCTTTGTAATCTCAAAGAAAAAGTTTATCAGTAATTTATGGCCTTTATCATAATATTTAAAAATAAGGCGAATTTTCAGTTCTTTTACTCATAAATATAATACATGAACTGTTTCTTCATAACGTGCATTAGGAAAAAAAAATGTAAAAGCGCTGTATAAAAGGGCGTTATTATTATTCAGGATTTTGAACAAAAGTGCCTTTTTGCACTGTATATTTGTAATTTTCTTTAACAATTCTCTAACCGATCTTTGTTAACACATCTTAAATAGGCAACTTGGATCTAATGATGAATTTTCAATACTTTTCATAAATGTTTGGGATTTGTCTCTGATTTTTCCTTTTAATGTCTTTTTGTGTTTCATTGAAATTGTTTGACTAAGTAAACGTTCATGACTGTCTTCCAGCTAACCACGATAGAATGATTTGGTGTTGTAGAAATGCTACCTCCCATCCATATATATATTTACTCAGAACCTTGGACGAAAGAGCCATTTTGCACTATTTATTTCTTAATTTACTTTATCTCCTTTCTGCTTCCCCCGATCTTCGTTCCTAGGCCGTAAGCATACGAAAGGTATTGAATTATGAATATCCGATATCTTTTAGAAAACCATGAGATTTGTTTTCTGATTTTTCTTTTTAATTTAATTTTGTTTATTATTAACAAACTAATACAAGCTAATACTGACAAAATGCTTGGGCGTTTTAGAAATAATACTACCTATCCATAATAACTTCGAAATATCGATTTCGAATTAACCTTTTTTTTAACCTTCAGTAAGCATGCAGATTCGTGCACAATGATAAATCAATGTTTGCTAAACAATTGTAAACATACAAGACAGGTGAAGAAGAAAAAAAGGCATGAACATCGTCTGTAAGGCTTCCTCCTGATGATCGACTTCTTCCACTTAAAGAAAAATAAGTTAAAAAGATGAGTTCCATTTCCATTAAAAAGTGTATTCTAATTTTTTTATTTTTCTGTTTTCTTCTGCCCGTTTTTTCTGTCTATAGCACGTAAGTCTGCCTCTTAATCCGATTATAACTTCTTACAAATTCTGTTTATCTTTTTGCATACCTTTTTCTTGTGTTCATATTTGTGTCATGGTTTATTGAAAGGTTAATTCCAGGTTATAAGTCATAAATAAATCAGAAATACATTAATGAACATGAAGACTATCAAACGAGGGAATGTAGAGTTGGAAAAATCCCACATTTCTTTCTTTATTTTTTTCTTTGTAATCTCAAAGAAAAAGTTTATCAGTAATTTATGGCCTTTATCATAATATTTAAAAATAAGGCGAATTTTCAGTTCTTTTACTCATAAATATAATACATGAACTGTTTCTTCATAACGTGCATTAGGAAAAAAAAATGTAAAAGCGCTGTATAAAAGGGCGTTATTATTATTCAGGATTTTGAACAAAAGTGCCTTTTTGCACTGTATATTTGTAATTTTCTTTAACAATTCTCTAACCGATCTTTGTTAACACATCTTAAATAGGCAACTTGGATCTAATGATGAATTTTCAATACTTTTCATAAATGTTTGGTGTTGTAGAAATGCTACCTCCCATCCATATATATATTTACTCAGAACCTTGGACGAAAGAGCCATTTTGCACTATTTATTTCTTAATTTACTTTATCTGTTTTCTGCTTCCCCCGATCTCCGTTCCTAGGCCGTAAGTATACGAAAGGGATTGAATTATGAATATCCGATATCTTTTAGAAACTGAGGGATTTGTCTCCGATTTTTCATTTTAATCTAATTTTGTGTATAATTATTTTTTTTTGGACTAGATTAACGTTCATGAATCTTTCCCAGCTAATATTGATATAATGATTGGGCGTTTTAGAAATGCTACCACCTATCCATGATAACTTCGAAATATCGGTTTATTTTCCCTTCGGTAAGCATGCATATCCGTGCATAATGGTAAATCTATGTTTGCTAAACAATTGTAAACATACATGACAGGTTAAAAACAAAATGGCATGAAAATTGTCTATAAGGCTTCCTCCTGATGATCAACTTCTTCCACATGAAGAAAACTCAATGAAAACGATGAGTGGCATGTGTATATAAAAGTGTATTATAATATTTATACTTTTGTATTTTCTTTTACACTTGCTCTCTGTCCATAGCACGTAAGTATGCATATCAATCTAACTGTAACTTTTGGTATTTTTTGTTTATCTGTTTGTATATGTTTTCCTTGCATTTCATTTTTCATTAAAAGGTTAAATGTAGGTGCTAAGTCCTGAATATATTTACGAACAGAAAGGTTAATAAACTAGGGAATGTAGAGTTGGAAGAATTTTTTTATATTTGTTATCTCGGATTTACAGTTGGCATTTACATCTATCTTGTAATGTGTGATAATTATGTATAGAATTTCTTGAATTTACCTGTATAGGCCTGTCGTGTAGGTCTTTTTTCATGGGTAATAAATGAATATAGTCTAAAGCATGTAACGTGTCAATTATTACTGATGTCAATAAAGTAAGAAAAGGTACGATGAAAAGAAATGACCCATTGTTACACAGAATTGAAAAAAGTAGAAAAACAAATAGCATTTTTAAAAATTAAATTGAAAACGTATTTTATCAAGCATAAGTACTTAGTTCTTCCGTAGTATTTAAAAAGTAATAGTTCACATACAGCCTTTTACAAGATGTTTCAAAATAAGTTGGCGTTTTAGTTCCTTTTTCTCATGAATGAAATACATGTAATGGGTGCCGCCGTAAAGGGCATTAAGAAGAAGAAAAAATAACTGTATTGTATTTAGGGGCATAATTATTATATACGATTTTGAACGAAAGAGCCTATTTGCACTGTAAATCATTAATTTTCGTTATAACTTCTCTGCTTTTCCCGATCTTCGTAAACAGAACGTAAGTACTATGTACCTTAGATGTCATTATAAATATCCGACATCTTTCATAACTGTTTGGGATTTGTCTCCGATTGTTCTTTTTAATTTCGTTTTGAGTATAGTTTAAAACCTTTGACTAATTACACGTTTCTTGAATGTTTTCCAGCTAACCACTATAGAATGATCGGGTGTTGTAGATATTGCAACCATGTTATATATATTAACGATTTCGAACGAAAGATCCCATTTGCACTCGTTATGTGTTATTTTCCTTTTCTCTTCTCTGCTTTCCCCAATCTTCGTTCCTAGTCTGTTAGAATGCGAATTGGATCAGATTATGAATATCCGATATGTTTCATAGTTTTGGGGGATTGTTCTCCTTTTCATCTGACCTCCCCCTCCCCCTCGATTTTCATTTAAACTCCATAAATATGCAACTTGGATCAAATGATGAATATCTGCCATGTTTCTTGAAAGTTTGGTATTTTTTTAGATTGTTCTCATTATTTTCGTTTTGTGTATTATTGTAAACTTTTATCTGAGTAAACGTTTATGTTTTTTGTTATCCAGCTAACCAGAAATTGATGTCTTAGGTGTTGTCGAAATGCTACTACCTATTCATGATTTATTCCAAATATAGGTTAAGAATTTCACAATTACATCTTTTATAGAGTAATGATTGTATTTTGTATCTATTGATCTTACTTTAATCAATCTAGCGATTTGTGTAGTCTTTCGGTTAGCAGACACATTATTGTACAATGGTAAATATATGTCTGCTAAACAATTGTAAACATACATGCCAGGTATACAAAAATGGCATGAAAATTGTCTGTAAGGCTTTCTCCCGATGATCAACTTTTTCCACTTGAAGAAAACTGAATGAAAACGATGAGTATCCTGTGTATATACAAGTGTATTCTAATATTAATATTTTTGTATTTTCTTTTACACTTGCTCTTTGTTCATAGGAAGTAAGTATGCATATCAATCCAACTGTAACTTTTCATATGTTTTGTTCATGTTTCTGCATACGTTTTCATTGCATTCACATTTCATGCTTCAATGAAAGGTTAAATCCAGGTTATAAGTCATAAATAAGTCATCAATATATTGACAAACAGAAAATGTATAACATTAGAAAATATAGAGTTTGAATAATCTCATATTTCTTTTTTGCTTCGAAATTTTGTTGCAGTTGGCATTTAGAGCTATCTTCTAATAGGGGATACTTATGTATAGGATTGTTTTATTTACTTCTATAGACATGTCGTGTAATTAATTCATTGAATGAGTAATACATTAATACGGTCTGGATACATGTTACGTGTTAAGCCTACTGTATATGATAATTATTACTGAATTTATTAAAGTGAGAAAAAGTACGAAACAGTTTAGTTCTGCCGTTTTTTTCTTCAAAGTAATAGTTTATCAGTAATGTTCGGCCTTTTACATAATGTTTTAAAATGAGGTGACATATTGGTTCTTTTATCATGAATATAATACATATAATGTACCGGAGTACAGGGAATTAAGAACCACAAACTTTCCGCTGTATAATAGGGATGTATCATTATTCACGATTTTGAACGAAAGAGCCTCTTGGAACTCTGTACTTTTTTGTAATTTTCTTCATCTCTTCTCTGCTTTTCCCGATTTTCGTTCACAGGCTGTAAGTATGCACCATAGATTCAATTATGCATATCCGATTTTGGGTAAAATACATTTTGGGATTTGTCTCCTTTTTTGCTCATTAATTAATTTCCTTTGTGTATTATAGTAAAATTTTATCTGAGTAAACGTTTATAACAAAAAAATGTCCAGCTAACCAGACATTGATGTCTTAGGTGTTGTCGAAATGCTACTACCTATTCATGATATATTCCAAATATAGGTTTAGAATTTCACAATTACATCTTTTATAGAGTAATGATTGTATCTTGTATCTATTGATCTTACTTTAATCAATCTACCGGTTTGTGTAGTCTTTCGGTTAGCAGACACATTATTGTACAATGGTAAATATATGTCTGCTAAACAATTGTAAACATACATGCCAGGTATACAAAAATGGCATGAAAATTGTCTGTAAGGCTTCATCCTGATGATCAACCTCTTCCACATGAAGAAAAGTGAATGAAAACAATGAGTATCATGTGTATATAAAAGTGTATTCTAATATTTACACTTTTGTATTTTATTTCACACTTGCTCTTTGTCCATAGCAAGTAAGTATGCATATCAATCCAACTATAACTTCTTATATGTTTTTTGTTTTGTTTTGTATACATTTTCCTTGCATGCACATTTCATGTGCAATGAAAGGTTAAATCCAGATTATAAGTCACAAATAATTCATAAATATATTAATGAACAGAAAAGTTATACATTTATGAAATATCGAGTTTGAAAATTGTCATATTTCTTTTTTGATTTGAAATTTTGTGTATGCAGTTGGCATTTACAGCTATCTTGTAATTGGTGACACTTATATATAGTTGTATTTTATTTTACTTTTGTAGGACTTTTTATAGACATGTCGTGTAATTATTCAATGAATGAGTAACACATTAATATAGTATAGATACATGTTACATGTTAAGCCTACTGTATATGATAATTATTACTGAACTTATTAAAGTGAGAACAAATTACGAAATCTTTTAATTCTGCCGTATTTTCCTTCAAATTAATAGTTTATTAGTAATGTTCGGTGTTGTAAAAATGATACCACCTATCATTGATAACTTCCCACTATTCGTTTTGAATTTATAATCTTTTATTAGATAAAGGATTTCGTGTTGGTCATATGTATTGATCTTTGTTTGATGAACCGGTTTTGTAGTCCTAAATATATTTTTACTAACCGATTGTAAACATACATGCCAGGGAAAAATGAAGGCATTATAATTGTCATTAAGGCTTGCGGCCAATGATGTTCTACTAATCTTTAAAGAAGAAAAAATTGAATCAGATGTGCATCATTTATATGTGCATTGTATATAGAATACATATCTTTTTCTATTTTAGTCCGCCATTCGTCTTCAGTCGTAGAGAGTAAGTATAACAATTACATTTTCTTTCTATTTTCTAGACATCAATCTAAAATCTTCTATACACATTTCATGCTTTATTGAAAAGCTAGACAGATGTTATAATTCATTATATTTCACATGAACCAAAAGGTTTTTCACAACAAGAATGGTAAATCTAAAAAATTCTTATACTTCTCATTTGATTTTTAACCTCGTGTTTACAATTGGTATTTACATCCATCTCATAATGGATGATATATACATGTATAGAATCGATTTCATTTACTTGTCGCATGGTTCTTTTATTTGATGACTCTCGGTTGTACATAATGAATATAGTTTGGAAAAATTATTACACAAAAACTGAAAGAAAAAAAACTTGAATGAATATTAACAAATCGAAACGTATTGTCTCACGCATAAGTGTTGTTTCTGCCGTTGCGTTGTATACTAATAGTCTATTGGAAATGCTAGGTAGTTCACATGACGTTAATAATAATTATTTGTTGATTTTTTCTTTTATGTCAATTTATTGAAAGTAATGTATAGTCATTCAGAGTTTGAAAAGAATGTATAAGAAGACATTAACGATTTGACAGAAATAAACTGTTTTGTATTGACTATTTCTAATATTCCTCATCTCTTGTTTTGCTTTCCCCAGATCCCTCAGGGTTTCCAGACCGTAAGTGTGCAACGTGATCTAATGATGAATATCTGATTTATTTCATGTAACTATTTGGGGAGGGGCGGGGGGAGGGGGGAAGTAAGAGGACACTTTTTTATGGTCTCGAAATTTGAAAATTTGACATTTTGCTCCGTTGGGGGGGGGGGGGTAAGGTCAGCTTTTTTAGGTCAGCCATTGTCATAATTTGTTTTGTTGTATTGAAAACAAAAAACACAAAGGGGGGGGGGTTGCTTCGCAATACACAAATTAAAAAAAACTGAAGGGTGGGGGGCGTTAACCCCCCCCCCCCTCCCCTTCCATCCGTACGCGCCTGGTGAGAGTGTACATGAAATTGCAAGTCCTCTTTACAGAAGAAAATATTTAAGTTGATATTTTGATTATAAGTTACGTATATGAAACTCCCATCAAACAGAGGAAAATACATTTCTGGTAATTGGTACAATTTGAATTTCAATATCCAGGAACAGACGTGGCAAGTAAGACGATCAATATTTTTAGAGGGGGCACTATCCAACTACCGCGACATGGAATCAGCCTGTGCATACCTGCATTGGCGCTGCAAAGGAGGTGTGAGATTAGTCTTAAGGTAATTTGTAAGATTCTTCCCGATACTTCCACCCTCTCTCTCTTTATACCTGCCTTAATGCGCTCTCTTATGGCACGAATGAGAGATGGTCCCCCTCTCTCCCTTCATACTTATCTGGGCTCTACAATATGATTTCATAAATTACCATAAAGGTAAGGCGTGTTCAAGATCATGGTATTAGGGTAGAGGTGCTTTTATCACTTGGATCTGGGGAAAAAGAAAGAATAAATAGTTTGTGCAGAAAAAGTTCGTGATAACCCTCGTACTAGCAATAATTAATAGACACCATTGTCATAAAAAGGCTGGCATTAAATTTACCTTGCCCCCCCCCCCCCCCCCCACCCCCACCCCCACCCCCCACTCCGGGAACGGAGGGACCGCATTCATGTTCCCCAAATCTCCGGCTCGTAACAAATAAAAAGATCTGCCCGTATTGACTTCACACACCGGACTTATTGGGGGTGCTAAAAAAGGCTCGTAACAAAGAAAAGCAATCTGCCCGTATTGACTTTACACACCGGACTTATGGGAGGTGCTAAAGAGGGAGGGAACATGCATATGCGTACCCTTAATAACACTGAGTGAGGGGGAGGGACCTTTGGCAGCCAGTCACATCCCGTTTGTTGAGCATTTTGTACCTTTAAGTTTCGGTTATATAATCTGTTGTTTAGCTCTCAAGTCAACAAAACAATGTACATGAGTGAGGGAGAAAAAGAAATGAAAAGAAGAAAGTAAAAAGAAAAGAGAAAAAGAAAAGAATGAAAAGAAACAAAAGAATAAGAATATGAGGAGGGCAATAGTGCACTACTAATGACGAGTAAACTAATACATTAATCCCTTTTTTATGTTGAAGACAACAGGTAGTAAAACAAACGACTATAACCGGATATTCGATGCCGAGAGAACAATTAACTGGGACCGAAATCTTTAAAAGATCAAGGGCCCATCTTGACTTGTAACTAATATGGATAGTCTGTGGTGCAGATAATTTCAACGACTGAAAATTGCCTTCTTAATGTTAACAACAACAATAATTATGTTAATTCTTTTGATTATGGGCAAGACGTAAAGCTTTAGTGATGTCTTTTTCGCTTCTATTTTTCGTTCATGTAGTACCCATCATCTATTTTTTTATTATTATGTTTTAGTTATTTTAAACACTTCATATTTTGATAAGCCTACACAAAAAGAGAGTGTAAGATTGAATATAAATAATCAGTTCATGCACCTGATTTATTGCCATTTACTTCAGGTTCTAGCACAGCCGTCAGGTGTCCTTTTCGCAGAGAACGAAGCTCTTGTCTCCCCTGGTGTAGTGTGTGAACCTTCGGGAACCACGTTTGCGAGTCCATTAAAGTTGGTCATCCCTCACTGTGCAGTGTTAAAAGACCCCTCCAAGGCCAAAGTCATCCTATACTTCACTCATGGTGATACACAAGGTGAGTGTATCTATAAAGTGTGAAAGCAATAAAACACATTGTGTGGAACTGATGATAATTAAGTGTGAAGAGGTGTGGAAACTTTGTAAACAAAATATAAACATATGTAGCATAGAGGGAGATTTGTAATACTGTGGATAACAGGGAGGAACAGAGGGGTTGAAAAATGGGAACAATCCCTGGAGACACAACGTTTGGAAACAGTTGCAAAACACTTTGGAGACACTAAGAAATCATTGTGAAGAGGGTGAAAACAAAGTTGGTAAAATATAAGAAAACAATGCAGAGACACTTAAAACGTTTTGCAAACGTAATGGGGATGTACTGCAGCATGATCCCTTTTATCATCATTATATATATTTAATAATAATCTAATAAAGATGAGTGTTTTTTATTCCATGTCCCTCTTCTTTAATGCCTCCTTTTCTCCCTCTCTCTTTGTCCTCTTATATCTTCCGCACTATTGCAGTCACCAAGAAAGAACTGTCATCAACCGGAATACCTAGATGCGTAGTAAGAAAAGATGAACTTGAAGTCTACATTGACCATTTCTCAATTTGTGAAATGTTCATGGTCATTTCCGACTACCTTATTGGGAAACGTGTCGCTTCAACGCCCTACCTTCCAAAATCAATGAATCGCCTCCAGCCGCAATACTGCCATCTACGTCTGTACAATGATAATCCGGGTCTTGAAGATGTGAGTAATTTGCCAACATTTATGAAAATATGACAAAGATGAATTCAGGATAAATCAAAAATATCAAAAGCTGTTTTAAAAAAATTGTTGAAGTTGTGGAAGGGGCTTCCTTTTCATTCATGTTGTTTTGTCCACTTTATGTTGGCTTCTATCCCCACTCCCTTTCTCGCTCATAACCTATCATTGTTATCATCACTATTAGTAGAAGTAGTAGTAGTATTTATAATTATTATTATTATTGTAATACACCAGTTTACAGTTGTATCAGTGCGCATGCGCAGACAGTTGACCTCGGGTCAGTGGCCTAGGAACAGGGCCAAATTGGCCCTGTTCCGGGGCCACTGACCTCTGACCTCTGGTATTTATGCGTAAATTAAGATTGCGCCCATGCAAATGATGATATGCGCGCACAACGCAGCGCGCAGGCAGTGATATCATCATAATTTGCATGGGCGCAATCTTAATTTACGCATAAATACATGACCTCTAGGTCATTGGCTTTGTTTAAAATGGCGCACACAACTGTAAACTGGTGTATTATCATCAGTATCATTATTATTATCATCATCAGTATTATTACCATTAGTATTATTATTATCAATATCATCATCATTATCATTATGTTTTTTTATTTTTGTATGGGTAGGGAAAATGAATAAAGCCCCTTGCCCCTGTACGCACTTGTTTTCCAATACCTATATTACTGCCATGGAACTATTTGCATGTTATAAGCATATATATATATATATATATACTACTGTATATGAAAATATTCCGTAACATGGAATTTAGAAATAATTATTTAGGCATATCCGTAAATCGCTTGGGGCCTGTACTCCAAATTAAGCGCTTTATATTTTCCGATTTATTATCATTAACTTCAAGCAGCTCTGTGTGGACGAAATATGGTTTTACAGAAATGTATCAAACCCCTTTTTTGCTATGTCTCTTTTTTTCTTTTCTTACACATGTATATAAATATATAGGGTGGTATTCCGGTAGCGCGTACTAAGTTAACGCGTAGTCAGTTAGTACACACTTTTATGGAGTACCTGTTGCCAACTCATTTACCCTGTACAGATTGTTTTAATCCTTCAATGAAAAGTTTCAAAATTTTTTTTTTTACAATGAGATGGGAAGAAAAAGATAATATGAGTATGAAATGTATTTCAACGAAGTCTTTGGTAGATTATCTTTGTCATGAATATTGAAGGAGGAAGATAAAACCTAGCATTCCATAGAAGTGTGAACTAAAATTCTTGTTTAGTGTGGACTTAGTCCGGCTTAACTTGTGAGAATACCACCAATATAGTTTAAAAGTAAATTATTTATACCTTAAACAATCTTCTTCTTTTTGGGGTGAAATATGTGAACTATTTATTTGTCCCAATTTAAATCTCTTGAGGCTGTAACATATTACAGCTTACATACCAACGTAATCAACAAAGGCCCTTATTAAATCAGTCCACCTCTCATTCTTCAATTACATACTTGACAAAAGTACCAAATTTACTAGATATATGAATAGTTTAGATGTATCTTCTTCAAATTAGAGGGAAACTATTTCAAAAGGAAATGCAAGATAACACATTCAACGTTTTTCTTTCATTCTTTGTTCAACTTTCTATTCCTTTGCTGTACAAAATTGAAATAATTAGCTGATCGAAAAAGAAGAAAACAAACTCGATTATCACAAGATGGCTTCGACACAGAAAATGTTCGTGCTCTGGGAGAAAGGCGAACTGAAGATCAGATGCGAGGTCGACAGCGGTCATGTCACCGAGAACGAAAAGGTACGGAAACAATTTATACACTGGCGAATTTCGGAACGCATGGTTTATAATGCAGATAAATCGCGTTATATTATCAAGGAGGTTGAGGGGGTGGGTGAGGGGGGGGGGGTGAGAAAACCGAATAAATGACCCACCATCACTACAAGATTCGGATTCTTAATCTTTTCTCCTTGGTATTCTTTAATGTTTGCACTTTATGTTCTTCACTCATTTCCCCCAATATTAATGTCATACCAATGCAATACAAATCATTGTTTTCATCGTGGCAAAAATAATAGTATCGGGCAATTAGGTAATTAACTTATTATTGTACTTAATCAAACAGTGGCCCGATACTTATTTATTATGTTTTAGGTACAATGCGATCCTTAAAGGAATAAAGGGAATTTTGTTAACATAATGTCATCGACTTTGTTTAATTTGGGAAATTAAATTTACAAAAGTAATCCAAGCGTGATTTCTACATGAAATTAAAAAGGCTTTTTGAATCACTCTTTGATTGATTTCTTTAAAGTCTTTCCCATGTTTTTTTCTTTCTGTATGTATGTGTTTCCATCTCACAAATAAAGACTGTATCGCTAGATGACATCTATAGATTGGATCGAAAGGTTGTCAGTTTTCTAGTGAAAGCGACCGGGAATGCCGATGTACATTTCAAGTTCAACTTTCATCCTCATTGTGACGAGGGACATGCCTTCAAAGCGGAATTCTTAGGTTTGTGGCTGGGCATCCTTGAATAAACATTATCATCAATAGTAATTTCAATGGAAACATAGATTTGATTGGCTTTTGGGTGATGTTGCAATGGAAGTTAATATGGATAGCAACGATACCACCAATGGAAATAGTTATGCAATCCTTTTTGTGTATGCATGTATTCTGTGTTTTCTTTTTTTCTTTTAATTTTTTCCTTTTCTTTTGTTATAATCTGAATAGTATTTACTGATGTTGACAATTCTTGAATAAACTGTTATTATCAATAGGCAGATTTTGTTCTCACGGCCCCCCTCCCGCTTACACATACACACACTCTCTCTCCCTCTCTTGTTTTTTTCCCTCATTTTAGTGAAGTACGCTGTCGTGAAATCCCCGTTTATTTGTTGTGTCTTTACTTCATAATTGTCTACTTTGTTTATATCTTGTCGCTCTTTTAACCTATTTAATGATAAACGAAGAATGAAGACAATCACTTTTGCTTTTCCAATATTTGAATAAGAATTGTATATCATTACAAACATTTAAATATCCTCAGTAGCGACTTGTATTGTATAAGATTTTTGTGGAAAAGAAAGTAATTGTTCTTTAATAAATATGTTTCATTTATAACAGTTAAAATCATTTCTCTTTTTGTACCGAAGTTTGCGACGATATAAATTTCCAAAGCACATTAAGTCTCTTTTTACAAAATCTACTCTATTGTATTTATCTATTTTTTGATTATTTGTTTCTACCTATCTATTCATTTATTTGTCTCCATGCAGATGTTGGTGAAGCTCCTATCTTGTAAGTACTTACCGAGACACTAAAAAAAAGCATTTCGTGATTACTTGAAAGTGAACACAACCACGCTTAATAAAAGAAAGTTACATCTCCCAAATGTTGCACATTTGCCCATGAACGTGACAAAAGGGAGAATGTATATGTTGTAGCTTGACTTCACTACTTATTTATTAGGTAGGCTCTCGTTAAAGGTATCCCTCGACAGCATCTTTGGCTGTCGCTTTCCCACCGTGGACAATCAGAGAGAGAACTGATACTCCCTACGAAGTACACAACTTTTGAACCTCTTTCGCTGTCGGTCCAATATATTACCTTTGTATTACACACTGATATATTTCCCATTTTATGTGTGGTACCCGAATGCGTAACAAAGATGACAGTGTCGGGAGTGTCACGTATGACAGACATGAGCGCTATACAAGAACCCACTATTATCATTATTATTAAGTTTAATTGACCCTTGAAAATGAAATTACCCTTGCCCATTTCCAATTGAATAGGTGATATTTTCACATGCCATGTTGTTATACCATACATTTATCCTATACTTTGTGCAATAACGAATGAGTCACCTAGCAACATTGAGCGTTGTTCAGGCGACACAGAATCACGAGTCAGAGTTGAAAGTAACCTTGCTTTAGCTCAATGTGTTGTAGTTTTGGTTTTATAAGTAATTTGATTTGTTATCGATCCATGGTTGGTTTAGTAAAGTTTCCCGATCAATTAAACACTTGCAATGTATAACGGTTTAACTGAAAGTAGGGATAATACTCCACAGAAAGCAACCAACTAATACCTTTCCTTTTTGTCCAGACAACTGCCTTCCACCACAACTTCAATGGAACCAGAAGGGGCCACAGCGTCATTTACAGAGCCATCGGAGTCTTCGGAGAGGAAAGAAGAGTAAGTCATAATACAAGTACAAAGATTTTCAAGGTGAAAATACAAAAAGGGAAGAATGTTGTGAAAATAAACATAATTGTTAAAATATTCAAAACGCATTGTGGAAATATAGTATTAGTTTTAAAAATACTTTTTGTTATGGCAACGGCAGTGTTTTGCTCACCCTATTTAGTGTAGAGAGAATGCCACGGAGTCTTTTGATCTGAAACTTTGCACAAACGTTCATATACTCATGTTGCTGCTACAAATAATGTGTAATAGCAAATCAGTCAGAGTAGGCCTAGTCCTACCGGTACTAACAAACTATTTTCAGTGACCCATTAATGCATGTGGTTCAAGAGAGGTAAATGTGTCCTAAACTCCTTGTCCAAAGATGTTTAAATCAAGCACCTCTTGGGTGAGAGTGAAGAGCCTGCATCAAGATAACACAGTATTCACACTAATAACCCATATTTCCTAGCCGACAACGAGATCAGAAGGAGAACTTTATTTAATTGCATTTTGTTCCAGAGTATGGAACATAACCGAAGTATCAAAAGACCGGCATAAAGACAGGTCTCGAGATATCACAACATAATACTTGGACTAATAAGACTGTTTAAAGCCCCACTGTCATACTTGTAGCTACTTGCTCCCTCTATATAGAACACTTCCCCAATCGGTGCCTGTTGGTCCCCCATGATCCTCTATTTATTATGTTATTTGAGAGCTGAGTTGATGAGATAGCCACCTGTCAGTGACCTCACTGTGTGGTCTAATCCCTCCTAGCCACGGTAGTGTTGATAAGCTTTAAAGTAACAGACATGTGGAAAAAGTATGACCTCGTATTAAATATGCAGATGGATATGGTCTCTTTGCTAAAGCTTTGTGTAATTAGACATTTCGATGAACAATCGAAATGATTGGTAATGTCGATTATAAATTAGAAGTAATGTTTAACTTCAGTTTGCAGAAACAGCTTTCAACTGTTTTGGGGTGTTTCTAATATACACAAAATGCAAAATATGGTGACCCTTTTTGTTTTTGCAATGTAAGGATAGTTTCACCCTTGTGAAAGAATATCTAAATATAGATATTTAGTCATTTGCTTTAATTTTGTTTAGCGAGAAGATGGAATGAGAAGGGAAAGCGACTTGTAATTTGCTTTCACATTGAATCCACCATGCTTGCGTAATCTTAGGAGTCACCCCTTATATTCTGTTGTTTCCGCAAGGCTATCAGCTACCCCCGTACGGTTAGACGACATACTTCTCTACGATATTGCCGAAGAAATCGAGACTGATGAACACCTTGAAAGATTGATGCACACTCTGGAAGTCGCACAGGGGTCACAGTCACGGTATCACGAGATCAACAGGTTGGAAGGTCGTCTTACGGCTAGAGGAACCCGTCAGATGCTAATGGATTGGAGGGCCAGAACAGCAGTCGTAGAGCAACGGGACAGGCTGAAGGACGCCCTCACCAGGGCTGGGCTGTTGGACCTGAGAGACAGATTCTTTCCAGGCTAGAAAGAATGAGAAGAAAAGAGCAAAAAAGAAGAATGTGATGGGAAAAAAAAGTTTTCTTATATCACATGACTTACGTTCGTCACACCATCTAAGGAGCATGGTAATTAAATGTTCTGAAATGACTGGTTTTAAGTGTCGTACTGTCACTACTCGAAATTCGAAATCCACTTATTCTAAAGAAATTGTTATGTTCACCCTGTTTGTTTACCTGGTCAAAAGAACCACATTAAATCAATATAAGCTGTGCACAGACACTATACTAGATTATATTCTTTTAAAGGTGCAAAGTCTCCGTCAAATCATGAGCGACTAGTTCTCTTTAAGTTGTCTCCTACATAATACATATACAACAGAATGGTTTATTTGTCCATCTGTTTTGTAGTGAAATATTCTTTACTTACAGTACCTTCCTAATCCGAATTGACTGATATTACATGTTCTTGTTTTAATCACGAAATTGTTTTAAAAACTCTTGTCTACTTAGGAATACAAAATGATAACAAGCCGGTATCAGTAAAAGTATTTGCAATAATTATATTTAGGGCGCATGTATAACTAAACATTTTCCGGAAAGTAATATAAACATGACTGATTTGTTGTTCAGATAAAATGGGAGATGACGTCGCATGATTTATCACATAGGTGGCAATTGTGTTTGATTGATCGAAACTTTAAAAATGCATAACTTTCTAAAAAAAAAAAAATTATCGGATTTTGCTCAAACTTTAAATCGAATATTCCCTCTCATTTTTCCTTCTATACATAATATCAGGGTGTACATTCCCTTTAAACACATTTCTTCATGTTTTGAAAACGTTCCCGTTCCTTAGCTGCCTACTTTATTCATACTTTTGTCAGATAAGCCATTTGAAATGTCTTACACTTTCATCTTCCCGATTTGCCTACTACAGTACAATAATATTTTGAGCAATCTTATTATTTTGTATTCCTACCACATTCTTAACATTTTTCTGGTAAATTTCTGTTTGTAAAAACATATAAATATTTTGTATAATTTCGGTGGAGGAAGTAGATTTTAGTAGTAACAGCAACCAATGAGGAGAGGCCTTAACAAATCAATATTTCTTTGGGGCAATCCCCCTGCATTGGTTGTTGTTTTCGTTTATATTTGTATCGTTATTATGATCATCATTTGTGTATTCTTTCATTGGCTATGTATGTTATTGTTTTGTTGTTGCTGTGTACCTAGAAATTAAATAAATATATAAATGCCATGTAGAATCTGGAGGTTATTAGGCTCTCATGACCTCAAACAAAAAGAAGAAGAAGAAGAGATAAAAGAGTAAGGTTAATACTTATATTGATTATACTACATTATAAAATTATCACGTTTGTTATAATATGTTTATATATTAATGTAACTTACAGTATGACATGAAACTATTGTTCTTTGCCTTTTTCTATTTTACCTTTCGTTTACATATTCTTTGTTATTCATTCATTGTATTTAGAAAATTGAACAAATAGAAAGAAATACAAATGGGATTAAACATGGAATGCCAACAAATCTGTTTAATTCTTATAAATAAAGGATAGTGTTATGTAACTTGTACGTGTATGCTAAGCCGTTCCTTAAATAAAATTGTCTATGTTTTTTACGTATTGAAACTGTGTTATCTTGTACGTTAGTTTTCTTTTTATTTCTAAAAAAATGCATGAGTCGAGAACATTTGAGTTAATGTAAGGCTAATTGTATGTAGCTGTTAAGCATTTCCTGAATTAAATTGTAAATGTGTTTTTACGTATTCAAACTGTGTTAACTTGTCCTTTATTTTTCTTATAATTTCTTGAAAGTGTGCATGAGTTGAGAACAAATGATTTAGTGTAATGTAAATTGCATTTTCTAAATAACATTTTACATTGTTTACGTATTTAAACTGTGTTAACATGTACATTGAATTTCTTTTTATTTCTAACAAAACGAATGAGTCGAGAACGTTTGATTTTAAACTGTTCTTCAATTGACAGAGACAAACTATTAAGAAAAACAAATCGAAAATACGGATAAGATAAGGCCTACATTCAACAAATATATCTATATAAGCCATTTTCGAAACCAAATTAAATGCATTTTTGTTAAGTGCCTTAATACGAATTATTCCATTCACCTTTCACAAAGAAAAAAAATCAGAATGCAAATTAAAAAAATGACATGTTTTGATATTTCAATTAGGCGAGAGTGTATATTTTCCGCAGCGCCCTCATTTGTACATGCACATATGCACAATTCTCCAAAACAGCGATGTGTAGCCTGTTATTGCAAAAAAGAAAACAAATATAGATAAAGATCTAATTTTAATATTATGTTAATCATAAGCATCTAAATTCTATATTTCATATCAAACATTCTGAAGTACTTGTTAAATGAACAAATTCCCAAATACTTGAACCCTTATTTTTTGCAATTTTAAAGTGTGACAATGACGTTGTTCTTGCTAAAATTTCAATAAGATTTGTTGTTACACTCATTCTTAAAAATGTAAGGAATTATATCAGACTAAGCGTTGGGGAAATAGAAAAGAGACTCCTTGGCACATTTACACACTTTGTTGGGTGTGCAGACTGAGGACTCCCCACCCAGTTATTCAGAGATGTCTATATCATTATACAGTGTTTAGGCCTAGTTGGTTTCAGTAAGACACGACATGTAGAGTTCTCGTGGTTGAGTGGATACGTCGTCGGACTGTGGATCACATGGTTCGCGGTTCGGGTCCCGCCACGGAAATAGTGTCGTTTGACGCGAGATGCTCACCAATATTTGACACTCCTCACGCATGTGATAAATGAGTACCGATTGCAAAGATTTCCTGAAATGTATTGAGCATAAAAAACTGTACCATTGCAGAGCCAGGGTAATATTGGAGCACCTGAGCAACTTGCGTGGTGGATATGTGAGCTATAAAGACTATCCAATATAATTATTACATACGATTTTAAAACAATGTGGTCTAAAATATTTCCATACATGGACAATTAACCAGCCATCATCGGGTCATTGACTGTCCTCTGCATACTCAACATTCACAACAAACGACCCCCATCTTGGACCCGGTGTCCCCCATTGCCTACACACATCTCTGATCAGACACCATTCATAATGTTCATTGCAACACCCATTCACAACACACGATGGCCATAAGTTTATGTGATGGTTGGCACACTTCATAAACTTTCTTTTAAAACTACTTTTTAAGGGCCACCCCTGAATATCTGCATACACCATAACATTCAGTGAAAATTCAGTTTTTATATCAGAGAAAAATTTTACGATCAAAATTGCTTCCCTTAGTCAATTTTGCCAATTTTCTCGGAGAAAGAACGCATTGTAGTCTTCGAAATGAATTAGATAATTATGCAGTAGTGTTGTTAAAGGCCACATATGGCGCTATAGCAATATTGGAGCCAACACGGACAGACAGTGATGGGTTCAAGCTTGGTGGTCTCCAAATCCCTACGGTCTCCAATTCCCTATAGTACCTACCCTTTGTCTTATTTGCAGGCCCCAAAAATGAAAAGGTAAAATTCCAACGGCAATTGAAAGATAATACTAATTTAGAACTTCCCTAAAAGAAGGGGGCTTGAAAATGTCTGTAAGTGGACAAATAACGACTATTAGTTGTCGAATCGACTTAAGAGCTATAGAGCCGGTAAGTAATAGTCTGATTTACAGATCATTGCACCGAATGGTCGTACATTTTATGCTGCGTAAATATTCAATCAGTTTAATTTTGGCCATTAAAAGAAGTGGTTATTGATGTAGACAAATGCTCATGTACCCTTTACAGCTCATTTTATGTATGTTAGTATACAAATGATGAATGCCATGAGTTTATTATACGATCTATCCGCACTCGAGTCGGGGCTGTGTGTATCTATTGCACGAAGCCGTTAGGCTGAGTGCGATAGATACACACAGCATCAACGAGGGCGGATAGATCGTATAATGAACGAATGAAAATATGCATCATTTGTTTTATACAACGAAACTCCTAGATGCTTGTTATTTGATGTAAAAAGAATTCATTCAAGATTATTTCGTGACATTTTATGGCTGACAAATAAATCTCAAGTTTAATAAGGCTAAATTGAGTGCGCACACATAGCTATGATATAGCAAGCGCACTAATTACCTTTATACCCATTTACGCATAGTGCTGCGCAAGAATAGGCTCACGCTCACGCAGTATTAAGCGCTCTAACATCTACGCGCACTACTGCGCTCTGAAAACGAGTTCAATAGTACTGGAAAATATTGCACTCCTTTTCATGAAAACGAGTGCAATAGGCTCAGTAAATGAATCACACGTGCCCGCGCATGACCAATCATTTGATTAGGATCTGGGAGTGAGTTGTATAATACCAAATAAGAAAAAAGCCAGTCAGTCACGCAATAGGGTCTGACAGTGAAGTCTAGCAAGTAAACGGGTTTGAGTGTGATTAAACAGGGGTTTTCCCTACAAAACCCAGTGCAATACAGTTGTGTATTCATCGGTTGGCAGTTAGTCAAACAAACGAGTGCCGCCGCTCACAAACAACAGTCAAGGTAAGATAACAAAACATAACCCTATCAAACATAAACAACTGAACTGAACTATATTTTCGTTATTCCCGTATCACGACGCGATGGATGTAAAGGAAACGTGCCCCGGTGGACAAAAATAATATTTGTGCTTGATTGTTCTTTGTATGGTTTACACCCTGAGTGATATTAGTAAAAACAAACTGTCTAGAAGTTATGTTTTGATAGGAAGAAACTTCCTGTTATGATGAATAGAAAACATGAAGAGTATAGAACACCGTCATATCAAACCTTGAAAAAGTATTATACAAACACAAGCGTGAAATCATATATTGTCGCCATGCAATTGAGGACTAATTTATTCGTTGTGCAATCACTTTAATATTGAGCAACTTCTATGATGATATTCATACATTGTTCAATCGAAGCCAAATGTTAGGTGTTTTTAGCAATTTTTTTCAGTATGCAAGTGGTAAAGTATGGAACAATTTATCATCCATTATTCACAATATTCAATCCTCCAACCATAGGTGTCCTTACAATACTTTTAGTTCTCTCCATATTAGTAAACTTCTTATTTTGTTCGCCATTCATACATCTCTGCATAAATGGAGTGTAGGAGTGTCGTGGTCGAGTGCTTAAAGGCGCTTGGCTGGAGATGCCAAGGTCGAGGGTTCGAATCCCGACACGGCACTAATATCCTTTGGCAGGATATTTACCTGCACTTGCTACTCTCAACCCAGGTGTTAAATGGGTACCCAGTAGGATGCGACCATCATTGTTGGTCAAACAGTTTTTGAGCATCAAGTAACACCTGGCTGGAATGCTCCCCAGGGAGTGGAAATCGTGCACACAGTGTGTGCGGGCAAGTATTGAATTCAATGACCGGGGTAATAGTATATCTGTAAAGCGCTTAAAAAAATCATAGATGTATTAAGCGCGATATAAAAGCGGAATTATTATTATCTCTTTGATTTTCTTTCTCTTGATATGATATTGGTTTCATTTTATCGATCCTCATCTAAAGTGTTCTATCTTGTTGATAAGTTAACAATTTAAGGAAGTATCTTTGTATTAAGATGTTCGAATGTATAAATAATAATCTTTTACATGGGAAATATCAAGGAGACACCCCCCCCCCCTTAGTAGTTAGACGTACACCCCTTACCTGAAAATGAGGTTCAGACTATCCCTAAAACCTACATACACCAAACGCGCGCGCACGCACGCACACATAATTTCTTACCCAGAATACGACTACAGCTCTATGAAGGCTAGATATTATGAACATAGCTTTGTAGATGTTTTATCATTATTATCTCAGCATTAAGTAAAGTATCCATAAGTAAGATGAATGCACATGCCTAACTATGAGATATCCCCAAGGGGGGGGGGGAGCTTCTAGTAGTTCCTGAAATAGTTAATAGTTCATTACAAGGCCAAGATCATTCAATGCAGGAAATAGAAACCGTTTCCGTCCATATATATCATTATAACCACTTATTACATCCGTAATAACCCACACGATTGCATGTGGAAAGAGAGCGGTTCAAAGTCTAGTACCAGGTTTGATTCAGTTCCTTATAGATTAATTTATATAACACCAAGTCGAAAAACTAAGCTTCATTATATTTTTATTCACTGTTTGAGCCTGGAAAGCGGCAATAACTTTGTACAAATAAGTCCTACTCGGCTTTACTGCGTCATGGTGTAGACATATGACGTAGATTGAACAATGTTCTGCCGGTCACAATAGCCTGTTCTGGAGTCCCTTTGTCCATTTAGCACATGACTGATTCACAAATCAAGGGGATGTTTCACAAAGATCCTAAGTTGAACTTATCTCTAAGTTGGACTTAACAATTATTGAAAACCGTTAGCATCATTGAAAATATTTTGTAAAAGTTATTTCAAAATGCATAAAATGTTGATTCAAATCATTCTTATTTTCTATTATTAAGGAGATTTCATGTTCTTGATGTGGAATTTATTAAAAGTCTAAAATACTTCAATTTTTGCTGTTGGAAATATTTAATTTTAAGGCTACAAATGGCTCTCCATAATATTTAAGTCCAACTTAGAGTTAAGTTTGACTTAGGATCTTTGTGAAACACCCCCCTGAACTATGATTTATTTTACTTCGCGCGGTACACATCATGGTGTGGAAATATGACCGTGATTGTGTTTGTTTTTTCCTGATAATCACGATAGCATATTTAAGTGTCCTTTTGTCCGTGAAGCACATGACTGATTCACAAAGAGACACCTGTTTACGGTTCTACCACGAATGTGTTATCAAAAATATGATTTATTTCACTTCGCGCGGTACACCTCATCATGCCTCAGTAGCTCCCGTACATGTACGTACCACCACCCTCTGTTTAGGGGTGTTAACCCACAAGGAGGAAGTACATTGTCTTTAATCTGATACACGGCAACATCGTCTTCATTTTCAATACTCAGTCACAATAATTGGGAACTGGAATCATATCACAGGCCATTCCAAGTAGCTCTGTCGTATCAGGATATATAACCCAAATGGATATCACTCAAAGTGCAATCTTTCGTGCTATGTGTACATAGGGAGGAATTCATATATTCAATATTGGACTTCACTATTGGGCACTGCATTTCGCTCTGTGTGTTCTTGTGATGTTGACAATGTCTGGGGATACAGTACTTGGATGGTTTAGGGTGTTCCTGCCTCTTACTCTGATATGGATTCTTTCGTCTTCAACCGGTTTGTATCAAACTTACTGGATGTTTTTTCTATTCTATTCCAAGAGTATTGGTTCGCCTATGAAATTCAAAAGTGTCGACCTTTAAAAAAAAAAAAATTATTACCAGCCAGTCTGTTTTTCGTGGACAGGACATTTGGAATGTTAGGAAATTTAAAAAAAGTAACTGACAACTGCTTTATTATTGTAGTTCACGTTTATTGAGGCTATCACTATGTAAAACTCGATAGGCTGAACCTACATCGACATTAAAGAAAACATACGACCATATACTTATAATTGCCTAACACAGTGGGTATAATGATGATTTGGTCCTATTAATCAAGCCAATGTAGCCATATCATTGTTAATACTGCTCTTCCTGCAGGCTCGATAATTAATAATACCTCGGCATAGCCAGGTACCAATTAATTACACCTGGGGGCATGGAGAGGGACAGATGTGGGCAAGACACCTTGTCTAAGGATGCAAAGCATCGAGCGAGGATCGAACCCGAGTCCTGTCGTATGAGAGTCAGGAGCATTTACCAATATAGGGGTTTATGGTGGACCCCTACCGTGAAGATTACCGTGTTGATGCTTTGTATCTTGTTATCTTACAGTTGAATGTCAGGAGTGTTCTACATCAGGGTTGAATGTGTTGGGTGGCTATCAGTATCTCTTCTACCATTCTGGCGGCAAGACATTCGCTTCCACACGTTCACTCTGTCAAAGCCTAGGGGGCGACATGCCAATCATTACATCACCTGAACAAAATGTACGTACACACTTTTACCGTCTATTACATTATATATGTATCGGTTCATATGGAGCAAAACGTGTTATTAAAGCCAATATACAGTTGCGTTTTGAAACGGGTCAAGTTCCTTTCACCCGTTGCATACTAGATATATGGAGCTTCAGGATTTCTGGCAACTTTTTTATTGATTAAGACCAAATAAGGCAGTGAAATATTGCCAAGACTGAAATAACAAAAATAATATTCCAATTGCCAAGTGCTCTATGAAGTTCAACTTTTCAAGAAAACCCTTGACTCCGATTGGTTCACCGTGGGCATTCTTTGATGAAAAAAGGTAGAATGTTTTATACCGTCTCACGATTTGCTATTAGTGGAATTAAACTGTAGCGCATGCACTTGTATAGATGGTATAAAGTGTTTGGGCAACGGAACTTCTAATCTCCGATTTAGATTTAGTAATGAGCATAGAAAGATTAGGAAATCAAGGTTAGTAACCCCGACACCATTTGTGTAGTCCCATATACATCTTTCTGTGTACAGTGCTTGTTACTTTACCGAGACTGGGCCAAATTTGTTACGATTTTGATGACTCAAGAACTTTGCAGAACACACGAAAACTTACATGCTACATGATCAACTTTTTCTGATCCATTCCACACCTTTTCTTTCACAATGCAATCGGATGACTAGAACTCACCTTTATTTTTAAATAAACCAGGAGAAAACCGGAAAGGGTTGAATTTGTAGTTCAGAAGACTCGGTGTGTATTAAAGCGTTTAAGAATATTCAAAATTGAATGGAATTTATTCAATTTCTCTGAGTTTAAATATAACTCTACTCTTTCGAAAGGTAGTAAGTACAAGCTTTATATTTAAATCTATATCATATATATGGCACAAAATGTTCTGGTAATACTGAACAAATTAATTGAAAGACGGAGGAAAGATTATTCCTCATAAAATGAAAATGGTAGACATGAACAGGTTCGTCAACGACATCTTCGAGTGAATTGCCGGCGAATCTTCCCGCCTCGCTCATTACCACAAAAAGTCTACCTCGCTCAGTACAACAAAAAGTCTTCGTTTGACCCTTAAGATACACATACTAATATGTGTCCACCCTAACACTCTTTGGTAGACAAAGAAAAGAAAACAGAGTCAAATAACCCTTTTCTTTATCATTTGAATATTAAATTTTACTCTCAACTGTTTGACTAAAACAAGTGCAAATTATAGCTTTCACGCAACTTTAGCGCTTTAACCAAAGTACTGACTTGCCATAATAGTAGTAACCTTTTGAATGCCACTTTTATGTAAACATTCACATTAATAATGACATATTATAACAGGATTTCATAGCCGGGAAATTATTAACAACTAGTAATGGAGGTCATTATTACATCGGCTTAGAAGATATGAACCAGGATGGTTCATACAGATGGATTGATGGAACGGCCCCTGGGTATGTATCATCTATCATTGTGATATAATGCCACTCCTTTTTTTATTTTCTCCTTCATAATGTCTTCATTACCTGATTATTTATAGCACTACTAGCCTAGGTTGATTTATAGGTGTACGGGTGCGTAAAAGGTGCACTAACCATTTGAAAAGGAGGGATGGGAAGCACTTCCACTAACGACTTAACAAAAGGGACAATGACCGACTCTGTAGTTTTGCTAGAAATTTATTTTGGAACTCTAGAGCTTTATTTAAATCGTTGTATGATAAAAACCTAATATGGGTCATAACACTTCATAAATCGTTTGGTTATTGCTAATGAATAACATTTTTATCAAATCTTCGTATTTTTTTATTCTTCTGGGTCATGCAAATTCTCCACACAAAAAAATCGGATGAATCGAATTAAATCACTTCTTGCAAATTTTAATGGCTAATGTCAAATAATTGGACAGTTGTTGTTGTTGAAAGCCAAATCTATGTAGAATAGTAAAGGAGTGTCACGCCACTCAATCACGTTTCGTCCTATGGTTTTCTGTTTCCCAAGAAAACAAACCTGAAATTTGGTTTTCTTCACGAAACAAATCTGTTTTTTTTTAATAATTATCTGCTGTCAATAATTTCTCATGCTACCATAATCTACAGTTTAATACTTGCTCTAAACTCAATTTTAGAACGAATGAATGAAAAACTCCGAGTAACATGCTAAAGACTACCATTGCAATGCCCTTACAATATTAGTCATAGGCACTTCATATTAATTTGCCAGAAAATTAAGTATACTTTTATTCGAAAGACATTCGAGTCGTGATGTAGTAGAGCTTTATATCTTCAGTGTTTCTAAAATGATTTTGCGCAAAAATGTATGTGTTACACCTAATCCTATTTAATTTATATGAAATAATCACTTTCAAGGTATAAAAATTGGGAATTGCCTCTATATACCTTTTGGGACCAACGACCACCTTACTGTGCTGTGATGAGGTCTCGATTGAGCCTCACTGATCCAATACATGGACAATGGAATCGAGTAGCCTGCTCATCAACTAGACGACATATCTGCCAAATACCTGTAGGTAGGTATTTCAAGTCGTTTTGTATATTCGCCATTTTTAGTTCATTTCTGAATGAGCTTGTAATATTAGCATACTGTTCTTGACACAAAATGTTTATAATTGAATTTCGTGTACTTTTTTTGCCTAGCTATTATCTACGGCATGTGAATTTGAACTATCTTGTATTAGTAAAATGGGAAACGAAGAGAGACGGAGAGAGAGAGAGAGAGAGAGAGGGAATCCTATGTAACCATCATATATAACCGATAACGAAAAAAGTAAACAATGGAACCAATTTTGCGCAATGACAATTATTAATACAAATAATAACAATAATGACGAAAAAACAATCCCAAAAGTGATATCAATTCAATTATATCGGAAAACCTAAATAACGATCAAAAGCATTTTCCCTTTTCATACGATATTTTGAGGATCGTCAGCTTTCATCCTTGCGTTAGACGGGATATTATTTCTGTAACCATCAACAATTAATTACAAATGATAAGAGCCGAACAAAGAATTAGATACTTTACTTTTATCGAGTGGAACTATTTTCATGTTAATTTTCAATTCATATCAGTGTGGTTAAAATTATTAAAAACCAAAACAAATTAGTATTCCAGGAACTAATTTTACAATGTTTACAATGTCAACATTGGTCCTAAAATAGGATCATCGTTTAAAAGTAAGAAGAAAATTAAAAAGGAAAGGTAATCATACACTTAAATTATTTTAGGTGATGTCGTAACATAGATTCTATTGAAAGTGGATATTGATCGCTGAACAATAATGAGTAATCTGAAGTAGAAATATTACATTATATCATTTCGATAATGCTCTTAAAGCCTGGAAGTTTTTGGTGCATATATTATTCCAATACTAATGCCAAAGAGTGTTCTTGCTGTAATATATGTATCCACCATGTTCGTGCTTTATGAAGATTTATCACAAACGTATTCAAACTAATTTAATTATTCAATTTGTATAAAGTTCTCGTTTGTATGTCAATAAATTTCCAGGTAGAATCTAAATAAAGACAGGTCAATATATACCAAAGGGATCATCTATTTCCACAACGATGCCCAAGACGATATAAAGAATCTTTGTATGAATATGATTAAATTTAATAATGAAAGCATACTTATAGGGCGTTGCAAGAAAGAATCAATCAATTGCAAATCCCCAAAATCAAGGGTAAGTCTTGCAACGCCCCATTAGTGGGACAGAAAGAAAGAGAGAGAGAGAGAGAGAGGGGTGGGGGAGAATAAAAGCAAGATCTATTTAACTTAATGTAATTGTTAAAACTTTAATCTGAACAAAATCCTGGGAAATTTAGGAAACTAGTGGTGTGTTGCAAGAAAATTGAGTTGCAATCGATTGCAAACATCAGTCGCAAATTTTGCAACTCGCAATCAATTGCAACTTTCTTGCAACGAAAAAAAATCATGCTATCTCAACTTTATATGGTTGCATTTTTACGGCCATTTCTGCGTAAATTTTCTCATTTTCGTCAATTTCGACAACATTGCCAGAAATTTTGTGACAAATTTTACGAAAATAGCCGTAAATTGTCACCGAAGAATATTCTCTAAAAAATGTTAGTTGGATCACAGCTCAAATATCGATCGTCCTCAATGTGAAATAACACACAGGCAACCTGTTAGAAACAAAGGGAAATCAAACATTGGCAGCCAACTATTAAACAAGAAGAAAGCACAAAAATCAGAGAGGCAGACTGGTGAATGTTGAATAAAATCTGGAAATATTTTTAAATAATTATGAGTTTTTGAAAAGTAAAATCACAATACGTATGGGATCTTCAAATTGGCTGAATCAGTAATTTCTCTGTAATTTAGGGGGGGGGGCAACCTTTTCCATTTGTTACAACTTAAAAAAATGACTAACATGTCAATTTTTGTTTAAATGTATGACTCAGGAGGGCCTGTTCTTTATAAAGGTTATATAATATGCTTTCCATCTTATATAGCGCATGACACATTCAAGCGTCTCTATGCGCTTCCAAATTTGGAAATTATTACCCCGGCTTTAGCTTAGCTGCCATTAAGGCCCGATAGTGCCCGAAGGGAGGAAGCAGGAACGATACAAACATATGTTAAAGCTAAACTTGAATTCTGGTAAAAAAAAGAAAATGAATTCTCACAGAATCAAACGAAACTTACACCGAATGTTCAAGATCACAAATAAATGTCATGTGCCAAACAATTTTGGAAGAAAATGTATACTGGCTGAGTAATGAGCATAGAAAGACAAGGAAATCAAGGTAGTACCAGCCCCGACACCATGCGTGTTGTCCCATATATAGCTTTCTGTGTACAGTGCGTGTTACTTTACCAAGACTCGGTCAAATTTATTATGATTTTGATGACTCTAGAACATTGCAGTGCACACCAATACTTACATGCTACATGATCAACTGTTTCTGATCCTTTCCACACCTTTTCTTTCACAATGTAATCGCATTACCAGTACTAAAGTTTATCTTTAAAGATATATGTATCTACGTCACAATGCAAGGACCAAATTGCTACTGAAACTCGTACTTATTTACAATGAACTCGCCTTTTCAAACATTCCTATTTATCTTATCATTGGGCCAATTAATTTCCAACTGTCACATTTCTGTTTATCTTTTTGTGTCTCCTTTCATACAAATGAACTACACGGGTTAGATTCCCTTGTATTGATCTATATGCCAAGAGCCAGGCGCGTACGAAGGATTTTTTCAGGGGGGGGGGGGGGAGGGGGGGGGGGGGGGGGGGTAAGAGAATTTTTTTTTAACGAAGGGGGGGGGGTTCCTCCAAAACACACACATACAACAAATGAAGGGGGGTTAACCCCCCCCCCCCCCCCCCCCCCCTGCGTACGCGCCTGCCAAGAGCTATACAATTATTGCATTGTTAATAAATATACTTCTCAACGGGTAATCTATGCTCTTTGACATTATGGATTTGATAGCCTAACCAACGATTGAATAACTTTGTTATTAAATTAAAGTTCAGTTGATGTAATCCAATTTTACCATAAGGTTTTATTTAATGTTAAATGAACAGACGTTGACTGTAGATGGCAAGAGTTCGGTGAATCTCAGTATATCATCAAGTCCACACCTCGTGCACAGCCGAGTGATGCCAGGGAAATATGTCAAAGTTACGGCGGTGATTTGGCTTTCATCAAGACAGCCGAAGTCAACGTAAGTCTAATGACACATTTTATACAGTCCTGACAAGGTCAAGATGATTAAGATAATGAAGAAAAAATATACGCCACAGGGCAAACTACCTACATAAAATATACGCCACAGGGCCAACTACCTATATAGGTAGTTTACCCTGTGGCGTATATTTTTCTTCATTATATTATAGAGTTTTAATCTGCCCCGCCCCACCCCCACCCCCCCCCCCCCCCCATACGATGGGGAGACCCCACCCTAGTCACCGCAAACAACGCCGAGCCAGATTCAGTGAAATCATGTATGTAGTCGCTCTCAGGTAGTTCGTGAGGGGGTGGAATGGTAAAGCATGTGGACTTGTGTCTCTTTCTTTCTTTCTTTTTTCAATGGAATTTGAAATGTGTTTTAATTCGCAATTCCATATTGAATACCGAATAATCATGAAAACGCAGTGCATTACTGAATTACACGGCAGAATAGAATACAAGTTAATATATTGGTATGCAATAACAACTAACCTAGACAAAACAAAACAAAAACGGTCTTACTTTAATTAAAGGCTGTCAACCCCAAAAAATCTCAATACAAAAAAGTATTGTGCCTTTTAATTTTCCAATGATAGATTATTTCAATAATAATTGCTTGCGGGCCTACAGAGCCTTAATAACAAACAATTTCGCTGATGTTCATATCATTCTCTTAAAATTAGCTCTCTATCAAGGTTCGATTTTTTTTTTCAAAGGATAAAATACGTGAGAATAGTTTCAATATTCAAATAAATCCAAACATTATGTGGCAATATGCAAAATGATATGGACAATTTACAATATACAGAACAATGCAAAGTGCAGTTCATATGCACAGTTTAAACATCAAAATGGGATGGCGAGATAAAGAGAAAGAAAGGAAGAAAGAGAGAGAGACAGAGAGAGAGAAGCAAAAGAGACAGAGAGGTAGAGAGAGAGAGGACCCCCACAAAACACAGGGAACAATCTCGGCTTACGCTCAGGTTTTCCATTCTGACTTAATTAATCATGACTTTATTATGATTTTTTCTTCTCCATTTTTCTAACAGATATTTCTCAAAGAGGTACTTCCTCCGTTTAATCCAAATGATCCAAATTTGTGTTACTTTTTCGGGCTTCGGAAGATTGGCTCTGAAGATTTCACCTGGCTGGATGATACTACACTCCAGTATGTTGCTCATATGTTTGCTCTGTCGAGATCAGTAAAGATTAACAAAAGTACATTTTGATGAACGCCTATGCATGTCTATAATTTGTAGTTACAGTTATCCTAAAAAATGTTTTCCTTTAAAAAGTATCCAGTGTCCATTAAAAGCATAATATACTTTAGTAGCATACTTTGTAATATATACTGTCGCTCATAAAGGTGGAATATTTTAGTTTTACCCCAATTTATGGAATTATTTTAAAAATTATTTAAAAATAATAGATATAGATAATAGTATACATTCTCAGATTTTATTGAATAATAACTTGCCAATGTGTATTTTGCGGAACTGCTAAAGCATGTGTATGCTACTATGCTTATTAACTAGGGGACCTACGCTCTCAAATCATAAATGACAGTAATGAGGATTAATGCCCCACAAAAGGGCACTAATATAGCACATCGACACGGTTTTGATCCTGGGGCCTCAAAGTTACGAGGCCATTGTTTTGTCACTGAACCATGACTGTACGCAGCGGGGGCTAGGGTAGGGGGCAGTTTCCATAAATAAAAAAAAGCACAGAAAATGCAATACATTTTCAATAATTTATTGCATTTTACCCCGGTACCCAACATAAAAAATCTTCTGGACGGCCATGCAATATGGCTCAAGGCATGGGCACACATATTTTTTTTTTAATGTTAGGCACCGGGGTTAAATGCAATAAATTATTGAAAATTTATTGCATTTTCTGTTTTTTTTTTAAATTTATGGAAACTACCCCCTACCCTAGCCCCCGCTGCGTACAGTCATGGTTCAGTGACAAAGCAATGGCCTTGTAACTGTGAGGCCCCATGATCAAAACCGTGTCGATGTGCTATATTAGTGCCCTTTTGTGGGGCATAAATCCTCATTACTGTCATTTATGACTTAAGGGCATAGGTCCCCTAGTTGATAAGCATAGTAGCATACACATGCTTTAGCAGTCACGCAAAACACACATTAGCAAATTATTATTCAATAAAATCTGAGAATGTATACTATTATCTAGATCTATTATTTTTAAATTATTTTTAAAATAATTCCATTAATTGGAATAAAAATAAAAAAATCCACCTTTATGAGCGACAGTGTACATGTCTCATATAGATATTACGAAGATGGAATGTAAAAAGCTCGGCTCAACAATATAACATAATGATGTTACAACCTAGATTTCTACTCTATTTCTTTACAAGCTACATACTCACATTATTTCTGTATCAGCTAAGGCGTAGAGGGGTGGGGGGAGACGAGGTAAATGTGAATAAAGTTCTAAATTCAATTTCAGTTTAATGATGGATATCCGAATCTCAATGATTATATGGGGCCTGTCACCACGAAATGAGTCCAGTTGGTCAAAAATTTTATTCCTGTTTTTAAGTATTATATGAATCTATATTAAGTAAGCTTTAAATTAAGGGGTCACACATTAAAATTGATAAATTATATCCAGAAATATTAACAAAAACCTAATTGGACTTTATAAACAATGGGATTATCCAGTTTTTAGATAATTAGGTGTAAAGTTAATGATGCGTAACATAGCCTATATTATTTGCCAAAAAATGTTAGAAGGAGATATTTTCGTGACCTAAGCTCTGGGGACATAAACTACAAGACATTAATAAGTCGATTTTTGGAAAAATCTTAAATGTGGTAGGTGGGTCAATTTTCAGTACATACACACTATACATCGCTATTACTACGATTGAGCCTAATGCGACACTGGACTCATTTCGTGGTGACTGGCCCCATATAGTATTAATGACTGCTTTGAGAGAATTTTTATACGCTCAAGGGAAGGTTACAATAGCCCAATTGTAACCTTCCCGAGAGCGTATAAAAAAAAAACTATTTCTCGAATATTAAAGCAGTCATTAATACTTTTATATGCCGAAAAAAAAGTCAACTTATGACACCCCCTTGGCCTTTATCTAGTTTATCTGCACGGTTGTTTTTTATGAGTGTATCTTTGAGAGTAGACTAAAAAATAAAAAATAAAAAATAAAAAAACTTTTGTCGGTGATGGGATTCGATCTCTTGCGCACCAACGATGATGTGACTTAAATCACCGCCTTAGACCGCTCGGCCATTGCGCACTAATATCAAATCTAGCAGTTTTCTCTGATCTATGCATTAAAATGGATTGAAAACGGTTTCGCGTGCTGCATGCTTAGCGGCAGCTCCATTAAACGGGCCCTTCTTTTACTTTTGCAATGCATTGGCACGAACTTAGATCAAGATCTATCGGCAGATGTTGTTTTTGGAAGTTTATTTTCGTCTTCATGTCAACAATGCAAGATAAAATTGTCGGTAAGATCGATCGAGATTCAATTGAATTGAAATTACCGACCAATTCATCGCACACGTACGGTATCCTTGATCGCTCAGACCATTTTTTAACATGTCAACCTATGGGTATTTCACCAAGACTGAACTATTTTCCCGGTAACCATGGTTACAGGGATTTTAGAACTATTACATGGGTTTGGAATTTTACCGGGAATTTTACAGGAATAGTTAAAGTTTATGAATGCAATTTCGACCAATCAGATGGCTGGATTTCTTAAGTGAGGTATATAATTCTCAATATTACACGAACAATAAAATAATAGTAATAATAATTATAATAGCGATAATAATACTACTAATAATAATGATGACAATAATAATAATAACAATATCAATAATAAGGATGAGGATGATGATGATGATAATACTAACAATAATACTACTACTCCTGCTGGTGCTGCTACTAATACTACTACCCCCAAATATCCTTATTCTTCTTAGTATTATTATAGGATTGCCCGGCCAAATTCGCGTGTTTGTCATTCGAATTCATTTACTTTGCATTTAAGTTAGCGCAGATCGGCTTTGTCATGCCAATTATCATTCAATTTTCCAGTTTTTGTATTTAATTTAGGATTTTGGTCGAAGGGTTTCATAGATCTGTCATTCAATTTAGAAACTGCTCAACTAGCATTCAAATTAAAATTCACTTGTCGAAGCGTAATTTTTATCATTCAAATTAACACCTGTCATTCGTATTCGTAATATTTTTATTCAAGTTAGGAATGTTAGGGGGAAGAATTGCAACAAACTTTTACAGTTTTTAAATAATGCAATAAAAGTGCATGATTTGCTATTGGAGTCTAAGCCGTTATTCCATTTATTTATTTTCAGGACAATGCAGTTGGGTGTAGTCAGACATAAAGTAAAGAAGGGGCGAAATCAAGGGATATGGCATTTCTGCACGGACATGTTCATATACCCGGGAAAGGTGGGGGTACCGTCAATCGTCCCTTTTTACTACAGACTTGGAATTTTACAAAAGTAATTCACATCGTCTCTTATACCCAGCACACCCCTCAGTTTTTCTTAAAGAGCTTCATAGTTTACTTGCCCGCCAGCAGATCGATGGCTAAAGACATGGCTAAAATAATGAATCATGCTCAAATTGTTGACTCCCCTACCCCAGTCACAATATTGTACCCTTCTTCCATAATGAAATTATGATGAAATTATGATAAATTTATGATGAAACATAAGACAAACAACTTCCTTACATGAACATTTACAAATATACCGAGACCATCAGGTCCGTAGATGCACGTCGTTTTTTCTTCTTAACAATCAAACTTAAATGCTGATGAATATCAGATAAATCTAATAAGTATAAGTGTATAAATGCAAGAAAATGAAATATGATGAAATACACATGAAAGAACAATCTTGAAAGAAAAAGAATGAGCTATAAAAAGTGAGAAATAAACGAGAAATGTATATTGACCATCAATTTAAGTGCACAAAGTGGTAACTTGAATGCTACAAATGAATTAGAATGCATAGAAGTACACCGTCGCGTTGTCAGAAAATCGTGTTGCGCCAAATCGAATGACCAAATAGCGAAAGAAGCGCATTGTTCAGTAATTTGAATGAAACATACGTAGATTCTAACGAAAATTCCATAGATTTGAAAACTAGAAAAGGGAATATAAACCCGAGATATACCTGACTGCACTAAAACCGTCGAATTTTAACGCAAGACAAATTAATTTGAATGACAAACTCGCGAATTTGGCCGGGAAATCCTATATTATTATTAATAATAATGCGAACATAATTTGTGTATTGTTTTTCCTCCAAGGTACAATGATTGGTCTGCTGCCACGGGTTCAAGTAATCCTGACTACTGGGGTTGTCTTAGTGTAAGTGATGATCCTTCATGGTCTGACACGACTCCACAACAATACAGGCCGTACATTTGTGAACGTACACGAGGTATGAATATTGATGATCCAACATTAATTGTGTTCTGGTAATTGTTGCTCCGAGCTATATTGCAACGAAAGTATTGTCTTGGTATCGTATGACATTTGTCTGTAGGTTAGGATTATTTTTATTGTCGGGGTTAGCATTAAGAAAATGGATCGAAGTTTGGAATTCGTTTAATGTAAGAAATCGATCGCAGAGCTTTTGAATTTTCTTTTCAGATATTTTGAATATGGCGCTACTTCTTAAAGAAAACCGTTATCATTACAACATTATATAAAATAATTGTATCAAACCATCATGGGATGATTGGCTGTTGTAAAACTTTGCATTCGTAACTTTCTCTCACTCCCCCCAAAAAAATCCAACTTAAATTGTTCGATTAATGAAAAAAATATAATCTTTTTAAAACTCTTTTGTATGCAATTTTTGTATTTAAGAAATGACAACAAATGCAATCGTTTTTTGTTTGCATACATATTTGGAGAATAAAAGTAATTTCTGACCCCTTTTAGTTGAACATTAAAAAAGAATCGTCGACCGCTACGTCCACAGAGGTGGTTTGTAGAATATGAGGAATGCCTACACTGTGGGGAGAATAGTAAACGCAATTCCGTTAATATATCGTAATCTTTCTCATCACGATGCACTCTCAAATAGAAAGTATGTTTTATTACAGTATATGATGAAAGCAGTGAAGCATCATTTGGAGGTCTAGATTATTTCATCTCTCCGTCATGGCTAGCTCGGTCTTACTCTGATGCACGGATCTACTGTCATTATCATGGAGCTGATTTAGCACTCATCAAATCAGACGACATTAACGTATGCTCGAGTATACTTCTTTTCTTTCAGCTAATAATATCCAAAATGTTGTTATCATGAAACCTATGTACTTTTTGTTGTTCTATTAGTATGTCTAATTTCCGGTCATTTGGTTCAATATACTTTACAGTCGTGACCCGGTTTCCTTTAACATTCATGATGTACATCGAATTTTTTGTGTGTGTGTGTGCCTCTAATGAGGTGTTTATTAATACATTCAAACATCAAAATTAAATTGTGAGAACAAATACAATTGACGCACAATGTTATCAATATAAATCACATATTTTTTCTCAACTATACAATATTTTGCTACTTTTCATCTAAATTACTTGTAACAGTTTCTTTGGCAACCTCTGTTCTGGCTTTTTAAGCTCCTGATTTACAACAATTCTGTTTTTTATTTCCCTTTCAAATACGTATCTTAGTGTGAAACGGTTTTCATTAAATCCATTCTTATTCCGGATGACTATAATGTAATATATACACCAGAATGCGATCGTTGTTACAACGTCTATCTCTCTGTCAATATTAATCTTAAATAAACGAGAGATATCCATGACAAAATCTATATTAAAATTGTACTTCACAACATGTTTGATATAATCAAAGAAATTCTTATTATGTTGACATTCGATAAACACATGCACTATGTCCTTTATGACATGGCAATGGGGACAGTATCTGTCGTCTGCTAATATCCATTTATAAAGATTGTTTCTAACAGGTAGTATATTGAACAGCAATATAAAATTGAACTCCCTTATGCGATGTTCTCTTGTATAAGTTAAATTCCTTTTGAACACGGAAGACCAGTCAATATTCTTTGTAGTATATTTCCCCCAAAAGACAACATCTGTTGTTGTTGAATGTATGTTTAAAAGATATCAGATTGTAGAAACGTCTGCTGCTTACGTCACTGATATTCCAAGAGGGTGAGTATAATATACTGGTTCAGTTTCTTCCTTGGTTAGATCATTGAACCATATCTTTGGAATAGCTTTCTTCAATTTAGTATAATAAAATAAAAGATTTTGCTCGCTTTTTTTTTCAAGGCGTACTGACAGGTCTGTAATAGACAAAAAATGTCTTTCTTCAAAGAGGTCCTTTAGATAAATTATTTCACAACCAAACCAATCTGCGTAAAACAAAGACTTCTTATTAAAAACAATATCCTTGTTATACCATACTATCTGCCTATGAAAAAAATGAATCTTGTACAGAATAATTTTCACTACAAGTAAAACCTTTCACATAATTCCAGGCTTGTAATATTTCTAGATAGAAATCAGGGAGTTGCGATTTCTGGACATCGAATAATTTATGGTCATAGTTACAATTTAACAGTAGACTAACGCCACCGAGCAAATCAAACCAATAATTACACATATCCTTCCATGGACCTTTACTGTCATCCAATAATCTACAAAGCCATCTTAAACGAAAACTCAGTATATGTTTCTCAGTATTAACCATACGTAACCCCCTTGGCTATAATCTTTATTAAGGATGATTCGTTTTAACCTTGTCGATTTTGGATTTCCAAATAAAATTGAAAACTATTTATTCAATTTCTGCAGACACATTGGTGGAATCGTGTCTACCATCATTAAATGAACTATTCGACTTAAAGCCAGTGATTTGACTCCAGTGATTCTTCCGAATATTGTGAGGTTTCTGCTTCTCCAGTTATCCAGGAGTTTCTGTAGTTTGGTCAATTTATTTTCCCAACTCAGTTTTGTAGCATAATATAAGTACTGTACAGATTCTGTAGACCAACAAAGATCAAGGTCGGAGAGAGACCACCTTCTCTTGTCATCTCCAATCCAGAAAAGATCCAGAAACATCTATTATATTTTCTAGAGAAATTGTATTTCTAACAAAGAATAAGGTGTCGTCAGCATATTGTTAAAGTTAAAGTGTAGAGTGGCACCCTTTAAAATCAAATTTCTGAATGATATTATTTTTCCTAACCCTATTAGCCATGAATTCAGCTGCCAAAATGAACAGTAATGCTGAAAGACGAATCCCTCTCTTGACTGGGAACGTCTCTGATATCCATCCATTTACAATGACTGAACTTGAAATGTTTGTGTAAAGGACCTCGACCCACTTTCGAAACGACGGACCAAAATTCGATTTCTCTAAACAGATTTACAAAAGGCATATCAATAACATCGAATGCTTTAGTGAAATTTACCATCATAATTGCACCAGTTACATTTTTCTTCAACATATATGCAATAATGTCTTTTGTTAGACGAACATTGTGAGCCGCTAGACGACCTTTAATATACCCAGTTTGGTTAGGGTCAATAATATGCTTAATAACTTTTTGTAACCTACGTGCTAAAATAGCTGCTATGATTTTGTAGTCACAGTTCAGGAGGGTTATAGGCCTCCATTTCTTCAGGCTTAAAAGGTCTCCTTTCTTATAGATTAATGTAATGAGTCCTGAGAACATAGCTTCGTTAGCATAACACTCATTCAAGGCATCCACAAGAATGTGATTTAGGTCAACCCAAAACACCTGATAAAATTCTAAGGGATTCCATCGGAACCGGGTGCTTTATTTTTCTGCATAGAGAAAATCGCGTGTTTACATTCTGCATTTGTTAACAGACCTTCACATGAGTTTTTATCATTACTATTAAGAAGTGGTATATTTTATGAGTGAACATAATTTTTAATAAGATCATAATCTATGTTTTCATTTGTATATAACGCACTATAAAATTTCACTCTTTCTTTTAAAATGTCATTTTCTTTGTACTCTTTGTACTCTTTTCCCATTTATTGAAGATAAATAGGTTATTCCCTTTCGAGAAGCGTTCCTTTTTTCCAAGCTAAGGAAATACTTTGTACATCTTTCTCCTTCCTCCATGCATTTCACTCTAGCCCTTTCGCCTGCACCTTTAGATTCAAATTTATAAATTCTTTCTAGTTCTACTTTTAATGATATATAGTTCTTTTTTTATTTCGATATCATTCTTATTTACATCAATCTGTTTTTCGAGAGTCTCTAACTTTTCCTGTAACATTCCTTTTTTGTTCTCCTTCTTAACCATTTTCCTTTCACAACAAATTCTGTGTAAACTCACGTATTTTTATTTTCAAAAATTCCCACATTTCAGAGGGAGAATGGTTCTTTTCTTGAACCATATTTATAATATTACGCACACTATTTAGATATTTCTCATCACTCAACATACTGGTGTTCCTTTTCAAGTATCATGGACCAGTCTTATTTGTTCAATTCTAATTCTGAGGGATATTGCATTATGGTCGGCACGTATTGCCGGTCTAATATCTGCTTTGATCACCTTGACCTGAACGTTCTTGTTTACAAGCTAATAGTCTAGTCTTGATGCTAATTTTAGAGAAGAATTTCGCCATATAAAGTGTCTACTGTGTGGGTTTGTTCTTCTCCAAATATCACACAGGGAATATCGTTTTAACAATTTACAAAAGTTTCTTGGATTTTTTTTATAAAATTTAGTTCTGGTACCTTGCACATCATAATGCACATTTACTACACAGTTCCAATCTCCACCTAATATTAGATTAGAATCAATTTCATCGCTTCTAATAAGAATGATGTACATTGATATGTATAGTTATGTTCCTGTATTTATTAATTATCTATATTGTACTGTAAATTGTGATCAGTTTCGGTTGCACCAGGGTGGGTTCGGGGAGAATGGCCTGCGCGCTCTAGACATTTAGTTGGCTCTTTCCATACCCAGGCTGTCCAGTCCGATGCACCCATAACTGAGACACCATGCATGTATGTATATTCGATCTTTATATTATTATTTTTAGGTCAAAATGCCAATAAAAATAATAATAATATTAAAAATTTCATTCCACAGCTGGGAATTTTACATAGCTATTGGGCAAGTCTCTTGCTATGGCATATCGGGAAAATATTTGTATAAAGTAATATCACGATGGAATGACATATGTGAAGTAATAGGCCTACTGGTTCCTCGTAAATGCCAATTTAAAGTCAAAAAGCGTAATATTTAGTTGATAGCGGAGATAATTAAACATTCACTGTCATCCCTAATCCTTATGCTTGAAGCTTTCCAAAATATCTTAAAACAGATTTTGGGATCACATCAGGCGATTGACTTGTGTCGATTTCATTTTTATTCGTTTACTGTATTTTTAAAATTTCATTTTCATTACAAAATCAACGGAAAATGGCTTTACAGCCATGCAAATGAGAAAACATAAATGAGCAACTAATATGTATGGGGTTATTTTTCTGTTTTCCTCTTACCAGACCTTTCTTCATGGCAGGATTTCGGGATTGAATAGCTTTGTATATTTTGGTTTGACTGACGAAGCTGTAGAAGGCTCATTTAAATGGATCGACGGAACACCTTTACAGTATGTTCAATAACTTTATAATACATACGTAATCGTTACTACTTTTAAATAACTGCCAAACTCTAACTTACTTATATCATTCTCTAATTATATGATTTGTAAAAATGTTCCTTTCGTTGTAGGAAGTTTGAAATAATAGATTAAACCAAAAAAAGAGAAGAAAAAAATCGCCGACATTTTCAATTGTAACTCGAAAAAAATTGTACTTTATGTAATTTGTTGGTCTAAAAAGCAAAATATGCGTGATAATTTTTTTGATCACACTTTAATCGCTAACGTATGTTTTAATCATGAAATGATTGCAGTCGGTAAAAACGAAAACAAAATGAATTGTGCATGTCGTAATACAAGGGATGGTGTGTTTTAACTTCTAAATACATATTTTCATATTAAAAGAAATAATATTCCGCATAAAAAATACAACTTTTCAATATGCAATCAAATCATATCGTTAAAACAGTAGTGCATACTACGCTTTTCGTATTTTCAATTTAGATTGTAAAGTGATGTCAGGAAGCTTACTTTTTGATTGAGATATATTCTTATGGATGGTTCGGCTCAAAATCCAGTTTCGGAACTAAACATTTAAAAAGCAAATTTATGAGACAGTGCACTTATATAACATAGGTCATTGTAATCCAATCATCAGAATTCGGATTTCATATCTGACTAAACAATGCAGAACCCCCCCCCCCCCCCCCCCCAAGAAAAAAAAGATTTAAAGATCCATTCTTTCGTATAACCATCTGTTAACTCCTGAATGCTTTTGAGGTTCCATTCTTCTTAATTCAATACACACAGGTATTCAGCATGGAGGGCTTCTGAACCCAACAACGATGGTAATGAAGATTGTGCCACTCTATCTCCTGGTTTCAGACATGGGATGGCTTGATATTCATTGTGATCTCGACCGACCCTTCATATGTGAACGCTATCAGTGTAAGCCACTATAGACTTTACACGTATGGTCGTTTCTGTTTCATTGCCAAAACTAAATTTTTCTTTCTATCTCTATCTCCATTTATAATTGTTTTAAACAAATATGTGTAGGTCTATTAAATGAACCTAGTAATGTCAAAGAGACCCGTTACTCCACTGTTGGCGAGTTGCAGAATCTTTTAATTTATATTTTGATTTAATAAAATGACCCCCCCCCCCCCCCCTTACCTATGCTACAAAGAGAGGAATCGAATCCTTGCTGCACGACTAATGTAATCTGGAAAGTCATTAATTACGTTTGCCGCACTATAGACCTAGGTGTAGTAATTACTACACCTGTAGGTACCTGACAGGAATTATTCCTTGGCTGCACTGAGCGTTAAGAGCTTCGATTAGAAACAAAGCTAATAGTATCCAATATCGTTTAGAATTGCATAGATACATTTTATGATAATGTGACATGCGCTATCCAAAAACGGTATATCATCATAACATCATTGTTATGATTGTCTAGCCCATCGAAGGTGGAGTCGAGATTAAGGGAACGCGTCCGCCACAAAGTGTACCTGCAAAATCATCTTGTGACACGTATGTTCGCAACAGTAAATCCTATTGTTATTATCGGATCGAGGTTTGTCCACACACATAATGTGTGGACATTCTCCTCTCTCTGAGGAGTACTCTAGCCATGTGTCATGTTACAGACGCACAGTGGCGTAATGAGCAAAAACGTTTGGGGGGCTGACAAAAAAAATTCCGCAGCACCCCACTCTAACATGCATGGGCATCAGTGGCGGATCCAGGAATTTCTTACCGGGGGGGGGGGGGGCACAAAATGGCATGGGGTTAAATATATGTAAAACGATGAAGCGACAGAACGAGGCTTTAACGGCGAGGGAGCGAAGCGACCAAGCGGGGGTGGGGGGGGGGTGGGTCTGGGAGGGGGTTCTGGCCCCCTCCCAAGGTAAGAAGCATTTGCAATTTAAGAAACAAATTAGACGCATTTTCAGGCACTTCCTGGAGTAATATGACGTAAAATTGCTTTCTCCTACCCCTTCCAAGAGTAGGGATCTTTTGCAATTTGAGAACCACATTTGGCGCATTAATGTCCACCGGCACTTCCTGGAAAAAAAACGGGGCCTTCTGATTGGTTAGAAGTTAGAGAAAAGTGATATGTCACGGCTTGAGACGTTGTATATGCTTTGATGCCGCACAATGCACAAAGACGGTGGTCCGGTACTTCATCAGTAGTACTTGCAAGAATGTTCTCGAGTGTATAAACTGTGTCGTTATCAGGGGCGTCGCTAGATCTTTGTCAGTGGGGGAGTGGGGAGGGTGTAGAGGCCACCGATTACCGACAAAACGAGCAACCAATTACCGACAAATATATTAATACCAATGCTCAAATGTCTACAAATTTAACCCTATAAACCCGGGGCCAGGAACTAAGTTATTTTTCCTCCCTCTCCCCCCTCCCGCGTAAAGCGCGGAAACTTTGACACTTCATTAAATTATTAGAGAGAGAAGACGATCCGCTGTGCCGTTCTCGACTCTTAATTCTTGTTTGGATCCAGGTCCCCCCCCCCCCCTCCCGCGCGAAGCGCGACAGCTTTGACGTTACAATAAATTATTACTCTTAATCCTTGTCTGAATTCATTTTCGCCCATCCCGCGCGAAGCGCGGAAGCCTTGACGATTCATTAAATTATTACTCTTAATCCTTGTCTGAATTCATTTTCGCCCATCTCGCGCGAAGCGCGGAAGCTTTGACGTTTCATTAAACTATTTCTCTTAATCCTTGTCTGAATTAATTTTCGCCCATCTCGCGCGAAGCGCGGAAGATTTGACGTTTCATTAAATTATTAAAGAAGGAAGACGATTCGTTGTACCGTTCTCGACTCTTAATCCTAGTCTGAATTCAGTTTTTCCCCCGCCCCCCCCCCCCCCCCGAAGCACGGAAGCTTTGCCGTTTCATTAAATTATTAGAGAAAGAAGACGATTCGTCGTACCGTTCACAATTCTTAATCTTGTCTTAATTCAATGTCCCCACTTAACGGTGCATGTGCAGTGTTACATGGAACGTCCGGCAGTGTTTGACACAGTTGCTTCTGGATAGGATTTTTTCACTAGTGTTACTGTTAGTGGCCAAGGCCCCTTAGTGACTATAAAAAACATATGCTCTTCCTGGCCATTTGGGAATGTGTCAGTTTGCAACAGAAATGGAGAAACACGCATTTTGTTGAAAATCATGTGATATCACGAACATTTATACATCACTTTTATATGGAATTGAAAATAAGTCATGGTTCAATTTAATTTGGGGGGGGGCTGGCGCCCCCCCCCCCAAGCCCCCCCCCCCCCCACCAGTACGCCAGTGCAGACGCACACAGTGTAAACCCAACAAAGGAGACGTGTACATACCACAGGGTACCAAAGACACCTGAGTGGGTGGAGAGGAGTAGGTTAGATTAAAGTGCCATGCCGGAGAGTGAATCCATGATCTTGTTATATCTGGTCACGTGTTTTATCAGTTTGACCATGATGAATGTAATGACACGTAATGCTTTGAAATCTCTCTTTTCTACCTGTCTCATAACAAAATGAACATCTCATAACGGCAATCACCTTGTTTTAATCAATATATAGACGTTCCAGAATATAAGTGGAGTCGCCTTGATGGAACCCTGTACTATATCTCTCACTCCACGATGACGTCATACTCGTTTGCAAGAAAGTACTGCCAGGCTCAAGGAGGTGATCTTGCCCAGCCTAAAACAGAAGAAATCAATGTAAGGACGCATTGTGATATTGGAAAGTTTAATTCCAAGTATGGAACGTATAAATAAAACATGATAACAACTTCAACGGGCTTTAATCTAACCATTCTGTGTGTGCAAAAATAGAAAATGAAAACAACAAAAGTAATATGAGAGGAATAGAAAATCTTGTTGGTTGTGTTAAAACATTCGGGAAAGGGTGTAAAAGGTTATAGAGAAGCATCATATAGACGCGGTGAGCCAAGTATAAAGAAAACAAATTATATCTTATTTCAGCTAGCTCAACTTCCAAGAATGTCATAGACTATAGACATATCGATAAAGTTATCCCACTATCATGATCATGGCACATTAGATATAGGGTGCGTTTAATCGACACTTTTTCACCCTAGAATCACGGTTTCTAAAGACGTTTAGTTTAAAACGCAATGCGTTCAAGCGATTTTTTCGTCGGTCGTAAAAATAAATGTGTTTGAAAACACAAACATGAAACGCTGAAAAAGATGCGTTTTGTATCATGATTCAAAAGAATCACGGTCGCTAAAATTCGATTGAACGGACGGAGTTCTCAATCATGATTGTATGACGAAGCCTCTTCCGTTTGGGAAAAACCGCGCGCCCGCTTTGCATGCAATTTGCGTTCACTATACCATCGTGGCCTGTTCCGTTATGTTATTCCTTGTTTTTCCTTCTATCATTTTCTCTTTCTGTCTTTCCTTATGTTATTCTTTGTTTCTTCCTTCTATTCTTATGTTATTCTTTGTTTTTTTTCCTTCTATCACCTTTTCTTATGTTATTCTTTGTTTTTATCATTCTATCATTTGCTCTTTCTGTCTTTCCTTATGTTATTCTTTGTTTCTTCCTTCTATACTTATGTTATTTTTTGTTTTTTCCTTCTATCACCTTTTCTTATGTAATTCTTTGTTTTTATCATTCTATCATTTTCTCTTTCTGTCTTGCTTTATGTTATTCTTTGTTTCTTCCTTCATTTCTTATGATATTCTTTGTTTTTATCATTCTATCATTTGCTCTTTCTGTCTTTCCTTATGTTATTCTTTGTTTTTTCCTTCTATACTTATGTTATTCTTTGTTTTTTCCTTCTATCACCTTTTCTTATGTAATTCTTTGTTTTAAGCATTCTATCAATTTCTCTTTCTGTCTTTCCTTATGTTATTCTTTGTTTCTTCCTTCTATCATCTTCTCTTATGTTATTCTTTGTTTTTATAATTCTATCACTTTCTCTTATGTTATTCTTTGTTTTAATCATTCTGTTACTTTCTCTTTCTATCTTTCCTTATGTTATTCTTTGATTCTTCCTTCTTTCACCTTCTCTTATGTTATTCTTTGTTTTAATCATTCTATCACTTTCTCTTTCTGTTCTTCCTTTTTCACATTCTCTTTCTGTCTTTCCTTATTTTATTCTTTGTTTCTTCCTTCTATTTTTATGTTATTCTTTGTTTTTTCCTTCTATTACCTTCTCTTTTGTTATTCTTTGTTTCTTCCTTCTATTCTTATGTTATGCTTTGTTTTTCCTTCTATCACCTTTTATGTAATTCTTTGTTGTAAGCATTCTATCATTATCTCTTTCTGTCTTTCTGTCTTTCCTTATGTTATTCTTCGATTCTTCCTTCTTTCACCTTCTCTTATGTTATTCTTTGTTTTAATCATTCTATCGACTTTATCTTTCTGTCTTTCCTTATGTTATTCTTTGTTTCTTCCTTCTATCACCTTCTCATTCTTTGTCTTATTATTGCGATCTATGCTCAAAACAGCAGTCGACAGTCGGCCGTAAACAATTCCAGAAAGCGCGCGCCGAAGTTCCTGGGCCATACTGCGCAGTGTGATGCGCAGTGGTTTGGCTCGCAATGAGCTAGAATCAGCGTTGATGAAAAATCGCTTGAACGCAAACCGCAGTGACCTTGCTTTTTGTAACAGCGTTTTGAATTGTGATTCATGTTTGTGATTCTAGCTTCGAAAATTCGATTGAACGCACCCTTAGTCATCGGTGATTTTCTCTTTCTGAAATATTCTCTTAACGCAATCACCAGATGCTTCTCATTGACCTGGCTGGAGGTAACTCGTATTGGTTTGGACTCGATGATATCAATCAAGAGGACACGTTTCAATGGATTGATGGCACTCAACTCGATAATAATGGGTATGTGTTAAACTGTATTTTTAACACACAAACACACACGCACCCAGCAATATCTCACACATTCTAATCATGATAAACTGCAATCAAATCATGTTGCATACAGAATGCAATAGGAAGAAACTGGCATGTAACTCTAATAACACGATTATCTGAGATACAGGTTGATTTTGCAATTGATTGATGGACAGTCTTTAAAATGGCACTCAACTCGATAATAATGGGTATGTGTTAAACTGTATTTTTAACACACAAACACACACGCGCACACACACACACACGCACCCAACAATATCTCACACATTCTAATCATGATAAACTGCAATCAAATCATGTTGCATACAGAATGCAATAGGAAGAAACTGGCATGTAACTCTAATAACACGACTATCTGAGATACAGGTTGATTTTGCAATTGATTGATGGCAACCCCCCTCCCCCCCCCCCCCCGCCCCCAAACAAAACAAAAAAAGTATAAAAAAATGAACTTGTCTTACTTTCCATGCTTTTGTTCTTATGCGGACCTCATGGAGCCTAAAATGCAAGCCCTGACATGATTTGCAAGAAAGGCATAATTACTTATATCTTTATTTGAATTAATACACATTTGAACTATATTAATACCCCTGACATAACGTTTTCAACTTGTTATGATTATTCCCTTTGAAGTAAAATATTTATTTACTAAACTGTGATAATACATTGCTGTTTGGAACATATTTTACCTTTTAAGATTTCCTGCTTGGTCGGATGGTGATGCAACCTCAGTTGAGAGTGAAAGATGCGTTCATCAGCAGGTTAATAATGGATGGAAAAAACGACGATGTACATCTTACCTCAGGTTCGCATGTGAAAAACCTCCGAGTGAGTATTGGCATTATATTTATATTATCTATATTCAGGGGTACTCCTTCCTGATAGTCCATGCTCAAATGATGCCCGTTTCACATTATTGCATCACATTTAAATGCCACAAACGAAACAAGATATGGATTGACGATATTCAATCACCAACTTTAATCCATGCTTGTAGCGCTGTTTCAAGGCAAAAAAGGGATAAGTCTTTGCCTTGGCAACGTTATGTAAAGTTCCCCTTACTTCTCCTCTAAGTAAGATGTTAGACGGACACTAATTACTTGAAAAACATAATTATTTTGTTATAGGTCCGCGACAGATCCTTCCTGTACGTCTAATGGCAGCAACACCATCACCCTACGGTGGAGTACTGCAGGATGCATCATTTATCTGTCTACTCGGCTCAGAGAATGAAGAGATTCTCACATTCTCTACCAGAAGACTCGTCCGTCTGACCGAGACTATAACTTCCGATAGTTACACAGCTCCAGGAGTCATCGATAATGTGTCGTCTGTAGTATTAAGACAGACTCTTCCAGATACTACGGAGGGCTTTGGTTTTTTCGAATGTTCTGCAGTGACAGCCAGTAGAATGACATATGTTCCTCTTGGCATTCTTCTTTCTTCCCGTACATATACACAAACATTTAACAACTAAGTTATTCATACCTCTAGTAAATTAGTGTGTGTTTTTCGTAACTGATGAATGCAAGGTGGTCTGGTTAAATGAGGACGTTTGTTGAACATGTTTATATGTCAGCTTTAATATGTCACATTCTTTAGACACATTTTGGGACAAATCAATTTCCGCATACTAATTTGATAAGGTTATTATAGATTTAGTTGTTAATAGTTTACATTTAAATTATAATACAACAAACGATTTCAGCTTAATGAAAAAAATTCTAAAAAGCAAATATTGTGATCATGTTGAAACTCAAAACATTCCTCAATACCATGAATGCTAATGCTTGAAACATAATTTCCCCTACTGCTTCATTCTAAGAATGTTTAGTTAATGACAATGTAAAAATAACGAAGGAAAAATGGAGCGAGGGGGAGCAACAGAGAATGAAAGACGTGATGACGGAATTGTATTGAATCAGCAAAAAACAAGATTCGAATGTAAGTTGTTGTCGATTTTTTTTGTCTTATTCTTTGTATAGGTCAATTGCAACCCAGTGATGGTCGGTTTACAAAGACAATACATATTGGAGATGATATCACACTCAGTGTGATGAGCACGACAGGGATGGTAGGAGAAGACGGGATAAGATGGCGGAAGTTGACTGATGTAGGCTGGGCTAATTCATTTATTGCAATGAGTTCTGACAGTCTATCACACACAATTCAATCTGCATCTGTCTCAGACGCCGGTGTGTATGTGACGTACATGAATGGAGCGTTGGATGAACATCGATTCAGCCTTATAAGACTCATCGTAAAGGGTTCGAATTTTGTCTTCCTTACACATTGAAAATATATCCTTCCGTGTTGGTGGCAAAAGTATACATTCACTGGAACCTGTTACTCTTCAGCTCTGTAGCTATGGTCATTAAAGTAACAACAATCAAGAAAAAACGACCGAAACCGACCAGATATATTTGTGTTTATACGACAGTAAAGCATAAATAATATCGATGAATGTAAAGTTATAATTTCCATGACCGAGTGACAGTTTTTGCAGTTTAAAGCCTAATCGAGAACTTAAAGTATTTACATAAAACATTCAGCTTCATGGCCTAATGGTTTGGTTTAAATGTTTTACAATTAAGTTTTGATTTTTAACCTTCAAATAATTAGGTTCTGCCTCTTTTTTCATCAAGTGATCATTTTTCAAAAATCATGTATTTGGACCTACTTCTTTGCAATTAAGGTATGCTTTTGCCGGAACCACTATGCATCATAGGTTTTGGGAATGTCTTTTCGTGTCAATTCATTGTATTTTTGTACAGGCCACCCCCTTCAGAAATGTGTGCGTGTGTGGGGGTGGGGTTTAACTCCCATCTCCGGGATCAACATACGTGTGGGATGTACATTATATTTGTCTATGTTTTATTGTATTAACAGAGTGCCCTGATGGAAGATGGAATCCACCATTATGCGAGCGTTTGTGTGATAGTTGTTATAATGGAGGTGTATGCCACGAACTCTCAGGAACATGCATCTGTCCTCCTGGCCATGCTGGAAAGAACTGCCTCCAAGGTAAAACTAAGAAATCCCTAAAGAAAATACTACCATGTGAAGAAAAAAAAATTCTATGTCCAATACATTCTTTTTCTTGAAATGAGTCTTTACAATGATATACTATTCGTTTTATAACGGTAATTCCAAATAATAATGACGACAACAATAAATACAAGAATAAGAAGGAAAAGGTGAAGAAGAAGGAGAAGGAGGAGGGGGAGAAGAAGAATGATTATAATTTATAAGAAATAGAAGAAGGAAGGGGAAAGAAAATAAGAACAAGAGGAAAAGAGGAAAAAGAAGAAAACTAATGATAATGATGATGAAGACAATACTAAAAATAATGGTAATTAGTATAATAAAAACAATAATGATCCCAATAACAACAATAACGATGATGATTTCCTTTTTTAAACGCTAAAACTAGTAAACATAATAAAACACTAGTTATTTTTATAAGCGCATTTTTCACTTGTTTTGTTACCATAATTAACTATTAGTTTAACTTGATGATTATTTGCCAATGATCAAAATGACAAAAACTGACTTTTTTCCCAATCAAAACAAGAAGAAAACACAATATTGCTGCTTGGGACATATCAGTTTTGAATGATTGTAATATGTTTGAATATTACACGCTCGTCTCTTCTCAAATCGGAGAAAGGAACCTTTTATAACATTTGAGTTATATATAAATCAATCACTCTAATATATACATTTTCATGCAGCGTGTGCGATGCATAAGTTTGGCTGGGACTGTGAATTTCAATGTGGACCCGGTGAGCCTCTGGACCAGTGTGCTGGAAGCCAGATCTGTCTACCTGATCCTTATGGATGCAACTGTTTAGCAGGATATACAGGAATCTACTGCAATGAAAGTAAGTGCCAAAACGACTGCTATTATGATCAGGCGCGTACGCAGGGGGGGGGGGGTTTGGGGGGTTAAAACCCCCCCCCCCTTTGGTATTTTTATGTGTATAAATCCCCCCTAAAAAACCCTAAAACCCCCCCCTTTGGGATTTATTTTTTTTTTTTTTTTTTTTTTTTATTATTATTTAAAAAAATAAAAAAAAAAAAAAAAATTCCCATGGATGACCTAAACAAGTGACCTCACCCCCCCCCAACGGAGCAACATGTCAAATTTTCAAATTTCGAGACAAAAAAAAAAAAAAAAAGTGTCCTCTTACCCCCCCCCCCCCCCCCCCCCCCCCCCCCCCCCCCCCCCCCCCCCCCCCCCCCCCCGCTTATTCAGCGGTCGGCTGAGTCGTTGCGATTTTTTTGGGACCAAAAAAAAAAAAAAAAAGTGTCCTCTTCCCCCCCCCCCCCCCCCCCCCGCTTATTCAGCGGCTGGCTGAGTCGTTGCGAAATTTTCGGCCCGATTTATAAATGTTAAAACCCCCCCCTTGAAAAAATCCTGCGTACGCGCCTGATTATGATTGACATTTGGACGAAACCAGCAAACTATATATAGCAATTTTATTTTAACCTTAATGTTTTATTTGCACGGTGCAAATTTTAATCCTTACCCTGAATTTGTCTAACATGTATATTCAAATAGAGGGTTTATATTGGTTTGTGCATGAATATTATCGGGGTTTTAGAACAGGCACCTGTTTATTACTTGCACGAACATATGTTTAGGTCTAGTGCGAATAAAAATGTTCTGGGGAGCAAATTAATTAAATAATATCTCAACAGATCCACAAATCTCAAAATATTACTTTTCGTCCTAAAGCATGCACGGATGGTATGTTTGGAGCTGATTGTCTCCAAGAATGTCATTGTACTGATGGGGCAGATTGTGATGACGTCACTGGAGAATGTACTGGAGATTGCTTGCAAGGATGGTCTGGACCAGCATGTCAAGGTACACTCATTTAATTTAGTTGAAAATGACGTATGAATGTTCATAACAATGCTGATTCAATTTGAATGTTAAACAAAAAAGACCCGAGATAAGTCCCACACTTTTAAGTTGACTGTTTCTACAAACGCAATACCTTTTCGCTTTGATGTAACAAGCCACATTTTGTAGAATATTCCTATGCCGCGATTTCATTCCATCGGTATTAGAGTAAACCGACAAACAATTTACGGAATAAAAATGTATATTATAAGTTGTCTTCATTTTTTCTGTTTTTAACATAATGAAATAGTAAATTTAAAGGAAGGTAATTATAATGCTGCCCATGACTTACATTTTTTTTCAATTTTTTTAAAATACATATATTTCCTCATTTCAGTTCCTTCTGTTTGCCCAAGCGGATACTTCGGGACTAACTGTGCACAGAAATGCAATTGCATGAATGGTACAGCATGCCGTAAAGATTCTGGATACTGTGACGAGGTTGAAGGGCAGTGCGACTTGGGATATGTCACTGATTCCGTCGAGTTTCCAGCCAACTGTATGACATGTAAGATTATTCTTAGTGATATTTTAAATTAAAATACAGCAAATTTTTACAAATTAATGCTCGGATAAAACCCTTACCATTTTATCAATTTAGCAATTTAGCAATTTAGCAAAATAACAAATCTATTTCCATGTATATTTCCTAACAATTATTAAAAATAAATTGATATGGCGTCATTAACATCCCCAGATAAACAACAGCTCTTAATACCCTTTGTTAATCTTGTTTATTATATTCCTACAATGATTTGCTATTGAAAATAACTGTAAATGCTTTGTATGAGTATACTTGAATATGTGTTATCTTTTCATTTTCCAACAATATAAAGCAAATTCTTCACCAATATCATGCGATATCCTTGTATTACTTTCAATTGAATCACTAGTTTTATGGAGAATATTATTTCTCTTAATAAGACAATTTATTTATCTTGTTTAGTTTCAGGATGTTTCAGCTCTTGTTCAAAGACGTGTCATTGTTCGGGTGGTGTTGATGATTGTAACTTTCTGAATGGCGATTGTTTTTCATCCATCTGTCACCCAAGATGGATGGGGGAGCAATGCCAAACAGGTAAAAGATATACTTGTCTCCTTCCAAGTTTCTGAAATATTATGGAGATTCAACACAATTCGATTTTTCCATAAAAGATAATAATTTTGAGCTGCTTATATTATTCAAACAGTGACGAACAGAAGAATGTATATTTTGATTTGGAGCTGACCGTCACTGTTCAGCCCTCATAAGTGTACTGATTCATGACAATGACATGTTAGAAAATCCGAAAGAAGTTTATGAATGTTCGCTATACAGTTGAGTATAAATATTGCCTTTAAGATCATTTTTTGAAAGGGTTTGAAATTGTGTCATTCTCTTGTACTTTTTCTCTCTTCCTCTCCACCTGTCTGTTAAACTGTCATTCACGTTTCACAATGCTGTTGTGTTCTTTCACCAAATTTAGATCGTTTTGAGACGAGCTTGGAAAAGACCAATCCAGGCGTGGCGATCTTTTCATGTTCCTTCACAGCGCCATCAGGGCAAAACCTTTCCTCTGATTATGTGAAGGCAGCTGTACGAATGCCTTTTACGGGACCCTGGATAACTCGTGGTAGCTCTGATACATCAGGAACAACCTTCAATAATTCATATATCCACAAGTATATGGGACCAGAAGAACCAATTTACTGTTTCGTCGGGGTACATGAGAGTTCCTCAGAGTTTGCCTTCGTAATGCTACCTCCACGAGATTACTTTGGTAAGCAGTCCCCATTGCAGTTGATTGCAACATTTTTCATTTTGTACTCTACAAGTATCTTAAAATATATATATATGCATTTTTTAAACGAATACATGTAACACACAACAAGCCTTCCAAGGATAATAATTAACACCCTTTTGCTCAGCTCTCTATTTTTGTTAAAGTTCAGTTTTTTATATCGGTGTACTATCATGATATATCCAGAATTGTAAATATGTTTTCAGCTGCGTAATTTTCCAGGATGCACTTATGGTTATAGTATTTCAAACATTTCACATATTGATTGCAAAAAATTATGTCCCATATTAATATCATGAACTAAATTGCAGGTACAGTATACTGAAATACTAATTACAAGCTATCGTGGTACAATTCATGGTTTCGTTACCTGCTTATTTTGTTCTATTACTTTCTGGGCGGATAGGGAGGAATGAACCAATGCGTTTCAATAAATGAGTACTATATTTTTACCCACTTTCTCTGTATTTATTTTTTTACACTTTGCAGTTTTACCAAGTTATAGAGGTGTACCAGAACTACTTGAATCTGGATACTACCATGCAGCCATCGGTTGGAGGCAATGGGACCCTAGCTCTGATACCGGGGACGGACCTATTGTTGGATACAAGATATACGTGCGATCAGGTAGCAATGAGGTGTTGGCCCAAGAAGTACAACCTCCAAGCATGGTGAACAATACGAACCGTTCCGTATCGAAGAGATCTGCTGAGAATACCACAGAGATGGTCATGTATAACGTCAGTGGACTTGAAGCAGGATCGACGTACTCTCTTCAGATTGCAGTGATACGGGATGGTATCAACGGTGAAGGACAACAAGGATCAGCATTGACATTCACAACTAAAAGAAGTAGGTTCTATAATGTATTTCCCCTGCCTTCTGAGTCATTTCCTTTCATATTGTTACTATCTCCTATCATCCCTTCCTTCCTCCCTCTCCCTCCCCTCTCCCTCTCTCTCGTTATCTCTATCCCTCTACCTGTCTACCTCAGCCTCTTTCTCCGAATGGTGTGAGATATTACGATCAAACATATGAAATATAAGGATTGCTTTGGATATTAGAATGGACCTATTTCCGTATCTTGAACACCATTGCAAAGACTTTCGAAAATCAACTCAAGGCGATTTCAATACCTTTTTACATATCCCATAGAAAATATGTTCGTAATAAACAATGCGTCATTGCAGTTTTGTAACATTTCAGGCTATCGGATGAGCTCCAGGATGATTTTTTCCAAAGTCTCTGCGATTGTGTTCATAACAGTTAAATAACAAGGGATAAATTTACGGACAGCTGCCCTCGGCCAATCCCTTACAGAAATGAAATGCTCTTTGAATACACGGGGCAAAATAAAATTAGTAATATGCACACACTTTGCAAACATTAATTGTACTTTTCAGCTTGACACACTTCGGGGTCCTCTAATGGGTTTAATTTTCGTTAATCTTTTCATCAATTTCTTCTAACTTAAGCGCGCGTTAAGGGGAATTCTAACCTGGTAATAAGTTTCAATGGGAGCAGAAAATGAGAGGAACAGGTAAGTGAAAATTTCAGCAAAGTTCAATAAAAAAAAAAGTGTCAATTCTTAAAGTTACGATCAATAAAAAGGACATTTTCTTCCTTATAAATGGCGGAATATATATTTTTCCATACAAGGGTTGAATAGAAACATATTAGCAAATAAAATTTGAAAGTTTTCTTGAATATATATGAACAAAATGTCATACCTTTGTTTATCTTTTTGTTGGAAATGAAATAAATATGAATTGAAATAATTGAATTGAATAACAATGAAAATTTATGATTTCATTTCATCACAAATGAAGTTCTTGTGCCAACAACCCCACCGAGTCCATCGACCGTTTCGACTCCAATGATGATTGGACCAGATGAGGGGAGTTTGGGTGGCGCTCCTATAGCACCGGCAGCTGGGGAGCCGTGGGTGGAATTCTGCTCATTTTGATTATTATCGTCGTTGTCATCATCGTGTTCAAACGACGAAGGTTTGTGAACTATTTTCAACTTTTTAGTCATCATTAGAAATGTCCATGTACAATGCTGTCACTGACTTATACCGTAATTATACTGTAATCCATTATGAGTACTAACATACTTTCGATGGAAGTGGAAACTTACTGATTTGCGGCCTTTAAGAACAAGCATAATAGGACAATTTGAAAATCAATGTCTGACAACACTCTATTAATTCTCCATTTCCCTCTTCAAGGATTACTCTACCGACAAAGTTCATCTAAAAATCTGATATTTACAAGCTAGGGCAAATTTCTCTTCTCATCACTTATTATCTGCTTCTCGTAGTTCGTATTGAAACATTTTCTTTTCTTTTCAAAGGAATGATAGTAATCCGTCTAAAAAAGAAAACGTAGAGGACCAATATCAGGCACCAGCTGGTTTCCAAGACACGTCATTACAAGGTAGGCCTATGATTTTATTGTTAGTATTATGATCAGGTTTAGAAAGTATAATCATCATAAAAGCATGGGGATGATGGGGTGACAATGTAATTGACGACAAAGAGACTACATATTCTGTCTAACCTCATAGAATTATTATAATTCAATTTATGCCCTACACTGTTTCAAAATGTCACGAACAAGGCAACTTTTTGGAAGAATGAATAGTGAATCAAATGTAAGGAACTAAGTATTTATTTGCTGAACATAGGATGATCCTGCGTTGTACCACCCTAGGCCTATTCCTATCACCGGTGTGTTGGCTCAGTCAGTAGAGCGTCCGCCTCACAACCGGGAGGTCGTGGGTTCGAACCCCAGCCGCGTCATACCAAAAGACATTAAAAAGACGGGAGTTGCTGCTACCTTGTTTAGCGTTCGACAATAAAGGATAGAGCAACGTCGATCTGGCGCTGCTCAGTGGCTGCCGGGCTCACGATCAATTCGGCAAAAAGAATTTCCATTTTCAGTTTAACATAATACAATTTAGAGTAGACTTTAAAAGATTATTATTTTTTAAAAGGTAAATTTGACTATTTCAAATTCTGTATGTATTGTGTCAGGATATGACTACAGTGAGCACGCGTCCGTGTCGAACCTAGACCAAACACATTCAAGGAGTACGAGACCTAAACCAGCTATAGCCGTCAAGCCCTTTGTACGGGCAACTAAGTCCCTAGACCTCGATTCAACCGATGGATCTCCTGAAAGATCTAGCAACAAACCTCTTGCCACACGACAACCGATACCCGTAGCTCAGTTTCCTGCGTTCGTCAACAAGAACAGACACACTGCGCTCTTCTCCGAGGAATTCCATGTAGGTTAAATGGAGACAATTCCTCTCAACATAAAAAATGTTTTCTTTTTAAGGTTTTACGCTTGAAACTTTCTTTTGGCACGCAAATATGTGCTGCACGTAGCCTTAATGTATTCCTGTGCTGTTGAGAACACTGGGGAGCAAACCCTCTGCAATGTGTTGGATCAGTCGCTGTTCCATTATGTCATGCCGTTCGAGATTCAATATCCTAAGATGATCTTTCCAAGTTCCTCGTATGAATTGTAACGAAACACTAAATATATCATATAAGAGGTCTATCGCAGTGGGCATTATAATATCATTTTTCACCTGAGGCTCCTCCATATTTTCCTCTTCTTAACCGCAACTTTTCCTTTCATACTGTATGCAATCGTCTATCGCCGTGGGTATTATAATATAATTTTTCACCTCAGGCTCCTCCATATTTTCCTCTTCTAACCGCAACTTTTCCTTTCATACTGTATGCAATCAAATTGATGTTTGTTCTAGTCTCGAAAACTAGTAGCTTTCATCTTTGTAGTGTTTTCTGAAAACATTATTGAATTTAAAATGTGAAACAATTAACTAAAACTGAGATTTCCTTTCTCTCCTAGGACTTACCTGGCCCAGACATCCATCCACAGACCGTGGCTCGAGAGAAGATCAACTTCACGAAAAATAGATACAAGAATATTTTGCCATGTGAGTACAACAAATATCGTGGCCTGTATTATATTGTTGACTTGTTAGGGATAGTTATAAAAGCTCGCTTCAATAAAGCTCCTGTTGATGCATTTACGGAGCACCACAATTCGTATGATTTAAATTGTAATGATGTATGCTATCGATAATTAATTATTCTATATATAGAATATTAATTATAATTAATTTTTCTCTAAAGATACGTTGCATGTACAATTGCACTCTCAATAAAAAATAAGATAGTTGATATCCGTAGACAAATCTCTGCATTTGAAACCCAAATAGTGATTTCTGATTTGGATGGTCACTATAATTTGTAAGCTACTCTACCAGAAAATGATAAAGAAGAGAAACGAAAAAAATGATTAAACAAATAAGTTTTCCTACTACTGGCTGACTTGATTTGTTTCAATATTCTTATTTTTTTTATCCAGATGATTCTGCGAGGGTGCAGTTAAAAGTCATCGACAATGATCCTCATTCCGATTACTTCAACGCTTCTTACATTCCCGTAAGTAAGGTGGCATGTATCAATTTATCTAAGCATTGAATTGTAAATACATTGTCATTACCATGAAATTTGTGTGTTGTCGGTGAAGGAAGTGTCCTATATAAATAATAGTAGGCCTAATCAAATTACGCGACAGAATAAACAAAAACAATACAATATTGTTGTATTAAAAGTTCTATGTCCTACTTGCAGCCCCAAAAAATAATTAAGGCTAAATTCCAATAGCATTTCAAAATAAAATACTGATTTAGAACTTCCCTCAAAACATAAGGGTTTGAAAATGTCTCATTTGAGTGAAAATAACGACCGTTAGTTGTAAAATCGAATTTAGTGACCACAGTCGTTCAATGTACCGAATGGTGGTACTTTTTGTGCTGCGCAAAGATTTAATCAGCTAAATTTTGGCCAATACAAGAAGTGGGCAAGTGATGTGGCCAAATTGTTATGTACCCTTTTACAGCTCATTTCATGTATGTTATTACCAAAGAAAAACAGACGATATCACATACACACACACACGCACACGCACACACACACACCCAATGCACAAGTAATGGAGATCCCAACATTGGTTGAAGCTGTAATTTAATTCCGGATATGCCTTAAATTGTCTCGATCTTTTTTTCTGATAGATTAAACAAAAACTAAAATCCTACCAGAAAGCAGTGTTATACACAGAGACTATAATTTTCCTCAAGCCTTGATATATGTAAAGCTTCATTTTGATCTATTTTCCATTAATTGAACTATTTTCATTTTTCTTTCACAAACAGAGTTTTGACAATGACAAGGCTTACATTGCATCACAAGGTATGTCTATTCTAATTTCTCCGTCAAGTTTAGCAATGATTAATTTAGAAATACAAATCGAAAAACGTGTATTGTTATGTTACTCTGTTTAAAGTTAATATGTTATTCTTGTATAAACGCAACAAGTAGATTGAAGCAAGACATTAGTCATTGCCATAAAGCAATGGAAACTTTAATTTTCCGATGAGCCATAATCTGTGTCAACTCATCAGTCTTTATCATAATGTCATCCCTTCTTTCATTCGAATCATTATCATCATCGTCATCATCATCATCATCTTCATTATCATCATCATCATCATCATCATCTACGTTGCCAATATCATCATAATTTGTATTTTCAATTACCTATCCGTTTCTGCTTAATAAATGTGTTAATCTATTTCATGAGTTTTTTCTGTGGCTGTCGTAGTAATCTGCTTAAAATGACAGTCCTTCTTTCACAAATAATTTTATAATGTTTTATCTTGTTTTGGGAAATTTAGTATTCATGACAGTTTATCAATTTGTTTTGTTTTTTCAATAACGATTTATATATACGTATTTGCTTACTTATGATTCATTGTCAGAAAAATACTTATTGTACTTTATGTTATTATTGTTATCGAAAAATTGTATACTTACATCAATGCAGAAGTAAATCAAATCAAATAAAAACATAAAATCAAATAATAATTATATATTTTCAAGGACCCAACAATGCGTCAATGGATGATTTCTGGAGGATGGTTTGGCAGGAAAATGTGACGACTATTGCCATGGTAACGAAGCTCCAGGAAGGAGATAAGGTCAGTCAATAGTATTTCCAGTCGAATTAATTACAAAAATTTCAGCTTTAACATCCTTCTTCATGAATAATCAACACTTGGGTTGCTAAGGTCTTTTTCGTAATATTGCTTCAAAATCCCTTTTATTTTGTTACCAGGGTCACCACTAAACATTCCTGACCATAATCACTATAAGAACGATGTGAATCTCAAATTATGCTTCCAATATATAAATGACTGATTTTTGTATATTAAAGTTTACACATATCTGTTGATCGTGACCCCTGAATATATAGAAACAGATAACATTAGGCACACCCCTAATTTATAATAATTGTAGGAAAACTCCCCAGTTGGTGGAGATGGTGCACATTCTGCGTGAATGATTCCGATGACCGGGGTAATAGTATCTGTAAAGCGCTTAAAATCGGTATTTCGTATCAAGCGCTACATAAATACAGATCAATATTAGTATTATTATTACACAACAACTCCTCATACGTAATATATTTCTGCTCAGATAAATGCCTAGACAGCTCTTTGATCAAATTTATTTCTGTTTGGTTGCTTGGAATAGATCAAATGCCGCCAGTATTGGCCTAATGAAGAAGGCGACTCAGTGGTGTTTGGAAATATTAAAGTGGAGCTGGTGTTACTGGGAGCATGCACAGGTGGAGTTAAACGGAAAATGGGAATGAGAAAGGTAGGTAAATGAGTTATCTGCATATACATTGTTACGTCACATTGTGAGCCCTTTCTCTCCTTCGGGAGAAGTTCACAACCAGTCAAATTGTACTTAAAGGGATCCGGTAACTTTGTCTCAGATTCTGAAACAATATCATGGATTTAGCTCATGCTGCAATGATGATTATAAACCTTTAGGTCAGTCAGGCCCCAAGACTTTTACAAGCCGATCGCCTGTCTGATCATGAAGATATTTATGATTGGAAATCGAAACCAAATTTTGCGTTTGCCAAATGGTATTCACAACACTACAGTGTATTTGGGGAAAACGAGTATGGTAAAACTGGTCACTCAAAGATTTTGACTTATTGAGGCACTTCTTGATCATTTTGAAGCGCGATTGTTTTGTAGGGCTTCAATATTACACCATATCACAGACAGGGGCTTGCATCTCAGATAACATTGTTAAACGATGCCTTTAATATGTTAGCATAAGATGGTTTATACATTGTGATGACTTGGATAATGTCTATGAAAACTGCTATTTTAATGGTCCTTCTTCGAAGTTGTTTCTTTTGTTCACATTTACGTGAATAGTATTGGCGTAATAATAAACACTACAACAGTGCAGTTTTGTTTTAAAAGAAATATTCCCCGTTTCGGACCTTTGAGCAAAATAGATTCAAACATTTTTTGTGAAATGCATCCACTTTATTTATTTATTTATTTAAAATGGTTTATTTCATTTAAAAACATTCGCGGCCCGAGAGCCGAATTGCAGTTTCTTTTTACAAAGTATACATCAGTAAATGTTGCAGTCACAGTGGCAAAGTAAAATTACACGTAAACATTACCTGTCATACAGACAAGGAGTGAATTATAATGTGAATTAAATGATAACGTATACAAACGGGGATTTGGTAGAATATTTATTTTCGATTACTATTTATATTGGCGTATTTTGTGTTTTTTTTCGGATTCAAGTTTTCAAAAACTAAGTTTAGTTCATGGAGACACTAAAAAAGTGACACCATTGACAATAAAACGGATAAAGATGTTTGAAAATCGGTATAAAAGTTTCATTTAAATTCACTCATTCTCAGTGCATGAAATGTGTTGTTTTACTAACTAGGGTGACGACTATAGGACCGTCACTCAGTTTCACTTCACGGAGTGGCCTGACAAGGGTGTTCCTAAACACACCTCGTCACTGCTCAAGTTCATCAAGGAAGTCAAAGCTGATCATGGACCCAACACTCATCCTCTGATCATCCATTGCAGGTAGGCTTCTCGGTCCATTTCACCTAGAACAAAATGATACCACAGACACCATCATCAAGATTTTAAAGAAATCAACTTCAATGTCAATGTTGCTGTTTCTTTGTATTGCTTTTAGAAATTATGTTCAGATTACGTAGCATGTCATCGTGAGTATGTGTGTGTGTGTGTGTGTGTGTGTTGGGTTTTTACAGACGTTAATCAATCAGATGTGGTTATTTACGTCTGGGGACCGATCTGATAACGTCATCATCCTAAAGACGTGATTCAGTTTGGAACCCGTGTCCTCGGCTGAATCAATCTATAACTTCCACCGTTAGCTGGATTACAGGCGCACGCCACAACGCCCATCGTAATGATTACTCCTTTTTAAAGGTGATGCACAATTAAGGCAATTGACATTGGCAAGGGCTTATTAATGGGTCTTCAAGATTTAGGTTATATTAAATTCTTTTAGAAATACAACAACAATGATAGAATAAGGAATGGCAACAGTCCATTTGAAGCGAAATCGAGCTTCTTTAAAGAAGATGGATAATGCTCGGGTTATACTGCATGGAAACATTGTATTCCATACTTATGCATATTTCAACTGATAATGCTTGACAAATTTGCTCACTTTTCCTGTATCGTTCAATAGCTAGTGTGCGTGGACTTCGTTAAATCTGCAGAGAATGCAACTTTATACTTAATAAAAACAAGAAATTCACATTTCAACAACATGACTAATTACTTTTTCTATCCAGTGCCGGTGTTGGTCGATCAGGCGTGGTGATTAGTATTGATAGCGTCGTAGCTCACGCCAAGACAACTAGAATGGTAGATGTCTTCAACTTCGTGACGAACATCAGACAGAAACGACCATACATGGTCCAAACACAGGTCGGTTACCTCTCAAAACATACACCAACTGATGCTGCCGCTTGGCACACTATTTTTTGAGCTTAGACACTGATAAGACCAATGGATTCCAATATAATGTGTGCATATTTCTGCGGAGACTGGCTTTATGATTAATCTACGTGACATTTGTGGAATTGAAAACAATATCAATGTGCATATATACATGTAAACATTTTGTTATATTTTTTGGTTCATGTTTTCTTTCATGACGTATAAAACATTTTATGGAGGTACTATCTAAATCTTGAATGATTTAAAATCCCTGTAGACCAATCTACACATTCAATGATTTCTTGTTTCTTTGTTTAGTTTTAAATCAACAAAGTACCCAAGGGAATGGAGTTTTTTGTTTGTTTGTTTTTATTTCCGAAATCCATATATACATACAAGTTTTAAAAAGATACATCTAAAACACATTTCAAATGATAAGAAAGTAAGTAAATGTGTAAAGTATAGACAAACGGTTTGATAGCCAATTTCTGGACCATTTTCAAAATGGTCCTGTTCTTCCATGGGGTCCAAAATTTTAGATCAAGATAATGAACGAGAAATGCGCATAAGATTTTGCTTGTTCTACTCTTTGATTCTGATGTACACGTATTCTCGCATGTCGTAAATCTGAGATTTCTTTTGTAGATGAGATGGAATTGATAACAATTTTGAAGCTATCGTTCCTTAAATGAATACAGGAGCAATATGCCTTCATCTATGGGGCTGTCCTTGAGGATCTTCTCTGGAGAAATACCCTGATCCCTGTCATTCATTTCACTGATCATCTACAAGACTTACAAACTTCAGTTGGTGGAAGTGGACGGTCTAAGATGACCAAGGAGTTCGAGGTAACACATGCCAATCATCACAATAAGTTAATCGTTAATGATTGTCTGACAGTACATCCTTTAATTTATATATCTCTCTCCCAGGTGATTTGCCAATGGTGGGTCCTCATCCTAGAGCCCTATAAAGTACTTTCTCCACCTCTCTGTACATGTTTAGCCTACATTTATGGACGGAAGATTCAGGAAACCTGGAAGAGAGAAAGATATATATATAGAGAGAGAGAGGGGGGACAGAGAGAGAGAGAGAGAGTGTGAGAGAAAGAGAGAGGGGGGTGTATGGCATTATAACTTGGTCTTAACGAAACTACTTTTCTGGAAAAGCCTGTGTCAAGTGGTAACAACATTATGTAAAACTAGAAAATATCCCATTCACAAACAAGCTCTAGATCTTGCACTCTTACGATGAAATTTTAAAAATATAAGGATGACGTGATCCGTGAATCTCTGAACTGTGAATCAAATTAATGGTGTTTTTCGAATTCGACTCGCAGCACTATCTAAACTAATTAGGTTTAGTAATTATTACTTATTAGGAAGTAACTGTAATTCCTTGAGTGCTTTCAGATCTTTGAGGCAGCTAGTCAAAAGCCAAGATAATAAGACAACTGTATTAACACCCTGAAAATATCATAGGGTGGATAAAATGCGCAGTATGAACGTATAGATAACATTAAAGCTGAATCTTTATGTTTGCATGCATAACAACATATACCAGCACCAAAGATGATTATTATTAAAGTAATTCTTTATGTAAATGAAATATCATACTACATGGTTTTAATCAGACTTTGAAGAGCCTCTGTCCAGATCCCCCGCCTTCTCGAACGAGATCAGGACGCACGCCAGATAATCAGCCAAAGAATAGATACGGAAACAACCTACCATGTAAGTAATATTAGGATACAAAGAAATCATTTTTCTATAAACATCATGAAACCAAATGCTTAACAGCTTAAAATATTTTGTGGAATACCCACGTTCGACCCAGAACTGTAATCGCCGTTGTAATGAAATTAGTCTCTCTTTAATATGCGTTTTAATTTTTGCAGGGATGTCATTAAAAATGGGTGAACACAACAGGTCACCCTTTTCATCTCCCCTCAGTCATAAACTTGTCCTCCCCTCGTTTAAAATCCTTTGCCCCCGCCCCCTCCCTCACCCCCCCCCCCCCCCCAAAAAAAAATGTCGATCCCATTTAGCTCATGTCCACAGTATATGGAGATCCATCACGGCATTTGAACTACAGGACGAGTCCCTTTTTCAATCACTAACACACACGCATACACACACGCACCACGACACACACTCACATACACCAATATTGAAACCATATTTTTGTTGGTGCACGTTTGTAAATCGTAGATTCTAAACTAAACAGATATAGAACGCCGTGGTGAAATATATAACGATATCAAAAGCACATGAAACAACACCATATAGGGGTGGTGGATTGCAGGAAACGGTGCAAGGTGGGGATGGTGTAGTGTTTGTGGGAGGGGGGGGGGGAGACGCAAAGCTTTGTATACGTTAAATGTCACTCGAAGGCGGAGAGGTGTTATCACATAAGATTTTCTCTTAAAGCAGGGATGGAGAGAGGGAGGGGGGGGGGGCTTGACCCCATTCCTACCTGGATCTATTCGTATGCTTGTCGTGTATATAAAGAGACTCAAACAAAAATACATAACTAAAATCCAATATCTCCACCATATAAAATATGTTAAGTTGTAGCGTAACGCTTTTTATAACGTTTTCTCTCGTTTCCAAACCATTCTAGTGCAGAGGAATCGTGTGATACTAGACTCCCCAGATGAAGATTACATCAATGCTAGTCAAATGAAGGTGAGAAGATCTTGCCTTAATTTAGTGGTAGGAATATAAGTACGATTGAATGACATAATAAATACCGTCTACATATATCTTCATTTGACTTGTATCCAACACAAAAACAATAATGACACATTGTGATTTCATCAGTTTTATTGATTATATTGATGATTAACACAAACAGTATTCGTTTGTGCTGTCTCGTCGCATTTTAGTGACTTGTTTCATTACAAAAGCTTGCAAAATGAATGTTACCACAATATAATGTGCGTATATCCATTTGTACCCCTTAAAGTACATGCACTGTCCCTGTCCCTGTTCCTGGTAGGAATTTATTCCTTGAAATGCTAGAGCGCCGTATGGCAGCCGTGCTAAAGCCAGGGTAATAATCGGGAGCGCCAGGAGGGTCAAATTTGACTGACATGAGCGCTATACAAGAACCCACTATTATTATTATTATTATTATTATATGTGATGTACTACAGAAGATATAAGAATTGCAATGTCTATTATAAAGTATGTTGGAATTAGACATTGATCGTTAGTCATGAAGGGGATGTATGATGGGGATGCAGTGCATTTAGTGAGCCCCTCTCCACCTACGGTGCATGTACTTCAAATATTCTGACACTAGCAGCTCTGGTAGCATTTCATGACAATGGAAATAGGTGGTGATGTTCTCATGTTGTTGTCGGTGATTGTAATTTATTCCTTCTTCATCTTCCAGGGAGTTCACTGTACATTCTTGACAACCCAGATGCCACTGCCAACCACTGTGTCTGATTTCTGGTCTATGGTCCTCGACTTTAAACCATCCACTATCGTCATGCTTAATGACAAGAGCCAAAACGACAAGGTAGTAGTATGAAAAATGTCAATTTTAAAATTTAGTCGGTTAATAGTTTGTCGCAGTTTGAGTTTGGGAGATTTATAGACCTTCCTATTTTGCATTGCTTCTTATTCAGAATAAGAAGAAGAAGGTCGCACGGGGCTAGTCTTCCACAATGTCCGTAACGCTCATTTAAAAAGTAACATTGCTTTAAAGTGATGCATGTACTAGTTATAAGGATTCAAGGAAACCAGTGCACCATGAAAGAAAAGAAAAACGGTAAGAGCGAGAAATATTAACACGATAAGTCAGGAATAGAGCGGACGAAAAAGGACCAACATTACTAACATCTTATCCAAAATCTTACCTCTACTCCTTCTAGAGCTGTGCACAATACTGGCCTGACGATGACTCGGCTGACGATGACTCGGCTAAGTTCGGATCATATTCAGTCGCAACCTTATCAACATCAACTGATGGAGACATGACCACTCGGCAAATGAAAGTTACCAGAAACTCCGAAGTATGTCTTATTTTATATGGTGTTTTTTTACGATGTTTTTTTACGATAACAGTAATTGCTGAGGAAGGGTTGGGGAATGTTGATGTGATCGATGCCCTGATTTGAAGAAAAAAATCTTTTTAAAGGATCGAGTAACCTAATAGTTTTAGCAAACCACATTATGGATTTCAACCGAACCCGAAATGGTTTTACAAACCGGATGAAATGCGACTTGATGAAATTAAGTCACCTAGATATCTGATCATTATTAACATTGCACTTATACATAAAGCTAAGTTATCAATGGGAGAAGATCTGATATTCTGAAAGAAACTGTCTAGAACTGAGCAACTGGTCTTGGAATGATGAAAATCAAATTTGACTTGACAAGACTTGGTATTGGGACTACGCATGTATACACAAATATACTATACAAATATGAGGGCATTTGAAAAGCAATCATTTTCAGGGGACATTTTTGCAATCTTAAATCGTTGAAATTGACATGAAAAAGATGGGATTCTTTGTCAGAACTCAATATTTTCTTTAAATACTAGTTCCTTTTTAAACATAGACATTTGAAATTTGTGAGCGTAAAGCCAAAGTAACATTATTATCAATTTCTGGTAGAACACAAAGATAAGACGCAACGCTGTGACCAATTATAATACGCCTTATACATTCCTTTCCCACGGATTATTTGGTTCACGTTTTCTTTTAGGCCAGTCACACCGTCACTCAGTACCAGTTCCTTGGATGGCCTAAACATGGATCAGATCAACAACCAGGGGCTAGGTCGTTGATCAAGCTCATCCGTGCTGTCAAAGGTTCCACTAACAACAAGAAAGAATTCTCTATTCTTGTCCATTGTTTGTAAGTCTAGGATCTTTTCAAAACTTATTAATCTTACACAGTCGCAATTGATGAAAAGTCCATGGAATCAGGATCGACCCATAAGTACTTTATTGAGGTATTTTTTTTTGCAACCAAGACAAAATTATAAAACAAAATTAAACCAACTACATCGTTTACCCAATAACATGTTTACTAATTTTATGCATACCTCTTGAAGAAAGATTTCCATCGGCAACTTAAAAATCTGCTAGAGGATTGTTAGACAAATCAACGGTTAATTAATTATACGAAATGGATTACATCTATAGAGATGCTAGTATGTAAAGTATAAATACTTCATAGCCAGGAGTTCTGGAGGGGAACCTGCAGGAATTGAAATACTTTAGAGAAGGTCTATTCAGTTACGATAACTATTTTACTTAGTAGGAAATATATTGGATTCAATTCTGAACAACAAATTCGCTAAATAGTTCAAATGGTTATTGAATCTTGATTACAGTTATTCAAACATGTTTACTTTTTGTATGAATTTCAAGGAGTGGTGCTGGGCGAACTGGTGTGTTTTGTACTGCTATGGAGTGCATCGCTCAGATAGCTGAGGGAAATTCCGTCGATATTTTCCAGACAGTCAAGATACTGCGAGCTGACAGGATGCAGTTCGTTCAAACTGAGGTATGACAAACTGACTACGTTCTTCAGCACACTGGTCACATATAGACATAAAAATCATTAATTATTACAAATGCGGTATTATTGAGAAATAGGAAACCAGCATTCCTTCCGCACAGTATCGCTTCATTACTTCACATACATTGGTCTACTTTACCCCATCAAACGAGTGGTTTCAAAAACAAAGATAAAGCCAGAAATAATAGTCTATTAGATAAAGAGAGAAAATAATTTCCTACCATCTGCAATTGCGTCATGTAAAATAAAATTCTTGTTGTGCCATGGTTTACAATTGGAGAATTTAAATAGAAATATATACTCGAAATATTGTGATCGCTGTCAAATCTATTGTTTCGTATCTAGTTAGTTAACATGTGAGGAATACAGCCTCTGAAACCTTGGAAATACATGCATTGTGAACATAAAAATGTCCCTCCTTATACAATATTATCTTTCTTCTATTTTGTTATATTCCAATCTTAATTTCTCAATATCCATGTATATCTATGTGAATACATATCAAGTAGTAAACTAGAACATTTGCTGTCTATAATAGGAGGAATATGCTTTCGTCTACGATGTCATCCGTGAATTCCTGCACTCTGAAAACTATGAGCAGCGTCCATACCCGAAACTAGAGGACCACACGTACGGCAATGTAGAGATCGACTACACACATGACCCGGAAGAGAACCCGTATGAGGTCACAGATTCGCAGGATGCAGGCGCCGCCGCACTTGTGTATGACAACGTAGAGACTGAGAGGAGCCAGGACAGACAGAAGCCAAAGCCTCAACAACAGTGTTCCGTATACGAGAACTTTGAATTTGAACCTTAAATTCATATATATAGCTTTGCGTTGGTTGAATGCTACTCTGTTTACGAGAACATTGCATTAATTGAATCTTAAATGTATATAGCTTTGCGTTAGATGGATGGAGATCTGTATACGAGCACTTTCCCTTTTGAATCTTAAATTCATATAGCAATGCGTTGGTTGAATGGTATTCTTTATATAAGGACTTTGAATTTGAATCTTGAATTCATTTAGCGTTGCGTTGGTTAAATGCTACTCTGTATACGAGAACGTTGCTTTAATTGAATCTTAAATTCCTATATATAGCTTTGCGTTGGTTGGATGGTGATCTATATACGAGAACTTTTCATTTGAATCTTAAATTCATATAACATTGCGTTGGTTAAATGGTACTCTGTATATAAGAACTTTGAATTTGAATCTTAAATGAATATAGCTTTGCGTTGGTTTGAATGCTGCTCTTAACGAGAACTTTGCATTTGAATCTTAAATTCATATAGTTTTGTGCTGGTTGGATGGTAATCTGTATGCGAGTACTTTGCATTTAAATCTAAAACGTATATAGCTTTGCGTTGGTTGGATGGTGATCTGTATACGAGAACTTTACATTTGAATCTTGAATTTATATAGCAATGCGTTGGCTGAATGGTATATTCTGTTTATAAGAACTTTGAATTTGAATCTTGAATGTATATAGCGTTGCGTTCGTTGGATGGCGATCTATATAAGAGAACTTTACATTTGAATCTTAAATTCATATAGCATCGTGTTGGTTGTATGGTGATCTGTATACGAGAACTTTGAATTTGAATTTTGAATTCATTTAGCGTTGCGTTGATTAAATGCTACTATGTATACGAGAACGTTGCATTAATTGAATCTTAAATTTATATAGCTTTGCGTTGGTTGGATGGAGATCTGTATACGAGCACTTTCCCTTTGAATCTTAAATTTATATAGCAATGCGTTGGTTGAATGGTATTCTTTATATAAGAACTTTGAATTTGAATCTTAAATTCATATAGCATTACGTTGGTTAAATGCTGGTCTTGAAATCTGTAGATGAAACAATATTTGTACATATTTTGGTTATGGAGTAGTGAAACTACGAAAACATATTGTGGAGTTGTTGTGGTATAGTCATGGTCATTCACTTGATTCTCAATCCAAGGATTGAGGGTTCGAATCCCAGCCCGGCACTAATGTCATATGGCAAGACATTAATACACATCTGTTCAGACATGTACATTATTTTGGGTGATCGAATGAATGTTCTAAGGTTATGAAGTACATAGGATTTATTTTCGAAATATGCCTTAAAGTCTGTTATTCACGTCTAGAGTATGTAACATTTTGGTTTATCAAAGATTGTTCTATACCACTATTAATTAGGGGTGAAAAGTGAATTGTATCAAATATTTTGTAACCAATATTCAAGGGTCAAATGGTCTATCCTTAGTTCATGTACAAATTATTCGATTCTATATGTTTGTCTTCAATAATGGAAATGAAAACACATTTTTGGCTCAGACTTGATATCCACATGTATTACAAAATATATATCACTACAATAGCGCTCTAGCAATCTGCATGGTCTCCTAAAAAAATTACTGTAGGATTCACATATCAGTTTTATGGGCATTCTGATGATTCAAGAGACCTACGTCGTTGATCTCGTGGGCTGTCTATATATGATCCAAGCTGAATCACAAACACGATTTTTGTAAATATTTTTCCTTGATTATGTTGAAATATCTGTCTTTACCATTTAACAAGACTTTTCTAAGCGGTCGGATGGAGAAGGTGTGTCAAAGAACAGATGATAGTGTGTGTAGGGGGAGGGGGAGGAGGAGGCACCTAGTGCCCATGCCCACATTTGCTGAAACATCACATAGTATAGAGGTACTTATCAATTGCACTCAGCACTCCTAATTACTTTGAACTGTCTGGACTACTAAATGTCCAATCACTATTATCCAGTTCATGTAATAATAATAATAATAATAGTAGGTTCTTGTATAGCGCTCATTTCAGTCAGATTTGACCCTCCTGGCGCTCCCGATTAGTGGCTTTAGCACGGCTACCATACGGCGCTCTAGCATTTCAAGGCTGAATAAATTCCTACCAGGTACCCATTTACTTCACCTGGGTGGAGTGTGGGAAATATAGATCGATATCTTGCCAAAGGACATTAGTGCGGCGGCGGGACTCGAACCGCGGACCTTGTGATCGACAGTCCGGCGACGTATCTACTCGACCACAACACCTCTACATGTACTGAGATACTGGCCAAAATTGGAGAAAAAGAAATATCTACAAAAAGCGCCCTTTCGGCTCAAAATCTATATTTCACACAAATATATAACTCAATGATATCATTGATATCACCTTGAAGGTACTATAGTTGATACCAAATCCATGGTCATTAGAGGTTTTACTTTAAATATATCTTTAAAAGTGGATGTAAACACACCAGACACGTCCTCAATACACTAATACACATATATATTCATTAAGTTATTACACATACGGGCCAAAATTGTGTTTTTACAGAAATCGAATCAATACATTTGGGTTGCTATAACAGTTAACTGAAAGAAGATGTAAGCCTTTTCTTTGTACAGGATATTTTCCATGTACATGGGCAATTAATTTGGATATATGGAAATTAACGGTTTTTGATAATATTTAATATTTTGAAGAAAACAAAATCACTAAATTTTTGCTTTTTACTTAAATTTGCGATGTTAATTAATTTAAAGTCCATTAAATTTGTATAAAAATGTCGATATTTTAATTTAATTTCATATGACACCAAACTCATGGCGGTTCAAGGTTTTCTTGAATAGTATTTACAAAATACTATTTTTCGTCAAAAGGGCCGCTTTTTTTAAACGCCCCTCTCCGGCCGAGTTAAGTGTGTACGCTACAAATATTTTTTTGTTAAAACCTTTGAAATATTGTATATTATGATAAATCTTTAAACAAACAAGGTGTGCTTAGTTTGTGTGGTGGTGGCAGGCAAATCGAAACTTAAGCATGATTTTGATTTTGCCCTTCGCTAATTAGTATTTATGTTTGTTTTTTGTACTGTCCCATCCAATGTCCAGTTTTGAAATATTTAGATTCATTTACGAAAAATATTGAATATCAGTGCTTTAAAAAAGAAAGGTTTGATTACCGCCATTGTGTTGTTGTTCAAAGATGAAGTTGTGAAAGAAACGGTGTGGAATCGACCAGAAAAGGTTGATCATCTAGCATATAAGAATTTGTGTGTATTGCAAGGTTCTGGAATCATCAAAATGATAAGAAATTTGGCAAAGTCTTGGTAAAGTTACAAACACTGTACACAGAAAGATGTATATGGGACTACACGAACACGTGGCGTAAAAATCCTACCCCGGAGTTTTACGATGTTACATGACATATCTAGAATATGAAGGCATTTGAAGAGCCATGCTTTTCAGGGAACATGTCTTATCTGATGTTCTTCCACACTTGCATAATAAGAATGATAATGCTCACAAATTATTTTCCACCTCTTACCAGAACTCAACCTTCTCTTTAAGACTCATGTAAATCTTCAGTATCGGCTAGGTTCTTTCATTGACGTTAATGTATTTGAATTTGAGGGAAATAATGGTGTTTGTTGTATAAAATTATGATGATGATTACCACGAATTTTGATTAACATCAGTACCATTTTGAATCACGCTTACCATTGAAATATCCTTTTCAGGGTGCAGGTTCGTGTAGCAAATGTACTCATCGACTGACTGATTTATATTGTAAATAAAGAGCAAATTTCATTAAAGTAATTATGTATTATTACAATAACATAGAATATCTATCTATTTTCATATTTCATGTAAAACCACTTTTTTTGTGTAACTATTTTAACCACAACAACTTAGGCTGACAGTTCTTTCTAAATGCTGCATATTGCATAATAATGATTAATGTATTTGAAAACAAGATTAAACAATATATACAAAATCACTAGCCTTTTCAAACTGCTTGTAATTAAACTAAAAAGGTATGCTTATTTTTGGTAAAGTATATTTGATGTTAGATACATTTCTAGTAAAAGCTGATTTCCACGTGGAATATTTAGTCTTTGAATTTATACTAATCATAATTGTAATTATTTAATTATTTCACTATCTTGTTTCTCTCACTTTTCTGCTTTCAATAAAGGGTTGACTTCCCCTTTAAGGTTCATTTTCCTAATAAGGTGTTGGCCATTCAAAAGAGTGAAAGGATATGTTCTCGGTAGAATCGTTGGATGGAAGGAAGAGGTTATATTTCTCTCTGTATATTTTTATAACTTTATTGGTTTATGACTGCCGAATTTTTTTTCGGTGGATGATTTTATAATAGTGATACGCACAGATCGTGGAAATATTGTGAGAGAATGGGAAAGCGTGTGTTTGTTTATTCATAGGAGTGAAACGATGAGCCCCTGAAAACTGGCGAAATGAAGGGAGGGGGGCTTGGGGTACATGCCCTCCAACGGTGTCTATTTCTAATTCGATACTATAATGCTAAAATTCCATGATTTTCCCGGATTTCTTCTCAATTTAAGTTTGTAAATTATATATTTGTTTTCTCCAAATTTACAGCCATGCCAAAAATATGCTTATTTAGAAGCCTTCATGTCCGGGCCTGCTGAACAGTGGTGCTCGATGGCTCGAGCCCCCCCCCCCCCCCTCACTTGTTTGAAGAAGATTGTTAAAGAGAAAAAGGAGGAAATAGAGAAAGAAAGAATGAGTGACCTGCCAGTGTCACAAATTAGGTATCAAAATATGCTCATCTGACCGCACCTAAATGCCTAAAACCCGTCTGGCATTAATGACATAGCTTAAACCCTCTGGACCCCACCAACCCTGGATACTCTGACCGTAATAAATTGTCTAAAACCTCTGAGCTTCATGGGGCTCAGTCCCCTTGACCGCACTAGGAGCCCTAAGACGGGCCCTTGAATGCTCATCTGACCATAATTCAATGCCTAAAACCCCTGAGCCTCCGGGGCAAAGCTCCTGGACCTCACGCCAATTTACGCTACGCTCTACCTGATTGTTAACACTCTACAGGCCAAGTCCACTCCAAAAATAACTTACTTTCAATAGAAGCAGAAAAATCAGACAAACTAATCAATAAAGTTTGAGCAAAATCGGATAACTAATAAGAAAGTTATGAATTTTTAATGACATGAGAAAACTTGGAAAATCACGAGAAAAAATTGCAACTCACTCGTGAGTCTGTGACGTCATGTCCTCACTATCCACTAATTATTGTCTTTATCTTGATAATATAAATTTCCTATTTTCTCCCTAAGAATCTTTTTTCTTCACACCAGCATCCAAGTTAGATTAATAGTAATATGTTTTTGTGTGGATGCACCGATATAGAGTAATTTTTCCCAGCTAAATTATGAAAAATGTGAATTTTGATAAACTACTTATATAAAAATCAATAATTATGAATATACAATATTCAGAAAATAGCATCAGTTCTTCAAAGTTCATGAAAGATTTTGTGAAATATCATGCACGCAATATGAAACAAATCATATAACTTGGGCACAGGCATGGGGAAATCAAGTTTTGAGGATAAAAAGGGAAATTAATTGGATTAAACTATCAGAGGCGGCGCGCCCGGGGGGGAGCAAGGGGGGCATAGTGCCCACCCCCCCCCCCATTTTTTCAAGTAACCCAAGAGTGCCCCTTTTGACATAGGAAAAGTGCCCCTTTAACTTTGTAAGAAGCGCCCCTTTTTACATAAAAAGTGCTTCTTTTACTTTGATAAGTGCCCCTATTAATTTTTAAAAGTGCCCCTCTCCTTTCCACCTGTGATATAATGCCCTTTTATTTTGACACGTACCTCTTTACCCTGACGAGTTCCCAGTTTCCTTTGCAAACGGTGTCCGTTTTCCATTCTCATAAGTGCCCTTTCTAATCTCTAGTAAGTGCCCCTTTTTGGGTACGAGAAGCGCCCCTTTTCACTTTTCTTTTTTTATGCGCCCCCTTCACCTCTGATAATTGTCATATTCAAATCTTAGAGGTGCCCGTATCACTTTGGCGATTGCCCCTTTTCCATTGTTAGAAGTGCCCTTTCCCTTTTAATAACTACCCCTTTTTCACTCGGATAAGCGCACCTTATATTTTCACATGTGCCCCCTTTTCCTCTTTATAAGATGTAGTTTTCGCACTGCGACCTCACAAATCTTAATTTTGTCGACCATCACACCCAACTGCAAGGTATGATGCTTAAGCAATGTTTTATACGATGTATACAGAGAAACAAATATTGAAATCATCCCTGATAATGTAATCAAATTATAGGGGTATATACCAATGCCTACAAATTGGTATATTTTCGCTTTGAGATTTCCCTTTGTAGGTGCCCTTTTTTCCAGAAAGTGCCCTTTTGGATTCAATTCAAAACAACAGATCATTCCTTTTCCGTTGTCACATGCATATAATTATAAAAAAAAGACCAAAAGTCGAATTCAAATTTTTCTTTGTAACTAAAGCATAGATTATTTGATCAGGGGTGCTCGTTTACAAAACTGCCTAACATTACGAAACGAATAAACACGCTTGAATCGATTTGTTTTGATTTGATATGTTTTATTAAAAATGAAGTAATAAAGCTACATTAAATGAAAAACACGAAAACTATACATAATAACATACCAATAACATAATTATACAATGTACTAATATTCGTGGTTATGCTACGTAATGGGTTAAAAACAGATGTGACAAGAAAAGACATGTACAGAATTCATTACACGTTATAACAGTAACTCTTTGTTTAATTATACTAATAATGTATTAGTTTTTTACAGCGCTTAACTTAATACGAGTTATATTTTCCTTCTACATTTACATATCCGAAGTAAAGAAATCGTTGGACAAATCGTTATAATGATCGAAGATGAAAAGTAAGTGCATAGATATGTATTCGATTATTCGTGCAAATATCAAAAATGTGCAGGCATGTATTTAAAAGGGAATAAGAAACCAAAATAGCTGGATGACCTCATGTAAAATAACTAAAAACTGCAATCCAACAAAACTAGCAATGAATGTTCAAGATAACAAATAAATGACATCTGCCAAACGATTCTGGTAAAAAAATGTATTGGGACTTCTTAATAAGCATGGAAAGAAAATGAAATAAAGGTAAGTAGGCCCGACACTGTATGCTTAACAAAGGTGTGTAAATGAAAGTTGTGTTTTTTGTATTGAAGATGATTTCCATCAAGTTTTTGGAAGTTTGTTTTTTATTTTACTGGTTCAAACAATCAATCTACTGCAGGATGAACAATCAACAATGAATAATTGGCATGTTGCCTCGACATTCTATTCCCATACCAGAGTTAAAGGGAAAGTCCACCCCAGGATTTTTTTTAGCTGACGATATAGACCTAATAATACCATGAAGAATGATACAAGTCTCATTAAAATCCATGATCACATAACGAAGATATATCGACTTTTTTATCGAAAATCAGCCGCCCCCCAAATGCAAATGCGTTACATGGGCAAAAAACGATCGCCAAAAAATAACCGATAGTATCGAAATTATGACGTATGTTGCGAGCTGCCTTCTTATTTCGCAGACATTCACTTTCGCTCGCGGTACACTGTTATCGCACTGACACGACGAATCATGAATGAAAGTGAAAGCGAAAGTGAATGTCTCCGAAATAAGAAGGCAGCTCGCAACATACGTCACAATCGTTTCATGCCCATGTAACGCATTTGCATTTGGGGGGCGGCTGATTTTCGATAAAAAAGTCGATATATCTTCGTTATGTGATCATGGATTTTAATGAGACTTGTATCATTCTTCATGGTATTATTAGGTCTATATCGTCAGCTAAAGAAAATCCTGGGGTGGACTATCCCTTTAAAGATTATCTTCAACGACAATTGTTGAGTAACTGCATCGTAGCCTAGCTATTTACAATTTGAAGGCTATTTACCATTTGCAGGCAATTTTTACAATAAAATGCCCGCTATTCTAAAATACAATTCAGTACGAGAATATAATGGGAGAGGAAAACCGCTAAAGAATGAAATTAATGGGAATAAAATGCCAGTGAACAGTTAATAAAAAGAAAATAAACAGTTCCTTCTTCAAGTTAGAAAGAACAATATTTTCTTTTATATTGACTTATACATTGTGCCTCTGTTTAAGTTCGAGAAAAAAATTGCGAACTTTATCCTCCTTTTTTCGTCAGTTCGGAAAAATATCACAAAACCAAATGTCTTCTGGAAAAAATGACTCTTCAAATGCCCTTAAATTTGAAAAAAAGAGTTGAAATCGTTAAAGACTGGATCCCACACTGTTGCGATTCCAAAATGATTAGGGCTTAATTTGTTACGAAATTTTGTGTAACCGACTAGGAAACCCGACGGACAGTGTGCCAGGGAGGAACCAAAGTGCTAAATATGTTAAATAGAAAGATTTATAAAATAAGTTACATTTGCACTAAACTGTGAATATGTAGGATTTTGCTGTTTAAATGAGTAATTTTATACCCTTATTGTGCATACCGGAATTAAATATTTTATTGAGGTATTCTTCAATGTATTGTCTTTCAACTGGGCAAGAAAAAATACATTAAAAAAAAAAAATCACCAAAAATCACTTTTGGCGCACTTTAGTTCCTCTCTGGCCCACTGCCTTCCTAACGAGCGCATGTTAAAATTTAGGCATTAGGTTTTCCTTTGACTTTGGGCGTGTTTATGCTTAACTTTTTCTTGCCAGAATCAGGCATCTGTTACGCGTTTAGTTTAAAACACGGTTGAGTCCATGCTCACTTTTGTAGAATCACCGAAAAACGGCGATCACGATCGCCGATCGTAAACTCACAAAAAGATGCGTTTACAATTTGTAAACGCGTTTAAATGGGGTCAACGCATTGACCTCTAGTGGGTCTACGTAGCATGCACGGTGAAGGTTTGCGAATCCAGCTGGAAGACCAATTAAGGCCACACAGGGAGAATTGCCTGGAGGATCCTGAGAAGTGAGCATAAACAGTACACCGTGGAACTGCGATTACGATGAGCGTTTACGCTGAGCGTTACAAATCGCTCATTCTGCCTTCAAAATTTAAGCTTAAACGCACCCTTTGTCATCGTTTTTGCATCTGCAACAGATAACGATGATGACGATACTGAGGATAAGGATGAGGAGGGTGACCACGGTGATAATGATTATGACTTTTCTAGTTATCTTCCATTCGATAGCGTCATTGTAGTCAGCGAAGTTTGTAGTTTCTTCTGGATCATCGGTCGCGGTTTTCATATACTCTGCAGGTAATGAGAGAAGGTGATATAACAATAACAACAATTCACTTTTGAATACCAAGAGTTTAGTTTCAAAACATGCTTTATCTGTTAAACTACGTTCTAAAAAATAAGGGAGATTATTACCATTATATAAACAGGGATGCCAGTTAGAATTGATAAGAGGGCCTGAAAATCACCTAGAATGAGCTAGTTTGTACACAAAAAACCTAAACTATGGTCTGATTTTAACTCGCCAGGGCCTGAATTCAGACTAATGCCTGAAAACTGGCATCCCTGTCTTAATAGATAAAAAGACAACTAAATCAATGATAGATATACAAATTGATACCTGAATAAACACATTAATAGTTAAATAAATGAATAATCAAATAATACAGAAATTAACATGATCATATTTTAACAAATACCAGACTATTAATGAAATCAGTAAGCATAAGCCGATACCAAATCAATAAGATGAGTGATTATTTGAGGTATTGACAAAAGATTGAATATGATGCTTATCCAATCCGATATTTCGTCGAAGATTCACGGGGTTAAGGCTCGTTAAGTTGCGGAGCGCTAAACCGCTGTGGTATTTCATTTTATTACTTTTTAAGGCATGTATGTGAATGGTAACTGCGCGAAACAAACGACGGAAGGACTACTCTTGTGTAACACAGTAGCTTTGAGAAAACCATCCATTTCCGGTCTTGATTAGTTGACAGACAACCCTTTAATCTTTCAATGGACACAGTTAAATAATCCTAAATCCGTTCGTATATATATATATATCCCATGATTAAAGATAAGCTTGGTTGCAGGGAATGATAGACAAAAAATTCCAACACAAACCAAGAAAACTAACAATGAATGTTCATGTCTTCATGATAACAAATAAATGACATGTGCCAAAACATGTTGGTAGAAAATGAATACTGGATAGGGGTTAAGTAATGACCATAGAAAGATAACGAAATGATTGTTAGTAGGCCCGCCACCTTGTGTTTAACACAGGTCACTATGTGCAAATGAGAGTTGTGTTTTTTATTGAAGATTTTTTTTTTTTTTTTTTTTTTACTGGTTTAAACAAGTAATCTACAGCATGATAAACAATCCAGAATGAACTATAGCCATGATCTCTCGATATACCGTGGCCATACCAGAGCTAAATATTAGCTTAAAACCCGTCTGAACTAGTTTGGCCGGGGGGGGGGGGATTAGACCTCTCTGCAAGGTCACTGACAGGTGGTTATGTCATCAAATCAGCTCTCAATTAACATAAGAAAAAGGGGATCATGGGGGACCAAGAGCCACCGATTAGGTATTGTTTGCTATATAGAGGGCGCAAGTAGCTATAAGTAGTACAGTGGGGGCATTGAAGGGATAGTTGATTTCTTGTTTCAGACCACAAATGCCTTCAAAGTGCATGGTTATTGCTCTTATTCTTATTTATGACATTTCTAGTGCTCTTTTAGGATTAAAAATTGCTCTGAAGGTAATTTTGGACCCCAAATGTGTGAAATTTAGCCCCCCCCCCCCCCCAAGTTCCAGTAAAAAACAAACAAAGATCATTTTGTCATTTAAATTGTACGTTCTTACAAATTTGACACTCAGTTTTTCATTTCAACTAATAGTTTCCCTTTGAATACAATTCGGTACAAAGAGATATGGCAAAAGGGTCATGCGCTTTAGCTAACTCCTTATCTACATTGGGTCAATGGCCACGGAAAAATTGTCACGGGAACACGAGTCGTATAATGAAGGACTTTCTTTAATATTAATTTGATAATACTTTGTTCTTTTATAGCGCATTCGCGTCTGTTGACAGTTCAATGCGCTTTACAACATAATAAAGTATAACAAGATCATAAAAGGAAGATGAAAAAGAAACATAATGTAGAAAATAATGAAGTCATAACAAAGAGACAAATTACAACGTTACTTGTCCTTTAATACTATTGATATGCTAATATGAAAAGATGAGTTTTGATATGAAAGTTTCTGTGAGTTAGTGATATGCGCTATACAAGTGACGTTCATCATTATAATTATTATTAATGCTAACCAATTTCGCATAACAGTCCTTCAAAATCTTCTAGACAATAGCACAAATTGTCCACGCAGGTACCTCCATTTTGGCATGAGTTCTGGCTACAGTCAACTGAAGATAGGGGATACATTGGAGGAGAAAAACAATTCAATTAAATAAAAAGGCTTAACTTCTCGCTACAGTCCGCTGTACATTCGACTCCTGGGAATTGCACGGTGGATTCCATTCTTTTAAAGTCCATTTGCACTAATTTGGACAGGGGGGATTAGACCTCCCTGCAGGGTTACTTGCAGGTGGTTATCTCATCAAATCAGCTCTCAATTAACATAAGAAAAAGGGGACCATGGAGGACCAATGGTCACCGATTAGGCACTGTTTGCTATATAGAGGGTGCACGTAGCTATAAGTAGTGCAGTGGGGTTTTAAGGCAGACGTTCATTTAGAAATCAACTACAGAATATAGAAAAAAGAAAACAAAAGCAGGAATCCAAAAACACACACAAAAAACAAACAATTATGAATTCTGGTTACATGCAGACAAATAATTTAAACGTTTGAGGCACACGGACATTTTTTAAAGGGCATGCAATGTTAGTGGCATAAATTCTCTATAGATGTCAGTTCAGATAGCAGGCACATAAAAATCAAACAAGGGAATCCCCCCCCCCCCCAAAAAAAAAATAAAAAAAAAAAAAATAAAAAAAAAAAAATAATAATTAATAAATTAATAAATGAAATTAAAAAAAGAAAAAGAAAAAGAAAAAAATATATATATATAAAATAAAAATAAAATATGAAGAAAAAAAATGAAGAAAAAAAGAAGAAAACAAGAAAATGAGGGTGCAAGTTCTCGCCACAGTCTCATTCAGTTTAAAGGCTTTAAGAATTAAAATAACCAAACCCAATAACAAAAAAAAGTTGAAAGTTATTTCTAATTTCTTAGCTTGCCCCTTTAGATTGATTTCATTACATGCATTTGTTTTCTTTTAATGTACATGTATAAATATTACACCATGTGGGCCGTACCTAACCCAGGGGGTGCTTCACAAATATCCTAAGTTAAACTTAGCTATTTTGGAAAGCCGTTAGCATCTATAAAAATATTTTGTAAAAGTTATTTTAAAAGGCATAAAATGTTGATTCAAATCATTCATATTTTCTATTGTCAAGTAGATTTCATATTCTTGATGTGAAATTTATAACAAATCTAAAATACTTGATTTTTCGCTTTTGAAGACATTCTATTTTAAGGTTACAAATAGCTCTCCATAATTTTTAAGTCCAACTTAGAGTTAAGTTCGACTTAGGATCTTTGTGAAACACCCCCTAGATACGTTACTGGGTAGCCTACCTTGACACGTGAGTCCGTTTCCACCGGTGACGAAACCTGTAATACAGCTACAGTAGTATGCACCGGCCGTGTTCTTACATTCGCCATACTCCACGTCGCAAACGGAGCTTTCGCTTTCGCATTCGTTGATATCTTCACAGGTTAAATGTTCGCCAGTCCCTTGCATGTAGCCGGAGTCACAGACACACTTGGCGCCTCCGTCGCTAATAACACACTCGCCATTTTCACAATGGGAACAGTTTGAATGAGCTAAAAAAAATATTAAAAAAATGATAATGCAGGAATATAGAGTTACATGTATTTTAACTGGCTCGGTGGTAAACCAGTGGTCTCGTAAGCTGGACGTCTCGGGCCCTCGGCTTTAAAACCGAGTCCATGCGCTAGTGCCCTTTGGCAAGGCATTGATTCTCATAAGGGACTTTTAGATTTGCACGACGAGAGCGTGGACTGCCACGTGTGACATCCTTTTAAGGCAATGCGACGTCCTTAAAAGGATGTCACACGTGGCAGTCCACGTTCTCGTCGTGCAAATCTAAAAGTCCCTATTACCTCGGAGAGGACTTATAGTCGGCAGTTCACTGGTCGCTTACATATTCACATGCTTTGTTAGCAGTCAGGTAAAAACAATCTGTCAACCCATCAAATCAAGCTGACCTCTAAGAAATCACGTCTCCTTTTACTTTAGGCAAGGGAATACGATTAGTACCTCGCTAAAGGGCACACACGCATGAACATCTTTTCGAACCTGAGACCTCCCGGTACATCCAGGAGCCAAGTATTCTTCATTCAACTGCGTAAGCTACTTGTTTGTTTTTTAATCGAATGGGAATGTCACCATCATGATTCAATTCAATTTAATTAAATTCAATTTTATTATTTCCACAATTCCATAACAAATGACAATAAGAACATAGATAGCAATGAGGTAAAGGTATAATTAAATTCAACACCAATTAAAGGTTTATTACAAATTATAAAAGATCGAAATAACAAAAACATATCAAAATATGGAGGGTCAAACTAAGGCCGTAGGCCTATCATAGGCTATATTTTTTCTATTTTTTCAATCGTTTTGTTAGAACATTACGTTGTCAAGAGTGTAACACATTTAGTGTTGTATCTCTTTTTCAAATCACCTCCGCCGCAGAACAACGTCTTCTCTTACAACTCTATAAATAGCGTCCTACGATGATATTCAGCCTGATTAGCGTCGGCAGTCAACTAGTACGGGGTGGCGAGCTAATTTAAAGACCCCGTAGTCAGCACTTGCATCGCCGTTCTAAAACTCGCTATAATGTCTTCTCTTACAACTCTATAAATACACGTATATAAGCGTGTGTGCGTTTGTGTGTCTAAAATATATTATGCAGAGAGATGAGGCACCTATCCACGAATAATACACCCGATTTGGAACCCTCTAGGATTTTCTGTTGTAAAGCATTCAAGAATTTGATTTCTTGTTATCAAGAATTCATTGTTGATATCAAGAAATAGGCGGCTTGCCATAAATACGCTTCAATACGCAAGCCAAATAGATAGATAGATAGATAGTTTATTGGTTTCCACAATATCTCATTTTACAAAAAGTGTAACAACATATTGAAAACGATTATTTTATACATGTACATACAATACCGGTACACACTATTCAGAATATTGTCCATTAAGTTTAACTTAAGAGATACAGTGGCGGAGCCTATGGAAAAGCAGAGCTTGTTGTGGATAGGCTCCTTAAACTAAACATGACATAATTAACTAAATACGCAAAGGGGTGACATGGGCATTAGTAAGGGTCACACAAAAAATGATTTTAAGAGGGCGGACGAGAAGGAGGGGAGGAAGGGAGGGAGAGAGAGAGAGAGAGAGAGAGAGATGGAGCGAGAGAGAAAAAAACGAAACATACCCATACACGTAACCCCGTCAATAGCAATGTCATATCCGTCATAGCAGCTACATAGTGGAACTCCGTCGATGTTCTCACAGACCCCATAAAGCTCATGGCAGGGATAGGCGTTACCTTCAGCCTCACAGGGGTTAGCTGGCGGTCCCATGGTCGCTGTGGTATCATTAATAATAATAAAAATAGTAATAATAAGAATGATAATGAGTAATGAGTATAATAAGGCGTAACAAAAAATATGTTATATTGCCCTTTGCGACCGACCCCACAATATTGAAATCTACGGTCGTTTTTTTAAACCGTTTTTTAGAAGAAAAAAATGTATTAAATCATTCAAAACTGATAAATATCAGCCCAAAGAGGGAGAGAAAAAGAGGGGGCAAAGATTTCCGACCGACCGACGCATTTTTTGGCACCTAAAGGGCAATACAACATCTTTTTGTTAGGCCTTATAGTAGTAATATAACTTTTATTTTCATTATTTGTATTATTGTTATCATTGATAAAATTATTAGAAGTAGTAATATTCTTTTTACATGTAATACATTATTTTTATTGTTTGAATTCTTATCATCATTATCATTGTTTTGATTATTATCATATCCTTAGTAGTGGTAGTGTTATTTCTGCTTTTTTATTATTACTAGTACTTCTGCGATTACATTACTTTTACAAAGTGCCTTCCGAAAATGTCCTAAAGCATTTTCATTAAAACAGAATATATAGCGTGACATAAATAACTTAGATTACAGACAAAAGAACAATAAACATAACTAAAAAAGAAAAGTTTTTTTTTTTATAAGCAACTTCTTGAATAATGTGAGACACTGGCGAGTCTTTAATTCGAGGTGTCGGGAGTATCGTATCCACATGGAGTCTTTATTGCAATACGATGGCAAGCCTCGGGCAATAGCACAATTGTAACCTTCCCTTGAGCGTATAAAAACAACTATTTCTCTCCAAGCAGTCATTAATACTACCGGTATACTAGTGAACAAATTAATTTTCCTCGATGTGAAAATTAAAGCTCTCCGTTTTATATCTGAACGTGCCTTTATGGGATGCACATAGCAATTAAATGTAATTATAAGTGGCTTAAAATGTCGATGTGTTGAAAATAACCTTAAACATGTTGAAAAATGAACATGTTAAGATGAAATTCAAAATTTAACGAAAACTCTCCCCTTTCCACTACCTTGGGGCTAACGGGAGTTTATATGAAAATACGTGGCATTCCGTGTCGTTTCGTGACATTACGTTAGGTTATGCTCTCATATAAAAGAATATAACTGCATCATAACTTCGAACTTTCTCAATCCTACTCATTTTCTTGCATCAAAATTACTGTGGTACAATAAAAGAACTACAAAATATAACGCAGTATTTTAAAGATATAACTGCATCATAATTGCGATTTTTTTCTTCAGTCCTACTCATTTTCTTTCAACATTACTGTGGGACAATAAAATAATAACAACATATAACGCAGTACGTTTACAGATTTTGTTTTACTTACGGGTGTCTGTGACTTTGGCAGTGCTATTCCCGGTGGCAGCGGTAGTGGATGTCTGGCATTCATAAGCAAACATGGTGCTGACGCAAACGGCGCCCTCACTACAGGGCGAAGAATTGCAGGGATCAACTGGTAGATTAACAGAAAGAATTGGGAATTATTTGGTTGTACAAAGGAAAGCTGCTGCAGCGGTGACAATAGCTTCGACGAAAATATTTTCACTATTAAAGCGAATTCTTGGTTTCCACATGGAACCAAAACACTTCCTATAATCAAAACAGCATTCCTAATAAGTTTTTATCTGCTCTTCAAATATCTATTATCATATAAATTATGACCCATCTGGTTTCCAGATTCATATATTATACCTTTTTTGTTCTTACTATCCTTAATAATTAAGTCACGAGTCTGATAGTACTACTTCACAATGACCAACCTTCTTCACTGACGAACTCTTTCGTGTCCGCTACTCTTGCTAATAAGCTTTTATCTGCTCTTCAAATATCTATTATTATATAGGACCCATACGGCTTCCAAATTCATATATAATACATTTTGTGTTCTTACTATCTTAAATATTTATGTCACGAGTCTGACTGTAGAAGTAGAGCGCTTTCGCAAACGCGACGGAAGGCAAAGACGACGGTAACGCGAGCGAAAAATCAATCTGCGCATGCGCGAACCAAGATTTTCTCCGTCGTGTTGATTTTCACGACCGTGCTCGGCCATACTAGCGTTCGTTCCCTAAACACGACGGAAGAGCTTTATAGCCGTAATTCTCCCGTCGTGTTTGCGAAAGCCATGACTTACCATCGATGAAAACTTTCATGTCCAGTATTCCTGCTAGGCTCTGCTGCGTCCCGCTCACGTCGATGTTCTGGTGAAAGCCAACATTGGTCGGATTCCCCAGCTCAATGTGACCTATCCCACCCCGCGTACTGTCGGCCCAATAGAACGTACCGTCGTATACCACTATGTGTTCTACGCGTCCAATCGGAGTCGATATATTGGCGAGGGTGCTACGAACATTCGTCGTTGTGTCGAATGTTTCGATACTCCCAAATCCGTTGATCCAATAGAGGTGGCCATCTGTGTGGAGAAATATTCAGAAATCGATGTCGGAACTGTCATTCTTTTTCAAACAAGAAAATGGAGCGTCTTGTTAATGATGCACTTTAAAGACCGCCAATACTACTGGGCCAGAAGGGATTAGACCACACAGCGAGGTCACTGACAGGTGGCTATCTCATTAACTCAGTTCTCAACTAACATAAGAAAAAGAGGATCATGGGGGACCGACAGGCACCGATTGGGGAAGTTTTCTATATAGAGGGAGCAAGTAGCTACAAATAGGACAGTGGGGCTTTAACAGTAGTTTTTTTTGGTAATAGATCAGTCGTACATAACATCACCTGAACAGCAATGAACTGACAATTTATAACTTTATAACTTTATCAATTTATAACTCTGCATAAAGAAACTGCTGGTGTTACCAGCTGTGAACGGTTGTCTGTTGGTACAGTACAGATATTAATCTATGTTTGCCACTCCCGACCCAGGTGTTAAATGGGTACCGGTAGAAAGGAATTCCTTGAATGCTGTGAGCGCTGAAATCGGCTGCCTATATATAGCAGAGCCGGGGTAATAGTTGGAGCGCCTTGAGCACCATGCATGGTGGATATGTGCGCTATATAAATATCCAATATCATTATTATTACAGGAACTAGCTGGCTATTGTTCGCAATCACACATTATGTAGGCCTACTAACAAAAAAATATCTCGCTAAATGACCGTACCTTGTTGATTTCTTGTAAAAGCTGTCACATTGGCAAGATTTGTATCGACGATGACCGTAGATTCACTACCATCTACCTTCATTCTCACGATCCGATCGCCCTCAGCAAAATACAGAAATCTGTCGAGAGAAAATGTAAAATCAAAATTCACATATTAACACCTTTAATGTTATTCAATGTAAAAATATTATTGGATAACGAAAATCTACATGAGGACAATGTTATGTTTCCAACCAACGCGATAACAACAATATGACAAACGTGGGTTACTTATGCTCAATTCATAGGAACAAGATAATCATAATTACATGCGAAAAGCATTACTCAAATTGTGCACAAGATTGCCTTAAGTTGGTTGGACACAAAATAAATTAGGCATTTTGGTATTAGTAGTAGAAGTAATAGTCACTGTATTAGTAGTAGTTGTAGTGGTACGAGTAGTAGTAGTAGTAGTAGTAGTGGTAGAAGAATTATGTAGTATTATCAGTAGTAGCAGTATATGAGTAGTAGTAGTAGTATAAATCTTATTAGTTGAAGTAGCAGTAGGAGTAGTAGAAGTAATATTAGTTGTTTTTGTAATAGTAGTTGTATTAGTAGTAGTAGTAGTAGTAGTAGTAGTAATAGTAGTAGTAATAGTAGTAGTAGAAGTAGTTGTAGTACGAGTAGTAGTAGTAGTAGTAGTATAAATCGTATTAGTTGAAGTAGTAGTAGGAGTAGTAAAAGTAGTAGAATTAGTAGTAGTTGTTATTGTAGTAGTAGTAGTAGTAGCAGCAGCAGTAGGATATCAGTAGTAGGAGGAGAACTAGTACGAGGGGCGTTCAAAAGGTTCATAGCCCGATGACTATAAAGCGCTTTGGACGGGGAAGTAATTATGTTTTATTTTCTCGACTACAGGTGACAAGATTTAAAATTCAGCAGCAGCCCACCTAGGTGTTACAGCAACCGTTCAAACTGGAGTACCTGGGACTTTAACAAAAAAGGACTATGATAATAGAAGTTGTTCGGGAACTTGCAGGTATCAATTTCATGGTGCTCCAGCTGCCCATTGTTTACTGTGAAGTAGGCAAGAGCATGTTGGCATTATGTTGCAACCAACTCCTAATAGATATCTGTCACCTTCTTCTGAGCACCAAGGAATGGATGAATGCACGTTACTGAACAACATAATGTTGACATAGTCATTATTTCAAAGTCCCAGGTACTCTACTTTGCATGGCTTCTCTTATACCTAGGTTGGGTGTTACTGAACTTAAATCGCGTCATCTGTAAAGGAAAAGATGAAATATTCATAAGACATAATTACGACACTGAATACCTGATCCTTCAAAGTCGGGCTATGAACTTATTGAACGCTATTGGCATTATTATTTACCCGTTTGAGCCATCTACGCTGAGTCCATAAATTTGTACATCCAAGTTAGCTAGTCTTATCTTGCCAGTTCCGTCGACTCGGATAGAGTTAAGGAGTCCGGATACCTCCCCGAACCAGTAGATCCTCCTATCTACTTCGTTAAAGGCGATACAAAAAGGCTCTGAAGAAATAAACAAACAGAAACATATGGGTTGATATTATTATAATAAATGATAGTCATTTTTTCGGTAATGTTCGGAGAAAGTGTTTCGGAAAAACATTTATAAAGCAGTCAAGTTCATAATCATTGAAGGCGATTGAAAAAGGCTCTGAACAAGAGTTATGATATTCATTTTCATTTTTCCGATCTACTTCGTTAAAGGCGATACAAAAAGGCTCTGAAGAAATAAACAAACAAACAAAAACATAAGGGTTGATATTATTATAATAAATGATAGTCATTTTTTCGGTAATGTTCGGAGAAAGTGTTTCGGAAAAACATTTATAAAGCAGTCAAGATCATAATCGTTGAAGGCGATTCAAAAGGCTCTGAACCTCCCCGAACCAGTAGATCCTTCGATCAACTTCATTAAAGGCGATACAAAAAGGCTCTGAAGAAATAAACAAACAAACACACACATTAGGGTTGATGTTATTATAATAAATGATGTGTCATTTCTTTGGTAATGTTCGGGAAAGTGTTTTGAAAACAAGAACAGTTATAAAGCAGTTAAGATTAGAATCGTTGAAGGCGAGTCAAAAGGCTCTGAACCTCCCCGAACCAGTAGATCCTCCTATCCACCTCATTGAAGGCGATACAAAAAGGCTCTGAAGAAATAAACAAAAACACACATAAGGTTTGATATTATTATAATAAACGATAGTCATTTCTTCGGTAATGTTTGGGAAACTTCCCCGAACCAGTAGATCCTCCTATCTACTTCGTTAAATGCCAAACAATAAGGCTCTGAAGAAAAAACAAACAAACAAACAAAAACATATGGGTTGATATTATTATAATAAATGATGTGTCATTTCTTCGGTAATGTTCGGGAAAATGTTTTGAAAACAAAAACAGTTATAAAGCAGTTAAGATTAGAATCGTTGAAGGCGATTCAAAAGGCTCTGAACCTCCCCAAACCAATAGA
>JAVYIG010002268.1:0-260090 GCA_035222895.1 Strongylocentrotus droebachiensis | reverse complement strand
CGACACCAGGCGCGGATCCAGGATTTCTTAGGGGGGGGGGCCCAAATTTGAAATTATGCGAGCCAAATATTGGTACGTAATGGTGACCAACAGTGACGTAATGCAGGGGGGGGGGTCGGTGCAGGGAGGGGCGAGTTTCCCCCTCCCTCCGAAACGCGGAAGCTTTGACGTTTCATTAAATTATTAGAGAAAGAAGACGGTTCGTTGTACCGTTCTCGAAAAAAAAATTCTCGTCTGAATTTATTTGTTCCCTCCCGCGCGAAGCGCGGAAAAATTTTAGGATTTATTAAATTATAAGAGAAAGAAGACGATTCGTTGTAGAGTTCTCGACTCTTAATCCTCGTCTGAATTCAGGTTCCCCCCTCCCGCGCCAAGCGCGGAAGCTTTTACGTTTCATTAAATCATTAGAGAAACAAGGCGATTCGTTGTACAGTTCTCGACTCTTATTCCTCGTCTGAATTCAGTTTACCCCTTCCGCGCGAAGCGTGGAAGCTTTTACGATTCATTAAATCATTAGAGAAAGAAGACGATTCGTTGTACCGTTCTCGACTCTTAATCCTTGTCTAAATTCAGTCCCCCCCCCCCTTCCTCCCCTTCCTGCGCGAAGCGCGGAAGCTCTGACGTTTCATTAAAATATTAAAGAAATAAGGCGATTCGTTGTAGCGTTCTCGACTCTTAATCCTCGTCTGAATTCAGGTTCCCCCCCACCCTCCCGCGCGAAGCGCGGAAGCTTTTAAATTTCCTTAAATCATTAGAGAAAAAAGACGATTCGTTGTACCGTTTTCGAAATAGTCCTCGTCTGAATTCAGGTTTCCCCCCCCCCCCTCCCGCGCGAAGCGCGGAAGCTTTTAAGTTTCCTTAAATCATTAGAGAAAAAAGACGATTCGTTGTACCATTCTCGACTCTTAATCCTTGTCTAAATTCAGTCCCCCCCCTTCCCCTCCTGCGCGAAGCGCGGAAGCTTCGACGTTTCATTAAACTATTAAAGAAAGAAGGCGATTCGTTGTACAGTTCTCGACTCTTAATCCTCGTCTGAATTCAGTTTTACCCCTTCCGCGCGAAGCGTGGAAGCTTTTTACGATTCATTAGATCATTAGAGAAAGAAGACGATTCGTTGTACCATTCTCGACTCTTAATCCTTGTCTAAATTCAGTTTTCGCCCCCCCCCCTTCCCCTCCTACGCGTAGCGCGGAAGCTTTGACGTTTCATTAAACTATTAAAGAAAGAAGGCGATTCGTTGTACAGTTCTCGACTCTTAATCCTCGTCTGAATTCAGTTTACCCCTTCCGCGCGAAGCGTGGAAGCTTTTTACGATTCATTAAATCATTACAGAAAGAAAAACGATTCGTTGTACCATTCTAGACTCTTAATCTTGTCTAAATTCAGTTTCCCCCCCCACCTCCCGCGCGGCGCGCGGAAGCTTTTACGTTTCATTAAATCATTAGAGAAAGAAGACGATTCGTTGTACAGTTCTCGACTCTTAAACCTCGTCTGAATTTAGGTCCCCCCCCCCACCCTCCCGCGCGAAGCGCGGTAGCTTTTTAAGTTTCATAAGATTATGAGAGAAAGAAGACGATTGGCTGTACAGTTGTCGACTCTTAATCCTAGTCTGAATTCAGGTTCCCCCCTCCCGCGCGAAGCGCGGAAGCTTTTTAATTTTCATTAAATCATTAGAGACAGAAGACGATTCGTTGTACCATTCTCGAAAATAATCCTCGTCGAAATTTAGTCTCCCCCCCCCCCCATCCCGCGCGAAGCGCGGAAGCTTTTACGTTTCATTAAATCATTAAAGATTCGTATTACCGTTCTCGCCTCTGAATCTTTGTCTGAATTCAGATTTCCCCTTCCCGCGCGAAGCGCGGAAGCTGACGTTTTATAAGATTATGAGAGAAAGAAGACGAATCGCTGTACCGTTCTCGATCGTTAATCCTTGTCTGGGGCGGCAGTGAAGCCGGCCCCGGAAGCTCAAAGGTTTTAGGCGTGTAATTAGGGTCAGATGAGCTTTTAAAAAAAAATTTATACCTTATTATTTTGTGACAATGGCAGGTCACTATTTGGCGTGGGGTCCAGGGGGCGGAGCCCCCAAATCAGGGGTTTTAGGCATTAAATTACCGTCAGATGAGCATCTAAGGGCCCGCCGTGGACCCTAGGTGGAATCAGGGGGCAGAGCCCCCGGAAGCTTAGGGGTTTTAGGCATTTAATCACGGTCAGATGAGCATATTTGATGCCTCATTATTGTTTAACATTGGCAGTTAACTATTCTTTCTTTCTTGCTCTCATTCTATTTTTTTCTCTTTAATATACTTTTTCAAAAAAGTGGGGGGGGGGGGGAGGGGGAGGGAGCTCGAGGCTCCCGATCCCCTCCGTACCTCGGGCCCTGACATGTAGGAATCTCAAGAATCATATTTCTTGCCTGGCTGCAAATTTAGGAATTTGTCACTTTCCAACAAACACATACAAACGTATAATTTACTAAAAAGTGAGGAAAAATCTCGGAAATGATGTCATTTCAGCATTATTTGTAATCCACCGTTGTGGAATTATAAATAAACCACGTTTGAATTTGATTTCTCCCAAGCCCCCCCCCCCCCCCTATCAGTACGCCCGTATCTCCTCTTTTCCTTTTTTTTTCCCTTTCCTTCCTTCTCTCGTATTTTTTTGATGGGGGGGGGGGGGTCAACAGCCAGGGAGGCAAGGCCCTTTCGGGCCCCCGATCTCCTTCTTCCCCCTTTTCTTTCCTTCTTCCTCTTCTTTTCTTTCCTCTTCCTCTTCTTTCTTTCCCTTTCTCTCCTCTTTCCCTTTCCCTTCTTTTCCTTTCTTCTCTCTCTTTTTTTTTTTTTTTTTTTGCGGGGGGGGGGGGCCAAGGCCCGCTCGGCCCCCCCCCTGGATCCGCGCCTGCTCGACACATTTTGTCTTCCGTACCGTATACATAATCAACTCTAACATCCCGTTCGCTTTCTACAGATCCCGAAACAAAGCAAACAAACTCATCACTCATCATAATAATACCCTTTGTTTATACACAAACCAACTAACCACACTTTGTAGTCCCTCTTCCTTGCAGTATTCTTCGAATGTCGGGAAGATAACGGAACGAACATAACCCGCTGGAAATACGCAATATCCGACACAAATGTACTGCTTTCCGGTCTCTCAAAGCCAAGTTTTGTATTGAGCATATAATTAATTTAGACTTTTTGCACTGATTAGAAGGATTTAGAGAAACAGGGGTGGCTTTAGAGGTCTTTATTTAAGACCCGCCCTATACACCACGAGCAGATGTTTCAATATTTATGAGAGGGCTTACTGGACTTGAACTTGAACCGTTTTGTACTTTTCATGGTTTGGCAAATTATCTACTTTTTTAAATCTGAAAAGTCAAAATTCGTATTGATCATAATAATACGAATAATAAAGATGATATTGATAGTAGTAGTCGAAGTAATGATAATACTATACTAGAATAATTTCAATGATACAGATAATGATAGTAATAATATTTATTACAATGATATTGAAAATGATGATTAAAACAATTTAAAAAAAAGTAATTATATAGATAAGAATAATAATAGTATTGGAAATAATGCTGATAATGATAATATTGATAATAATAATGATAGCTATAATAATAAAATGAGATAATACAAATAAAATGATAATAATAATAATAACAATGGTGATGATAATAATGACAATAATTCACCTGTATCACGAGCATATCACTCTGTATATATTCAGTATGGGTGTCACATAACTATATAAACAGCCCATACAATAACATGGATATCGACTAAATAATGTATAGCGCCAGGTGTCTTATCATTGTTGATTACGGAATATAAGCCACCTTGATTAAAAGATCACCGGCGAGAATTAAGGGATCCTAATTCATGATTAAATGATGACAGACAATGAGGGTGTTAAATGCATATTAGTTGAAGGAGAGGATGGGGATGGGGTGGAAAGGGAAGGGAGAAAGTATGATAGGTACTAGAAGTAAGAAAAGAAGAGGCCTACCACTCCAGACTGGAGAGACACGAGCTAAGAAAGAGAGAAAGGAGGATAGAAAGAGAGAGAGAGAGACAGGGGGAAGGGAGAGAGAGAAAGAGAAAGAGAGAAAGAGAGAGATGGAGGAGAAGAGGATACGATCACACGTAGAAAAAGAAGAATGAAGAGATGGAGAATGAGTGAGAGAGAGACTAACAAACATAGACAGGAAGAAAGGGTAGTAGCGAATAGGGATGGGGGTTTCTTGAGGAGACCGTCAGAAGGTGACAACTATACATGTATATAGCTACCGACAAAATACTAAAATTTAAATTACGATCATGTAAAAACCTAACGATGATCACAGTAATGAAATGCATTTTATGAAACAGGCCTTAGCTCTGTACAAACAAAATTACAAGGTGAGGAGGGGGATGGGGGTGTATATTGATAACGACCTAATGAAGTAAACGTATTACTAGCCCCTTTAAATTACACATGGTAGATCCATTTCCAAATATCTACATGTATCAGTCATGTGATCACTTACTGATAGTGAAGAAATAGCCCGACGTGAACGTCAGGCGAAGCTCACGTCCTTGGTATGTAACCCCGATAAAGACCGGGGGTCGCCCCCACCACGAGGCCCGTCGTCGTCGGACGCTGTAAGCATGAAGAGGCAAGATGGGAGGATTATCGGAATGGGGGAGGGATGACCATTCATTGATGACAGTGTGTTATCTTTATTCACAGCTTACCCATCCGTTTGTGGTAGGGTCCATGGGTAAACCAGGAAGCTGTAACTAAATGGCGCTTTCATTATAGTCCCTTCAGCTGTATCTCGGACCTTTCCCCCTTCCATCCCACCCCCTCTTCCCCCTCCTCTCTCTCTCTCTCTCTCTTCTGTCTCCCCTCTCTCCATCTCTCTCTCTCTCTCTCTCTCTTTCTCTCTTTCTATCTCTCACATACTCTTTCTCCCCCTCCCCTTCTCTCTCTCTCTCTCTCTCTCTCTCTTTCGTTTCCTCTCTATGTGTCTGGCTCCCTCTGTTTACCTTTATTTGTCAGTCTCTTTTATGTCTGCACACTTTTACTCGCGTCTTCAAGGGCAAAGTCATGGCCTTCGTTTAACTTGCGTGTAATCAACATGTTTAATAAAGAAATCTACCTTATTTGACTTTGATTTTAGACACTTCTTGATTCTACATTTTACTTAAATACTATATTGTATATTAATCATTATATCGTAAACTATAAAGTAGAACTATTTCTGACGGTTGAATATCAAACTTTGAGTATCTAAATGCTAAATTACACAATATATATTATACATATTGTCGTTTTTTTCTTCTTGTCAATAATGTATCATTTATATATGTTTTCCTTTTACGTGTGTAAGATTTTAATCTACTTGGGGAATAATTAAGCCAAGACGATCGCACGATTCTATTTGGCATGTTTTACAGTGCACTGAATTATTGCAGCAACCAGAGTAACGACGCACCCTTGACACTTGACAGTACTTACGGGGCCGCCAATCATGAGGTTAATCAGAGCAAAGACTGTTTAAAAAAGTCAAATCTACCACGAATATTGACATTGCCCATGAATGAGATTGATTAATGGTGGCCATTTTGTTCTTTAGCGACCAGTTGTGATGGACCGTGCCACCATCGACACAACAAGGGGGACCATTGTCCAGACCACCTCACCCACGGTCGGAGTGTTCGGAGGGTGACCGCAGCGATGAGAGCCCCCTTTGTACACCCGGTGGGCTCGGCTCTCCCTGCCCTCCTTTTATGACATGACCTTGTTTGAGGGGAGTATACACTCACCCTTGATACTTGCTTCAAGAGTGCGTTTATACGATTTTTTTAAAATCTGATCTTATTTGGCTTCAAGGAAAACGGAACTTCCAGGGGTTTTGATGAAAAAATCATTTGACGATTTTTGTTTTAAATCAAAAATAAATTAAAAAGATTGGGAAATAAAAGCTGAATGAAAAGATAGATAGATTAAAAAAATACATTCATGAACAAATGGTAGATAGATGTATGAAAAAACAAACTAAGAAATAAATAAATACACTGTCGCTCATATAGTTGGAATATTTTAGTTTTACCCCAATTTATGGAATTATTTTAAAAATAATTTAAAAATAATAGATCTAGATAATAGTATACATTCTCAGATTTTATTGAATAATAATTTGACAATGTGTGTTTTGCGTGACTGCTAAATCATGTGTATGCTACTATGCTTATCAACTAGGGGACTTATACCCATAAGTCATAAATGACAGTAATGAGGATTAATGCCCCACAAAAGGGCACTAATAGAGCACATCGACACGGTTTTGATCCTGGGGCCTCACAGTTGCATTTTACCCCGGTCCCCAACATAAAAAATCCTCTGTGTGCCCATGCCTTGAGCCATAATGCATGGCCGTCCAGAGGATTTGTTTATGTTGGGGACCGGGGCAAAATGCAATAAATTATTGAAAATTTATTGCATTTTCTTATTTGTTTATTTATGGAAACTGCCCCCTACCCTAGCCCCCGCTGCGTACAGTCATGGTTCAGTGACAAAGCAATGGCCTCGTAAATGTGAATAAAAACATACATACTACATAATTAAATATATAGATAAGTAAATAAAGATAAAGCAATTAATATGAAACAAAAGGATTAATACCATGATATAACCATTCTTTCTTGATATAATAATAAATGGAAGTGGCATTTTTATAATGATACAAACATTAATGAATACGTTAAAAACGTTAGAAAAACAGGAAATCAGAATACGAATATGTCTATTCAAAAGGACTCTTTCCTTCCAAACAATACAAGATTGTACTGTACGTTCAGTCAAACAAATTCTCGGTAAAGCTAACATGTTTAGGTTTTGCATTTCTGTGGGGGCACTAGCAATCTGGGGGAAATGAGGTACACAATGTCGTCATGGAATACATTTCTTCCTCAACAAGACTTCAGATATTTGCTCTTCATAATTGGCCAAATTTCCCCTTGATTCTATTCTGAAACAGTAATTTACGAATATGGAAGTTTTCCGATAATATCGAGATTATTTTTCTCTCGTATGGACGCGTTCCCAGTTTGCTGACAAGACACTTTGAGTGCGGTGTTCTTGATTGCTTCTGACTCAGGTAATCTTATACACCTGTGTCGTGTTGCCCTGTACCAACTTCACTACACCCTTGTGAAGACACCACACACATACAACCTGCCGTTTATTCTTTTATTTTGTTTACATGGATAAAGCGCAAACTCTTCAAAGAGATTATTGTCCGTAACTATATAGCTTTTGATGTTATAAAACAAGTCGTGGACTCTATTTACATGCAGCTGCTGATATTACACCTACCCATTGTAAGCCTGTATTTTCTCTAAAGGATAAAATAACAAAGAAAAACAAAATATTTTCCAGAGAAATTGATCTTAGTGGCACAAGCATAATTGTTATAAGTTTGCAGGAACAGTTATTGAGTATGTAAACCTTATAATCGCTCTCAATTAATTAAATATTTGTTCAGAAAAATGGAAAAATGGCTTAAGCATTCACAAAAAATAATATATTCATTTCGTCCAACAAAGGCATACATGCAAATTAATGGTAAAGCATCCAGTGACACAGCTTTAAATTTCAGTTTAATATATGAGGCAGTGGCTTGGACAAAGGATACACATGAACACAATGTGACAAGCAGACAATTTTTTGTAGAATAATAAACAACGCAATACCATGACCTTAGATCCTTTTGGTTTATTGTGAAAAGCAATCGATAAAATTTGTCTGCACACCGCAGGTGCATGCATAAGCAAAATCATATAGGTTATGCCTTACTCTTTTTTATCGGGGAATATGGGTGGGGATTATACATGAGTTGGGATAGGCATATAGGAATGTACGGGTGTTATTTATTAAGACATATAAAAAGATATAGTTAACACTATCGATAAAGCAATAATAAACTTGTGAGATAAACGTCAATAGTTAAATCTATGAAAGCACCAGGCACCTATCATTTTCGTTCTATCCGTTTTTTATTGATCAAAAGAAAAACCCCCAAAATTAACAGTAGAACCGAAATAGAATGGTTGAACAAAAATATATAAACAGATGAAATTGCACCTCATAACACGGATACATGTCCAAAGTAGACAGCTTGGACTATGAATCATAACAGGTCAAAACTCCATTTACAAAAATATATACATGTAGTAAGTTAACCATTCCTTTTTGCTAATCGGTATTTGTTTAAGTAAACAGGCTCCTATTTGAACACTCTCTCTATTATATACCTTACATATGAGTAGCTTAACCTTATTCAGCTTTCCCCAGATAAATAAACAGCCCACATATTACTATATCACGGACATATATTTGTATCAGTTTATTTTCCTTCAACTCGCCTCCCAGGACCCGGAAGTGATCAATAATCAGCGTCGGGTCTCTGTAGCAGACGAACTCGCACACATCAATCGTGCGTGTTTGTAATTCTATCAGTCGATAGCTGGGAGCGCACAGACTACACATCAAATTAGTAGCGAGTCTCCGCTTTCGTGCGGACAGTATGTGTTATATTTAGACTGAGCCTATTTAGCTGCATGGGACATCGTATGCTGATCATCTTATGCAATAGCAGCTATCTACTGATGTAGTGCCAGACTCAGCATGAGCTAACGGACTCCCGTTATATGCCGCGACGAAGATACCGCCTTTTTGGAATAAGTGGAATAATAGAAGCTGTGAAACCACAATGATTCGATGTTGGATGCCTGTTATATCCCTGCTGTGCGTGATGACCGGGACGCGATGTCAAACTACGGTGGATTCTCCCTCGATCACCATGAGAGAACATCCACAGGATACGGTCGGGGTAGTAGGGGGTATAGTGACGTTTAAATGCGTCGTGCGTAATAAGGGTGAACATTCGGTTTATTGGTTCCGACATGGCGCCCATAAATACCTCAGTAGAGACAAACGCATCTTCCATCTTGCTGACATGGTGGGGTTTATGAATCGGATTTCTATCCAAGGTGATGCAGGGTACGGTGAGTTCAATCTCAGAATTTCGAATGTTTCAGTTAGTGACAATGACCAGTACAGCTGCATGTATTTCCTCGGGCAGCAATTCGTGGGGATGTCAGAACCCGCTTCGTTAACCGTTTACATGCCGCCGACGTCTGCAGGACCTAAATGTGGGATGCAGCCGCCTCACGATGCACGGCCAGGGATGAAAGTGACGATGGTGTGCACGTCGACAGGATCGCTTCCATATACCAGACTAGACTGGAAAAATCGGGTGGAGATTCTACCAGGTACCCTGGTGCAAGGGCCACGCCCTAGAGCGCTCTATGAAGTTCGATTAACCGATATGGATAATGGAGCTACCTTTACATGCGAGGAGTCGAGTCCAGCTTTGTACCAGCCGCGGAAATGTTTCCTTACACCCTTTTTGATTCAGACCAACGTCACTGTGTTGCGTGAACCTGAGAGTATCAGTACTGGAGCCGATGTGGTGATCATGTGCAATGTCAAAGCCATACCAAAGCAGGTGAATTACACCTGGACCGTCAACAACAGAAACCTCACGTTCACGAACGACCCTCGGATCAAGATCGAGCAAAATGGAAGAGTTCTGAGGATTATCAACGTCAAAGCTGAAGACAACGGAACCTTGATCACTTGTTCTGCGAGTAATGTGTTGAATTTGGAAGGATCTGACTACACCTCTCTCACCATCAATAGCGAGCAGCTACAGAGTGTTGCCCAGACCGGAGGATCATCGAAGCACATTGGTATAATCGGTGGTATCGTGGGCACTTTAGCCATCCTGATTATCGTCGCTCTTCTTGCTGTGAAAAAGAAACGTCAGATGATACAGGAGAAACCACGAAACATGCAGCTACAGCCCAGGCATATGTCTACAATGTCTAGAATGTCTGGGTTCTCCGACTGTGAGTACCTGGACGATCAGGACTTTGGTGGCGTCGCCATCTGCAATACCCCACGTGACGCCATCGCGGAGCATCTGAAGGAGAACCCCGACCGGGACGCGGAAAAAGGACCGAACGAGAACGGTGAGACAGCTGGAAGGGTCCTCTTGGTGGCCGGTCCTCCTCGGACAAGACCACCAAAAAAGCTGCCCCTCATCAAACCGGCTCGACCTCCAATGTCACCCGTCATGGCGATGCTTGCAAATCCTCCTCCTCTCTCGCCGGCCTCGTTGCCTAGCAACGAGATGCCACCATCCCTTCCACCAGTGACGGAGCGTCAGCGTCGTGTTCCCATGAAGACTTTCCCTGCGGGTAGACTCCCGGGCATGCCGGGTAAATACCATGCCAAGGGCCCCTTACCACGCCCTCCGAGACCTCCGACCTCTCCAAGGCACAAACATTTTACCAGGAATGATTCGCCAGACTTCCTCAGATGCTAACACATGTGATTTATTTATCTCTTGGAGAGTAACCATGGTAACAATAATTATTTTGTGTTAGATGTTGAATATAATATAAACAATGTGAATACTCACGATTCATTCAAGACGTTTCATAATTATTATGGAAGTTATCAATCCGGTCAATAATGGCTATTGACATCTTTGCTTGTTGAACTTTTTGTAAGGAAAATATTAGCTCTCTGTATATTCCATTTTTGTGCCTGTGGTCATGGAGAGTGAATCAGCAAACAGGATTGCATTTGCTTTTTGTTAAATGTCGGAATACCTAATCTTTATCGCAGCTTCTTGTATCATACTAAAAGTTTTTGTCTATAGACTATAATGTAAACCTTAGATTTTATGTTTTATTCCTACAGCAAAACAGTGTTATATATATTTTTTTAATTTGTCTTGTGGCCTTAGTCAAACACACACTTTTGTTTGTAATGAAGCAGAATTCAACGTGGAGGCTTTACTAGCTCTTGGACATCAAACTGTCATATAAGTTGATATGCTTAATATGTTTATACTTTATAGGGACCCGGCATATTATGGACTGACACCCAATTAACAGATGATATTATACAATGTATTGTGTAAACCTCGTCTCGGTGCAAGACATTCAAGGGTCAGCCTGAAGTCAGTCACTTTAAACCCTTCAAAGCATCACCTCTGCCTCTTTTAAAACTTGATAGAACTGTTGTCTAGCTTTTTTAGGAACCTTTTGATTTGCTCAAACGGAACGTCTTAGCCATTCGATGTATTTGTATGTTGAGTCTGTTTTGGACATTATTAACTTTCATAGCTTTCTTGAATATTATGAATAAACGTCATCACCTGTTGCGAAATTATATCTAAGGAGTAGGACTCAGGAGGCTGAAATGACAATATTACATTTTCTTAATTTTCGTTGATAATTTTTTCCATAGTTTTTGCTATTGTGGCTCTTGTTAAATTAATCAGTTCAACTCAAACCTAGATTTTGACAATAAACAATGCATTGTTACGTCTGTCACACACGAGGTGTCATTTGGACTGCGTTAAATTAACTGCGCTAATATCGTCTGTAAAGATATTTAGCCCAGGTGTCGATCCTTACGTAATACCTATTCATCAGGGGGGGGGGGTGAATGAATAGATCATCCCCCCCCCCCCCCTGATGAATAGGTATCAGTGACAAATCGACACCCATGGTTCAGCTTGATGTTTGCCCTGTTCATATTCCATTATTTTTTCGTGTAATATTGCTCTCAGATTGCGCGTCAGAGACCCTTCAAGGTTATTGACTGACGTAGCCGTGCGTCAGGCAAATGACGCTTCGTGTGTTCAACAGGTATATCACTTTTGAGTTGACATGGTGGATGCAACGTTTTGTTATGTTATCATGTTATTACTATTTGATTTAATTTTAAAGACTCGAGTTGAATTAAACATTGTGAAAAATATAACATTTTATCGACCCTTTTGAAATGGTAATTTTTCATTTAGAATACCTACACTTACCGATAAAAACTAAGTTTTCACAAGTACAGACGCAATCCCTACGTGATGGGGTTTAAACAAAAAAGGGGGGGGGGGTAATTTCAACCCCCGCCCCTCACAACCTATTATCATCTATACCTCCTGAGTTACATGTCTAAATGTTTGTTAGATGACTGTTTCATGACAGTCTAAGTTTTTGTTAGATGACTGTTTCATGACAGTCTAAGTTTTTGTTAGATGACTGTTACATGACAGTCTAAGTGTTTGTTAGATGACTGTTACGTGAAATTTTAAGTTTTTGTTACAGGACTGCTACATGACAGTCTAAGTTTTTGGCACAAGACTGTTACATGAAAGTCTAAGACTAAGTTAAATTGTAGAAACGTTGATAGGATGGAGGTGAAAGGGGGAGGGGCTGGTATAACTATAATTTCATAGCCCCGTCTGCGCCATTCCCTCACCATCCATGCCTATACCTCCTAAGCTACATGTACATGACAGTCTAACGGTAATGGAATAATAGGCCAAGGATATCCTGGCTTTGGGGTATGGCTTACAACAAATTGAGTTTTGTTCGGGGCTTTCTTTCCAATTAGTGACAATAATGAAGAAGAAAGCAGGTTCATGTCTGTGCAAATACTTCGTCTGTTCTTTATTTAAAAAAAATGAAGGATAACACCAAGGGGTCATTCTTGAAGCTAGAAAGGATATTATCGCAACAACATTATGTAACATCAATGTTCCCTTCGAGGACACCAATAAAAGCTTCACACTATGGGCAAGTCAAAGCAGGCTATTTTGTGACTTGTCCGTTACGATACTGACCACATCTAAGATTTCTATTATTATCTGATGTCTTTATCAAGCTGATAGCTCTACTAGAGCTTGAATCGGGAAAAATTGGATTAAAATTAATGTTTTTATGTCGATTTGTTTTTACAATCCTATTAGACTAGGTAACGTATTGTATGTGACATACCTTGGAGTTTTCGTGGGATGGGGCGGGAGGGAGGGAGTGGGTGGGTGTGAGAGGGGTGATGGGGGATTAGAAAAGAGGTTAATTACGAGTTAGGGTGATTATCTATCAACTTACAATAGGAGCAGTGAATCATTATGGGGATTTGTTAGGGGTGTAATAGAATCATTATCCTTTGGCAGCTTGCTCTCTTTCGCTTTTGATTGTTCCATGCAGGATGCAGTATTTTTACGCACATGAAGGAGGATGATTTTTTTTTCTCTCTATGCGCACCTCGAAAAACTTCGGTCATTATGAATCATTGAAACAAGCGATCATATTTGCTTGTGAAATCCATATTTTGTTCTCTCCACGCTTACCTCGAAAAAACCTCGGTTGTTATGATTCATGGAAACATAAGATTATTTATGCTTCTGATATATGTAGACAATGAAATGGAGATCAATGGGCTTTCTCATAGAGAAAGACATAAACAATCAATTCATGATACAACATTCTGGCCAATTTGGATTTTGGAATGCAGATGTACAATAGGAGTGCAATGTTCAAGGATGATATTTTTTTGTTACGACATATTTTGGCTTTACTGTTTGTTTTGGTTACTATTATCGTTTACATGTCTTTAGTTCAATCTCGTTGACTATCTGAGTGATGGTATTCGACAAACCAAGGACTAATTTAACTAGCATACCCCTCACGTGAATGGCAATGAAACTGCCCTTCTAACATGTCCAAAGTTCATAAGTTGGTGTAGGTTCCGTCTGTGCTTGTAAACAGATATTATCTGCATCAGAGATCGATAATAAAGATGTATTTTTCTATTCTACTAATTTGTTTTATCGTTTTGTTTTGTTTTCCCGTGGCTCAAATCCAATGGGTTGGTGGACTTTACAAACCCAATAGTTAGCATACGTTAAAAAAATAGAGCAAGTGAAGGGCCGTTCCTTTCTTTCGCTCCATGCACTGTCTTTCTGCCAGTCTGTTTGTTATCAACATTTATGTGTACTTATAATCATCTGGATTTTACATTAAAAACGGAATTTTATTTCTTGCTCTGGGCAGCTATGACATCGTTTAAACATTGTTTACAATAATTTATTTGATATAATTCCAAAATTACGACAATTCTACTTTCCTTCTTGTGAACAGCGAAAGCCATATCTGTCAGAATTGTTATTATTGTATTTTCAATGATTGCTGATGGCATTTTGTATATTTTCAAATAAACAGTGGTATTTTTATTTTCGATAAACAATATCCTCGACAGAGCTAGAAAGATTGTGCAAACCCAACAAGCAAGACAATAGAAAGTATTCCATGATAGACAGTTGCTCTCTAAAAAACAAGCGTATGCCATGTTTAATTTGCGATTTTCCCGTGGCGTAGTCAAACACCTTTTGTTTTCTTTATTGATAAACCTTGTTTGTTGACAAACAATTTCCAAGGTCGGAGCCAAGCTTAGTAAACTTCAATAAACAACTGTTTATTCCATGCTCGTTTGATAGACAGTTGCTGTAAACGACATAGACTTCTGTATTCCTCTCATAATTATAACTTATTTGCTGTTTGCTATTTTCATGGTTGAAATAAGCCTTGTAATGTTGATGGACATGCTTGCAAGTAAATTGGAACCTTGATAAACAATCGTTTATTTACTTTTCTTATGACAGACAGCTTCTCGATCACATCGAATTATTCCAATTCTCCCATAGCTATACCTTTATTTACAGTGTTCATGGTGACAATTTTAATTAGATTTGTAATCGTCAAGGTTGGAGGTACATTATGCAAACTTTGATAAACAACTGTTTACTTGTTGCAACTGGTTGATATGCAGTAACGCGTATTAAAGGTACTATGTCCCATTTGCAGGCCAAAAAAATGAAAAAGTTAAATTCCAACTGCATTTGAAAGATAATACTAATTTAGAACTTCCCTAAAAAAAGGTGGGGCTTGAAAATGTCTTCAAGTGGGAAAATAACGACTATTAGTTGTCAAATCGACTTTAGGGCTATAGAGCCCAAAAGTAATAGTCTTTATTTTCAGACAATTGTACCGAATTGTCATACGTTTTATGCTGCGCAAAGATTCAAACAGTTTAATCTTGGCCATCACAAGAAGTGGGTTATTGATGTAGACAATGCTCATGTACCCTTTACAACTCTTTTCATGTTTGTTATTACCAAAGAAGAAAAAAAGCCAGTCAGTCACTCAATAGTGTCTGACAGTGAAGTCTAGCAAGTAAACGGGTTTCCTTGCATAATTTGAATATGAGGACACTGCTAACGTTTAAATTTCACAGATAGGACATACATGACATATTCATAATTCCTGCAAAGTTCTACAGCATTTGAGGTTGGCTGCAAAAGGGACATAGTACCTTTAAGAACAATAATTAATTCAGCATGGTCATTCATGAATGAGATAGTTTAGAATTCCTGTACTAAATAAATACCGTAGAACGTCACGTTAGTAATCAGATAACAAGAGAAACGTTGTTGCCAAGTTAACAAAGTCCCTTTTAATTTAATGTTTTCTTGTGGGCCTTTTGTCCTTGCACAGCGTCGAATATAGGTTGAACTATTTGGCAGTGATTTTAAGCTGGCTGAATATTTGAACATTCAGTTCAATTAAAAGTGACGTATTAATTTAACTGACCTCGCCTGGTCGCAGGGCTGTGTGATGAGTGATACAAAAAGTTTGCAAATTTCATGGCCGTCATGAAGTTTGCAAGTAATTTGAGTCAACCTCTTTTCAGCATATCTGTTGTAATAAGAATAGAAGAAACCCTATGATTGAACGTTCAAAACTTGTGTGAAATATCAATAGGCCTATTTAATTGTTACTTCTGAAATAAAATTAAAAGGTTTTAAAGAATAACGACATGTATTGCATTTTATTGCTCAGTGGCTGCCGGGCTCACGATCAATTGGGCAAAAAGAATTTCCGTTTCGGTTTAATATAATTTGGAGTGGACTAAAGTATTAGGCTATTATTATTATTATTTTTTTATATTTTTTTATGAGTCTTGTTGAGAGATATCTGCGCTGTAGATTTTCAATACAAAAGCGTAGGGATGATGAATAGCCATTTTCTTCCATCTGCTCTGTTGTTTGTAATTAAATGGCAATTCAATACGTACACAGAAATAACGTTAGATAAAGTTAATCAACTTCATCTGCTTGCTTCTGGTGATCATTACAACAATTCTGCAATGTGTAACAGGGAATAGACCAACAACTTTTAATTTTGGAACCATTTATCCAGATTCTCTTAAAGGTAATACAAAGTTTTGGGAAATTTCGAAAATTGGGTGGATAGTGAATCTTTATAATTTCGAAATATTTGGATGCCCCTATGGATATATTATAAGCACTGAAAAAATTAGCCCCTAAAACACTTTTGTTTTCGAGAAAAATTGAATATAAAAATTTACCGGTGCTCCCGGTAAATTTTGATAAATTCCAAATAGCGCCTATGACCGTGCAATGGAAGCTGCGACCATGACAATCTCAGAATATGTAGTTGTGATATATAATTTCCAAACGGGAATAGCTAATCGGTCGATTTTAGTCAAGAAACATTATTTCATAGCTAAATTAATATCTTGACCTTGAGATGGAGCTATACAACATAAAGAGTTTATTATTTATAATTTCATAACTTTAGACTCGATTTCAACCGCGACAACGATCAATGAATATTGTAGGAACGCATATGCTTCCAATATGTTAATTTGAACCAAATTCATGACCCCATACCGAAACTTTGTAATACCTTTAACTACTGAGGCTATACCTTGTATAATCTAGTAGGCCTATCATATAACATGATCCGGGCCTCTTATTGGATGTCTTAGCGCCCATGAACTGGCAGGCATCCAATGATCCGAGGCATCCATGGGGAATGCAGTGCTATAAGTTGACTTGTTATATGGGACGATGAGAAGGAAATGTTAGTCACGAAGAAGGAGGATGACTCAGGATTGCCCCGGTATTCAACCGTCTGCAAGCAGCTAATAGGTGCTCCCTATCCCTTACATGAAAATGAAATGAAAGAGGGCTCAAGTTCACTGTCACCCCTACCCTTAGGGTCCATGCTTACCCCCATTCTCAAAATCTGTATCTGATCTGAAAAGGAAAGATAGATGAAACTAGGCCCGAGGTTCACTGCCAGTGCTTTATACTATAGTATAAAGCTTATACATTTAATACATTATGTTACCCCTTTCCGGAGCACGAGTCCAAATTTGTATCTCATCTGAAAGCAAAGATGATATGAAACGTGTTTCGAAGTTCAGTGTCGTGATTATTACCCCCTCCTCCCTTTAGATTCCACGCTTTACTCCCTTTTAATCTACTCAAATGATCAAATCTCTATTTTTATTGAACTAACAGGAAATGTGAAATGAACTAGTTCATAAGAAGTGATGTCGTAAGCTCGCAGGAAACTCAAAGTGATTTCCTATGTATGTTTATTTGAAGTCACGGCTAACATTGTTCACTATGCATTGTTCACTGCCACTCGATCATGAAAGTCAGGGGCGCGTACATCGAGGGTGCACTGTCGTAAGGTGAGGGGTGGTGAGGGCTCGATTTCAAATCTTGGTGGTGCAGGATGACACTGCCACCAAATATTAATGGCACGTTTTCGAGAGAGGTTCCTGTCATCTTTTTTTACCCTGTCATTACAGCCTCTTCCCCATTTTCGCCATATGGCGAAATATGGCGAATGGGAGGAGGAGGGAGTTGTGGGGGTGCACATGCCCCACCCATCCCCCATACCCGCTCCGCCAGTGATGCTCCGCAAGCCTTGAAGCATAGATACCGAGAGTGCTATGTGCTGAGAGATGATGATGCTATGTGGGATAATGAACAAGGACACGGGGTCTTGCCCATTGACCATGACTGTGATGAACTGTAAATGGAATTCAAATGTCTCTCTCTACATTTACTTAGGTTCAATATTGTGTGTGCAATTCATCCGATACAACAGCATCGTTCCTATCTTACCTCACTTACACCAATGAGAACGACATCAAATTGACACCAGACTCGGGACCAGACTGAACAAAATATCACATTGCTTCGAATGTCCAAGGGTCGGTCGGTTTGGAGTCGGTATAGAGCCGTTTCTTGGCAGTGTGACTCAGGTGTAATGATGTAAAATTGAAATTTACGAGGTTTGAGTTTAGAGTTTATATCCTAAAGGGTGCACATAATGTGAGGTGCAGTTAGTTCACCCTATCACCCTAGTTGTTAGTCCGGCTTTATCGTGCTTCGGAATTTGGTTAACAGGGGCACTCTTATAGTTTCATTGAAGGATGAAGGGTGTACATTAAAAGCTTTCAAGTTATTCAACGGTGTTTGAATGTAACAACATACATCCAAATAGAGGACATGTATGTTGTTGGCATAGAATGTTCGATTGGATAAGGACGTAGACCAACAAAGACTGCAATATAGTGGCTCAATAAGAAACCCCTGCAGGTAAAATACAATTTAAGTTATTTGAAGTAATTAAACACTTTTTACGGGCACCCTGTTTTATCTCCAAATATGCCACGCGAAATAGGATAACTGCTCGATTATGAATTTACGGAGTACGCTCTTCACATTTTTCTTTTGTTTGTTTATTTTCATTCCTGTCTTTTGTATTGGTTGAGGGGGGGGGGGGGGCTAGCTATTTGGAAATGTTAACATAAATATGCAATGAGGCCCTGTGCCCCTGTTTCATACTAGTCTGCAAGCACAGACCCTGGTCAGTCGTAAAAGTGAGTCTGCACTATAAGACTACCATAGGCCATGTACTGTAGCTGCTCCTGACACAACCAGTAGGTAGCTGGGCTAGACTTCTCTCAAGGCACAATGATTTTTTGATTAAGTGTCAAATTAGGGTCTGTGTCTGCAGACTAGTTTCATACCACCCATTACATACTATACGCACAATATGTTAAGTGCACTATTAAAAGGAAGTTACAGACTAATAGACTATAATACAGACTGTAACCCCTGTATCTGAATGTCTCTAAAATGTATTGATTTTGTCTATCTGATGCATAGTTTCAAAACAATTTGCATATGGCATTGATTTCCCTTTATATCTAAACAGCTGTCAGGCATATGCTCCCATTCACAACAAGGGAATTTGAAAATGAGATATTATTAGCGGATGGGCGTTGGGGGGTGAAAATGACGAAAAACAAATCTTTTTATATGCACTACGAAAAACAACTAATTTAAGAGATAAAGGCCTATATTAAGGCCGCATGCGGGATTGAAAAGTGCTTAATTTGGCTACCGTGGGAGGAGGCAAATCCTTATGAAGCTTTACAGCATGACAAGGGGTCAGTTAGCTAAGGGCATGCCGTGGGAGGGGGCTACATAGGCCTCTTGGTTTTCCTAAGGGCCCCTTGTGACCGCAGCATTACTCAAAACATATCCGTACTAAAACGGCATGCACAGATAGTCTGAAGTGTCAGACCCATTTCGACGATGTTTTAAAAAGATATATAGTTGTTCATGTATGTTGTATTTTAATATGCAATATATATGTTTCGATAACGTTTTTGAAAATGCTCCGGATTTTTTGCCTTTTGGCCGGATTTCATCTTGCAGATAATATCCATGCACATTCATGATGCAGGTTTGTAGAATTCATAGAATACATTTTATTCCCTTTGTATAATCACTATGATGTTTCGTTGTTCACATTTTTCACATCACAAGTTATTGTTTAAAAACCTCCAGGGTGGAGCATAAATTAACGACAATCCATAGTCTAACAGGAATAGTAATGAGCAAACAAATACAAAAAAATACTTTTTGAGAGTATTCATCAGCTCCCCCACATTTTCCTCTTCTAGATTGTAATGTAATCGATGTATATGCATACCCTGTTGTCCACGTACAGACTTTGTTGTTACTTTAAATAAAAAATATATAAGAACAAAAGTCAATCATTCTACATACCTAACCAAAATTGAAAATTAAGCAGAATAAATAATTATTGACCAGCAACTGTGCCCTTCGTATTATCTGTCTCTCAGATGGCCCCATAGAAGACCAGCAGCAACAATATAGTTGCAGCTGTAAATGGGCTACCAGCCGTATACAGTCCCTTTTCTCTGTATGATTACTTTATATGTATTTGTATCTGATTTTATAATACGGAAATAAAAACAACAACAACAATCAGTCTGTTTCTCTCTCTCTCTCTCTCTCTCTCTATTCTGTCTCTCTCCCTATCTCACTCTCTCTCTCCCTCTGCCCCCCCTCTCTCTCTCTCTCTCTCTCTCTCTCTTCTGCTCCGTTGGTGTGACAACGTCTGTATTCCCAGACTAGCCTTTCCAAGGGGCTGTATTCATAATTATAATCACTGATATTATTAATACAGCGAGGTTCACGCCTGCATGAATGCAATGGAAATGGACTAAACAAGGATATCACCAAGGCCACAAATAATACATGTACTCATTTTGATGACCATATTTTTCTTTTCATGTGTATGGATGGCATTGAGTGCTGTTTCCGACTGATGAGTGAGCGAGGCGGTATGTGTATAATTTTACATGAAATTAAGACAACTCTCTTATAACTTGTTAATTTTTTATTTTGATGTTCGTATTCCTTTTCTTTCTATGAAGCTGACATTGATAGATATTGAGAGTGGTTATAGAGTCAAGAAATAGAATGTTCCCATTTTTTGAAGTTGGGCAGTTCGAAGACCAAATTATTATGACATTGCTATTTATTTTATTGTTATTTTCAAGGAAATCAAAGAAGGGTATAATTTACATACAGTAATACATGATAATATTCAAATCATTGACACGAATCAATGTACCCTGAATAGAAGTCGAAAGTATTAGTCTGTGACCCTTTAAACATATATGTAACAGAATATTTGTACATGAAGTTGAAGTGTATTATGCACCACAATTATAAGAACGACATCAATGCCACAACGAACAAAACTGGTTTGATGCACGAACAAATATAATTATGTACTATTACACTGTGTATATGATATACAGGGAGCTAAGTCGTCTGTAGTTTCTCAACACAATTTCTTTCTGTTTTGGCTCAAGCGATATTCGTAAATATATAGTAGCTTGTAATGTCTTTTTAATGGAAGTCTGCAGCTAGTGTAAGCCTAAGGAACAATATATTTCTAGTTTACTTAATTTGTTATACGTCGGCCTTCATGAAATACGTTACAGACATATTATTGTTGTGATTGTTACGGAATATTCAGGTTATAATTACAATACACTCTGTGTTATGTTTTATAAGTGTATTTTACGTTTTTATATTTGCAAACGTTATATTCGTAACAAGGCTTGAACAAGGGCTGCTATGTGTTTACATTTCTTTCACTTTAAATCGTGTTATGTCGTGATATTGTTATGTTAATTGTAGTAATTGTGGCTTTGGTATGTACACCCATTTAGGCCTATATATTTGTGCCTTGATTCGGAGTTTATATGTCATTGTGATCGTATATATAATTATATATCTATGTATCTTTCATGTTAAGTAAATATTCATGACAGTATGTGTAAATATTTTTAATAAAAGTATTATTTAGGTACAAAAATCATGCCGTTCTCTAGTTTAATTTTGTTTTGTTTGTTTTTATTGAATGCATGGAACGTGACTAGTCTTGTGGAACTCCAACCAAGAAATTGAGTTACATGTGTGTTTATTCGTCGGATAAATTATAGGTCATGCAATTAAGGGTTATTGCTGAAGTAAACATAATAATCATCTTGAAATATATGCTGGTATTCTTGGGGTAAATTGAGTCTGCATACACAAAGTGCTCAAGTGTTATTGTTATTGGACATCGTAAATCTAAGGTCAGTGTGAATTTTGATCACTTGATAAGTGGAGTTTATTAAACAATTACAATAATTATTTCATAATCATTACACGTCCATCATATTTTGGCCAACGTATATCGGACAAAATAAACCGTTTTGGGTCTGTTGTCAAGTATGAGAACAACTTGTAACCATCACCCCTCCTCCCCCCCCCCCCCTAGTCTGCAAGCACAGACCCTAATTTGACACTATATCAAAAATCATTGTGCCTTGAGAGAAGCCTAGCCCAGCTACCTACTGGTTGTGCCCTGTGTCAGGAGCAGCAATAGTACATGGCCTATCATAGTCTTATAGTGCAGACTCTCTTATACGACTGACCAGGTTTTGTGCTTGCAGATTACCCCCCCCCCCTCCCCCTCCCCGCCCTCCCTTTCTCTATGTTTTTCTTCTCTCTCTCTCTCTTCCTCTCCCCCCTCTCTCTCTCTCTCTCTCTTTCTCTCTCAGTCAATCTCTCTCCCTTTCTCTCATCATTCACTTTTAAAAGCATTAGTGTAGCAAATTAGGCAACGTACAATCCCTCCTGTTAATTGCAATCAGTAGTTTGATATACCGCGATTTTTATTGTTCCTGCTCGATTACTGGGGACATTCGCTTCTTGCTGCCAGACCCCCATCCAATCCCTCCCCATAAAAACATACTGGCTACACCGATATGAATAGACCAGCTGATGGTCGTTTTAATCTTTCGCCCTTTCCCAAATGCGCGCGCGTTTATGAAATGCGTACTCCCCACCAATTCACCTTCTTATGGTGTACTAGTAATATGTGAGCGCGCACGGATCATGTAGAGAACAGTCCAGGCAGTGGACTACGATATGAACGGAATATAGCCCCCATAATTCATTATCGCTATGCCTGCGGTCAGGAAAAGTATCTTGACTATGTATACCCTTGGTGAAAGCACATCATCACATGCCAAAGTCCGAACCCTGCATGAAACATGAAATAGAAATGAAATAATATCTTAATAACTCGATTTCCTGTTGTACAGATTCTTAAGATGGGGCACTAATCGACTTGTATACAGGATGTTCTTACGAAAAACTGGGAGATCATAGGCGGGAGATCTTTTCTGACCTCGAACATTTGAATGAATCAAAAGAAGTATATCAAATTCTGATTTAGAAAATAAACTCGTGCTTGCTTTCTCGTCTAAACTAATCCTATGCTGACCCCCACCAAGAGGAGACTGCCCTATGTAAGGTTAACATATGATTGTATAAAGATTTTAACGTTTATGTTCGATCTCATTTTATTATTCTGGACTGAAGTATCATGTTTATCGTAAAATTGATTTCTGTCTCTGTTTGATGAAATATTAATGAACTATCTGATAAAATGTAATGATTGATGCCCTATTGTAAACTTCCTGATGTTTACACAAATTTAATATTTGGCTGAATTAGCTGACTGTATATGAATGATAGGCCTATAGATAAATACATTTATATATTTAATGTAATTGGTGTACGTTTATGTACACTATTGACAGACGACAGTGCAAATTTGAGAAAAGAGAGGGGAGAGATAGAAAGCGGGGGGGGGGGGGGAGGGGGAAGAGAAAGTCAGCAGTTTCTGAAGTGAAACTATAATTTACCATTAAATGAGCGCAAAATCCTTTTAACTCTCGTTTGGACGACACTTCCAAATAAGTTATCCAGACATTCTTGATTTTTGATTTGCAAACAAAAACAAACGACTGAGTGAATGAATACATAAATAAACAAATAAATAAATAAACGTAAAAAAGAAAATATTTCTGTCCAAATTCTGAACCCAAAGATTCCACTCATATCACTTTGAAACAAAACATATATAACTATTAAAGTCAGTAGTAAACTCTTACATGTACCTTGGATTTGTTTTAATACATTTTCTGGCACTCATCCTGCTTTTTGAGTAGTTTTTTGTAGACATCAGCAAAGGAAGCTGAGAGTAGAGAAACAGCAAAAATGCGACCCTAATCCCACTAAAGTTTCAAGGCTGAGTAAAAGGGTAACTATCATGGAAATTCACTTATATCTAATCTCCTATTATTAGTGGAAAACAGAAAATGATTCACCTGTATGGTAATGCTTATTCACAGAATCATTCAGATATTTATACTGAAACAAAACTTTTCGGCTTGCATCGTCCAGGGGCGTCATGCATTACTTTTTATTGGGAGGGGGCACCCCTAATGCCCCATGCAAGCACGGCACTTTCGGCAATTCTATATTTATAATCACTCGCTGTTTAATGAATCATAAATCTTTTGACTTTCTGCAATTGTTATAGAAGAGTGAGTTCTCCCCTCTGTGAACTTTAATAACCTTTTAACTATTTTTGTTGAGGATCCTTAAAAAGGATCGGCTAACTTGTCGACAATTTTGATCGACACCGCCCTCCTAATGTTCCATCAAAGCCGACCTTGTCATACGACGCAATGATGGATTGTAAAGTACCATCAATTAATTAATTGGGCCACTTCCTTTCATGTTATTCGAGAATGTATTTAAGATGAACAATCAACAAGAACAAATTAAGCAAAATGTCTGTCCAACGATCCTTGCTCGTAATTGGATATGATCAGGCCTTATCCCTCATTAACATGGAGTTGCTTTTTAAAATAGGAAAATCAAGAATTATATCATTACCGTTCTTTTGCTCATACATTATCTCATTGTGATCTTCCTAATGCACTTCATCAGATCTATAATACATTGAGCAGAGTGGCTATGTCGTGGGAAATGACGGACTCGGCTCTTTTGTGATCGCAATGCTCAGTAGAAAAAGAAGACACGAATGTGTTCAAATTTGATATTTTGTTTTAAAATTAATGCGCATCGTCGTCCAAGGATTATGGAACGGTGTGTAATCTCTGTGAAAAAAGGGGTTTCTTTTGTTTAGAACATACTATAATTTAATGGATGAATGAATAATTATAGAAATATACAAATTATTAAATAAATAGATGAATAATAAATAATTCAATGAAGAAATAAATAAATATACACAAAATAATAAATGATTGAATAATTGAATGAATAAATGAATTAATGAAGGAATTAATAAATATATAAATTAATACATTAATAAGTATAAATACATTTTAAAAATGTAGACAAAAAGGAAATTAATGAATAAATACATGAATGAATGAGTAGTTAAATAAATAATGTGTACAATATTAACAACACGAAGATGCAATGGGGGGGGGGGGGGTTCGGCCTAAAGATTTTTACCCAATGTCCCTCTTGTTGGTCGTTTCTTTACATTGACAAAAAATATAAAGGCTGTATATATTTGTATATGACCGTGTGTGGTCCTTATATATTCAAACTGACCCGAAATCAACTCATTAAGGCATTCGTCAGCAGCTGATTAGCCATAAATCCAGTAATATCGAAAGGGGATACGTAATTCATTATAGCATAAATTTGTGTCAACAATCGTTCGTTATGTATTGTCTTAAATATAAAGAGAATCATATCAGGACAATCAGTAAGCAGAAACTCCTCATTATAAAATAGAGTGAGATGTATTGCTTTATAGCTCTTGGCATTTTATTCTGAAAAAACCTGTAGTTTCTGAAAAATATGCAAATTTGGAATAAAAAACCTACTAAATAAAAAAAAACTTAGATCTATAGGTAGTCTACCTGCAACGTTGTTCCATAACTACATATCCATCTTTAGCCATTTCAGAGCTATTTCGTCATTTGTTTGGTTCTGTTTTTTTTAAACATTTTACTCGCCTAATCTCTACTGAAACGTTTATTATGTGCATGAATCAAATTTGGCATGATTTTCAAATAAATATTTATATTTTCCCAAATCAAGCTTCACAGCTAGTATAACAACTTGGTTTTTAACGTATTTGGAGCTAAAAAAAGGTTATGAGATGTAACCATATACTGTGTCGAGATTTGCAGTACAAGCTCTGTTGGGGGTAAGCGACGCTAGATCGATAATATTAGCAGCTGTTACATTAGATGAGTGTATTTGTAAAGAACAATAGAATGGAAAACAAAATATGAATTAGATTGTAATCCTGGTTTGATCGTTAATAGGACAATACGTTATTGAGGATAGATATCAAGAATGGGAGATAGATAGAGGGGAAGAGAGAGAGGGGGTGGAGAGAGAGAGGGGATCGAGAGAGAGAGAGAGAGAAAGAGAGGGGGGAGAGAGAGAGAGAGAGAGAGAAAGAGGAAAGGGTGGGGGGGGGGGTCGACAGACAATTTCGGGAAGAAAATGATAATGAAGGGACAAGGTGTGAGAGGGGAAAGAAGGAGAGAATGAACAGGAGTCTGAGGAAGAGGTGGAGAAAACTCAGTGAAGACGAGGGTGCGACACAGAGAAGAGAGGAAAAGAGAGAGAGAAAGAGAGAGAGAGAGAGAGAGAGAGAGATGACACGGGAACTGGGACGTTTTCATGATACGAATAGCAATTTTGTTTACATTTCATTTTAGTGATTAAACCACAAAACTGTTTTCCAAAATGTTTCCCCGCTCCCTGGAAAGAGAGCTTTAATAAAACAACTCAAACACCATCTAATCACATAAACGGGCTCATCGTGATCAAAGTAATATCTCTGATTTGATCCCAAGGGCAGGTTGAGTAGAGCCCCACCTGGATTTCCCATTAGACAAGAGTGCCCCCAATCTGTGCCAGTGATTAAGATGAACGACCTGGGCGATAGGTCGAAACATGACGATTCACCCGCAGTCTCTCCTGCGATGTATGATAAGTGAGTTTAGCAGCCTTACTGCATATACAGTACACGCCGAAAATCTCCGCAACACGATTACACGATATATTTTTTGGATTACACGGTTTACACGATTCACCTGAATCGTGTAACTGTGTAATCGTGTAAATTTACACGATTGAAGATTGTCGCTCTGAATCGTGTAATCGTGTAAATAATAAAGTGCATTGGTGGGATGATTCGACCAGATGCAACAAACGTGTAACTGTGTAATCGTGTAAATTTACACGATTGAAGACTGTCGCTCTGAATCGTGTAATCGTGTAAATAGTTATAATGGTTATAAGGGCATTGGAAGGATGATTCGACCAGCTGCAACAATCTGCTAATCGTGTCTTGCTTTCACCACTCGCTTAAACCAAGTAATTGCTTTTTACACCACTTGCCTACATCAGGTAATTACTATACTTTATATTCGTGTATAAACCTCATCACTTTCTACTAACCTGCACCATGAGACAAGGTAGGAAAACGTCAGAAAGAAGAAGACATGATAGATGAAAAGTACAGGAAAAAAAATAGCTACGAGGAGAAGGGAACATTATAAAAGGAAAATGAGGGTTGAAATGGCACGATAAAGATAAGAAAAACTTTGCAAGAGAGAAAAAAGGAAAACGAAAAAAATGTTGATCGGAAGAAAAAAAGGGCGAAACATAGTGAAAGAAATAGAAATGAGAAGTAGAAAGGCTTTGAAACGGAGAGGGAAAGAGAAAAATAAAAAAGATAAGAGTGGAACACAATGAAAGAAAGAGAGGCGAGAAAGATAAAGGGGGCAGTGGAAAGATATTGAGAGAAAGAGAGAGAATGAGAAAGAGAGAGAGAGAGAGAGAGAGAGAGAGAGGGATGAAAAAAGCATTAGTTGAAAGATAAGGGGCACTGATCAGATTTTAATAGGGGCATTAATCGGAGTTGATGGGGGCATTTATCAAAAGTGAAGAGGAGCACTTCTCGTACCTAAAGAGGGATAATACTTAATTGAGATTACAAAGGACACTTGTGAGAATTGAAAATGGACACTTATTGTAAAGGAAAATAGGAACTCGTCGAAGGAAAAGGGGCGCGTGTCAAAAAAAAGAAAAAAAGAAAAAGTGTCAAAATGAAAGGGGCACTTTTCAGAGTTGAAAAGGGGAAGGGGCACTTTTACAAATGAATACGGGCACTTGTCAAAGTAAAATGGGGATTTTGCCTACGTATAAAGGGGCTCTTTGGGGATTCTTGAAAAAGTGGGGGGTGGGCACTGTACCGCTAGCTAAACGTAACGCAAAGCCAGTTGGCCATTCACTTATTATATTCATTCTCGTCTTGCTACTGCTTCCTGTACTCTGTAGCCAGTTGTTGTTGTTGTTGTTGTTTGTTATTATCGGCGTTTCATTCTTTTTTAGAATATTTACGCCTTTCACTTTATTTTTATTTTTTTTCCTTCTATTTTTTGGTACTATTTGTAAATTCATACTCTTCTCTTTTTTTTTTGGATAAGTGGCTTAGATCCGAACGTAATACCTATTGTTTAGGAGATCCTATGTTCAAAGGGGGTCCCCCTGAACAATAGGTATTATGTAAGCATCTCTGTCTGTAGCTAGGACAACGCCCCCGGCGAGGGTCAATGGCAGGCCACATTCAGAGTAAGCTTCTTTTGTATGTGACAGGAAGTGTGCTATTAAGTCTTGACCGTAGTTCTTCATACATGTAGCTGAATGCAATGTTGTTAAATGTAATTTACGAAAAAGAGGAAAGCCAAAAAATGGAAAGCCAAAATAATAATGATCTTGACATAAAAGGGGAAGGGGCACTTTTAAAAAATAATAGGAGCACTCATCAAAGTAAAAGGGGGATTTTTTTCCTATCTACAAAGGGGCACTTCTTACAAGGTTGAAAGGGCACGTTTTCTATGTAAAAAAGAAGCACTTTTGGGGTACTTGAAAAATCGTGGGGGGGGGGGGTGCTGTACCGCTAGCTAAATGTAACACAAGGACAGTTGGCCACTCACTTTTTCTAGTCATTGTCGGCTTGCACCGTAAAATTTACATCTAAAAAAAAGGAAAAAAAGACGGGCCCCCACCCCTGGGAAAAAAGGTCTTAAAAAAGATTACCACAATTTTACCTTTTTATTTTTCGCTCAAGGGGGGGGGGGGGGGGAGGGGGGGGGGGTGTTGAGTAAAACAAAAATAGTGCTTACTACCCCCACCCCACACACTTATGCGCCGCTGAATATTTTTTCATGAATTGGGCCCCCCATCCCTCACCACCGGCTGGATCCGCCCCTGTCGTGTAACCAGTGGCTTAGATCCTTAGGGGAGACCGGGGACAATATTATTGTAACACCTTTTTCCAATTCTGAAATAAAATTCTGACATTTCAACTTTATTATAGTTATATAGGCTACTTGCTTAAAGGTATATGAAATGAAAGATGCATTTCTTGGCTTGAAATATGACTAGGTTTGAGTTAAGTGAAACAAGTTTTTATCAAGTCATTATCATATCAATACCGGTAGTCAAGTGTTACAATTGTCCCACAACACGAGGTAATTGTAACACACCTATGGGGCAATCCTAACCAATTACAGTTGTACCTACAAATCATATATCCCTCAGAAAAATAGATTTGTTTTCTTTTTTTCTTCCCCAAAGATTATTCGCTGGATAGATTTTCATCAATTAAACAATATTTTAAAGAACCCCAATGAAAAAAAAAAAAAAATTATGTCTATGACATATGCTTGACTCATCTACATTATATTTTTCCAGTTACGTGGGGAGAATCATACTAGTTATAACGTTGTTACATTTTCCCCCTAGGAGGGCGGCCATACTTTTTAATTTTTGTATCCTAGCATTAAATTTCGTCCTTGAAACTTCGCCTAATACAGGGCCTAAAATCTAATTTTTTGACCATATACAAATGACAGTGATAGCACAAGCACATATTTGTCCAGATTTTTTTTGTTTTTTTTGTTGTTAGTTCTTTTTAAGTAATTGAAGATTTTACTCCCGTGCTAAAAAACCCGATGTCTTGAACTCGTATTGCATCACGTGCATAAAATATATCATACTAGGTCGAATCATTATATTCCTTCCAACTTCGATCTCGTTACTGACTCACATGATTATAATACAAGGAATAGCCGATTCAACTTTAACTTGCCAGAAAGAGTAATTAGTATTGGTAGTTCGTTTTATTACGATGGCATACAAAATTAGGAATTCCCTTACTAATGATATAAAGGAAATAGAAAACTTTGCTTATTTTAAGAGGAAATTAAAGGAATACCTAACACTTGAGAGTCAGAGAAGATCGAAGCGAATGACATATTATATGATTGAAATTTTTATTCTTCTGCGGGTTCATACCTTTTCATTTTATGTTTTTTTACGTAATATAAAGTTCTACATATTCATCATTATTTTCCTCTTCCTCCTATAGCTCCTCCTCTTTTTCTTTTTCTCCTTCTTATTTTCTTCTTGTACTTATTATCATTTTGATCATCAGTTCAATGTTGTTATTATAATTATCATCATTATTATCTTTAATAAGTTTGATTTTCTTTTTCTTATCTGTCTCTAAATATTACTATTTTAACTTATTAATTGTGTACATGTCTGTCGGGGACCCCACTGGAAATAAGCTCTCGAGCTTTCGTGGGTTATCCTGTTCAAGCTGACTTAATTTTGACCTGTTATTCTTGTATATTGTTGTATGTTGGAAGCTGTGCAGGGCGTATATGCATAGCGCGTTTCTACTATAGGGGTGGGAGCCGCTGTTACATTTGCCCCTTGTTACTTTTATCCCCTTAAACATATGACCCTCTGAACAATAGGTTTTACGTAATGATCTACAACACTACCTGTAGCTAGGGCAACGCCCTTTGTCCCCGGCGAGGGTCAAATGACAGGCTACATTCAGAGTAAGCTTCCTTTGTATGTGACAGGAAGTGTGCCATTAATCCTTGACCGTGGCTCTTCATACATGTATCTATTAATGCATGTTGTATTAGATAATTTACAAAAATGAGGAAAGTCAAAAAAGCAATAAGTAATCAAAGTGTAATTGTTTGTGACCTTTTTCAAGCTGCCAATGACGTAAAACATAATTATCAGCCAAGGCCAGGAACTCTCGTGGGGGAAAATGACGCCCCTCGCACTCTCATGGATAATGACGGAATAAAATACATAGTATAACGACATTTATAGTAACGAATGAGCTGGTGAACATACTTCTAATTGGTACTGCCTTGTAATGTAAAAGTATCACAACATACTTAGTTATGTTAGCCCTCCTTTAAGTTTTCTAATATTTTTTTTAATATTTATTTACAACTAAGGATACCCCCCCTTCTTTTGTCGTTCATCACTTTTTTCTCACCGAGGATTAAATCCGAGAGTGCTTTTCGGGAAGTGAACTGATTTTTTTATTTTCAAACAGTCTAAAATTAAACTAGAGACACACACCGCAATTAAAAATATGTAAGAGAGACAGAATGCGTAATCTTCGCTCTCCCCCTCGTCCCGTTGTCTTCGTTCAACCCCCCCCCCCCTCTCAGCTGTTGGCTATTCCTGCTCCTACTGAACTAGACATCGTAATCTGCTCACCATCACCACTGAAAAAACAAATTGTTACACAATTCCAGCGAGCAATCGAATCGTGTAAATTTTGAATCGTGTAATCGTGTTGCGGAGATTTTCGGCATGCAGATTACACGATTACACGATTCGACCTGAATTGGGGAATCGTGTAATTTTACACGATTACACGTTTACACGATTCAAATTTCGCTTAATTGGCAAAAGACGAATCGTGTAAAATAAATGGTTACACGATTCCCGCGAGCATTCGAATCGTGTAAATTTTGAATCGTGTAAATCGTGTTGCGGAGATTTTCGGCGTGTACTGTACACACGTAATGTGAAATGTAATAACATGTAGCTAGTATTGGCAATACTCATAGAAGCATGATAAACACGTATACTGACATCGTTCTAACTATTTATTTATATATTATGAATGCTGACTGAGGAATATAAGCGAATTACGTCCAACATGGTCGCAACTGAGACTTCGAAGTAATCAAACTGTAGGGCATCAGTATACCCTGTAATGTATTACTATTGCAAATAGAGACAATGTTCGGATTACGTAATATGTCAGCTGTTTTTAGGCTGAAGTGAATATATCAATTAAGAATTATCAAAAACGATTTATTCTCAGAACGTAATTGATCTACAAATGAATTGATCAATACAATTGTATTTAATTTAGTTCTGAGAAGGGTGTTTTGTTTATCATTGTTTTAAAGAACAAATCATATTTTCACTATCATTTCAATGTTCATGAAAAGTTGTGTGAACAACTATTTCTACGTTATGGGCATTATTGTTCCGAGAACATTATTTATCCACAGCTAAATGATCTCCCTTGTGATATAATTTTCTAGGGAGTGACAATGAACAGAACTGTAGAGTGGTGTGCAACAAAACTATCAATCATTTTTCGTTTGATTTTCATAAAAATGCAATCAAAGCTAAAAAAAACATTCATACAAAAAAAACAATGAAATTACAGAGTAATCTATATCTTCGGCAATGCATACAAAATGTTTCATTTTATGTACATCTAATACAAAATGAAAAAGAGAACTTACAAAAAGCTTATGATGGGTTTGGGAGACAAACTTCCCATTAAAATATGCAATTAATTGTAAAAGAACATATAATATACGTCACAATGATACTAACAAATACACACAAAAATGGATAACTGGATAAGGGATTCGGAAGATAAAAGATTTTTTAATGGAATTTAGAATGAAAATTCAGTTTAAGTCGGGTTTGTTTTATGTTAAACTCTTCTTGTATACAAATATGACGTTTTTATATAATTTATAGGCATACGTACTACACATTACTTTCCTTTTCCCCCTCTCTCAGTAGCTTATCATCTATTCTAACTTAATGTATAACAATACAACAAATATCTCAACTTTTCGAATAGCCCCTTTAATCTGATTTACAAGCTTATACAGTGTAGGATGTACGTTCCACGCTGCTTTCATTGTATTTTCCAAGCGTTGGCAGAGAGCCTGATTTTTAAATTTGGAGTTGGCAATTATTCAATAATTTTCTGTTACTAAAAATGAGACGTCTGATGGCTGAAGATATTAATAGATCTGTCTTCTCGTTACTCAAAAGGTAGGCAACTGAACAAAAATATGGGTGACACTTTTTTCTTTGCGGTTTCACACTTTCTCTTGAGTCTGAGACAGATTCATTTCCTCGACGCAACAGCTGAAATTTTCCCTCTTTCTTTTTTAACGCAAGACTTTTCTGCATGCCTTGAACTTTTCAATGGAAATATTGCTCGCCAGTAATGACAAAAGTCAGTTGTAATACACCCACTGTTGCCCCGTATAGCAGTGCCTTTGTCTATTGCCCATATGTAATGTATGTTGACAAGACGACTGTGATAATAATTATAACTTATATGCGAATTAAAATCCTGTCATTAAAAAATAAATCATACTGTTATCAAGTTTAATGATTCTGAAGTTGCCCATCATGTTTTTGTTTTACTTTGCAGCCTTTAACAAAACCCATTGTCAATAAGGTGAAGAAACGAAGATGATTTTACGAAAAATATGAATTAACAACGATTTTGAGTTTCTAACTTGGAATTCAAAGAGGTTTGGTTGGAAATAGAAGAGGATAACTTCATTATGTTGGCCCCGGGTCTTCCTTCCAGATTGGACTTAATGTCACCAGATTTGACAAGAGGTCGGAGACACAACTGAAGAAATTGTGTAAATAACATTTTAATTGAATAATCTGTCGTAATCTGGTCGTTGACTACCTATATGCAACAAATCGTTAAAGTCACAATATACAATGTTAACGAGATCCAGCTGTACAGCTTTCAAACAGGGGCCTATTTCTCCATGGTTCTATCAATATTTTGGCTTAATGGGTGGTTGATTTATGATCTGAGGGTCGGTTGAAATTTTGAAATATACGTTGTAGGAAGACTCTGAGTGGGCCAGTTGCACTGAATTTCCCCAACCGAATATCAGTTACAGCCCAAACAAAGCTGCTTTCAAATGAAGCGGATGAACAAAACACTTCGGTAACTCATGCATCCTGTTGTCATGATTGCTTTCAATTTCAAATTTATGCAGGAAATTGAAATGATGATAACAGTTTTAATAGGAATAATAGTAATGATGATGATTATAATGATAATAATAATAATAACGAAAATGATAATGATGATGATGATGATGATAGTAATAATAATACAAATAATACTTCTACTACTACTTCTACTACTACTATTACTATAACTATTACTACTACTACTACTACTACTGCTACTACTACTACTACTCATAATAATAATAATACTAGTACTACTACTACTACTACTACTACTACTACTACTACTGATACTAAATATACTACTACTACTACTACTACTACTACTACTACTACTACTGATACTAATATACTAACACTTCTACTTCTTTTACCTTTACTACTACTAATAATGAGAATAATAATAATAATAATAATAATAATAATAATAATAATAATAATAATAATAATAATAATAATAATAATAATAATGAGAAGAATATACTTGATAGCACATACGTCTGCAAAGACTTTGTATGGGTGTTACAAAGATGATATTATAGAAAGTTAATCGTTTCATTGTGAACAATTATAACATTCGACATACTGAGGTACAGCGATGATACGTACAAAAAACGCAGCCCATTCGGAAAATATAGCGAATATATACCCCACCCCCTTACTCACGATACATTTGGAATGATATATCTAATTTCATGAGTTGAGGTCGTAAGCACATCAATCATGTTTTTGAGAGGGAGGAAACATTTGGGTTTAATCATACGCTCCCTCGAGAATTAATACATAAAACATATGGTATTCAGATATGAAATTGGAAAGGGATGCAGCTTGGTTGTTAATTATTTATAGAGGTACGGATTTGGGAGAGGGTGGATAAGAGGATGATTAAGGGTTGCCCGCACACCCATTTTCAGACTTTTGTGGGTATTAATATTGGTATGGAATTTGGGAGCGGTATTCCGGTGATCTCTGAGATAAGGGATAAGCGAGTATGATGAGTGGGTATTTACTCACTTCGAAATTAAAGAAAAATACAATTACGTCTCCAATGATGAAACAAATTATTGTCATTATTCTACTGATCGTTTCATACTGTTATCATCATGTCTTTTTTTGGTTAGGTATTGTGTACACGTGGTTTAACACAGTCACCATTGATGGATATACCATTTGTCGTTGGTGTTTATATCACTTGAATTAAAATCACAATTTAGCTTTCGATTCTACAAACGTGACATTGATTTCCATACAAATAAACAAAAGAAAGATATTCTGCGAATCCCTTCTTATTCATGTATGTTATTTAAATTTCAAATTTTTCCTTTACCACTGATAATGAAATTGATGGTCCATACTGCACGATCGATCTTGAATCTCTTCATGCCGCCCCCCCCCCCCCCCCCCACTCCCAGTACAAAATACGCCTCTGCGATAGAATCGCATTATACCACGAAGATTGTCACAGAATGATATGCGACGGGCATTTCATTTTCATCATTTAGGAACGTTCGTTTTGTTCTTCTCTCTCATCAATCTCTGTCGCATCGATGATCTAGGTACCGGTGACATGTAGTCAGCGTGCTAGACATCTGGGGGTTAGAACACGGGCATGTGGGGGAAAGTAGGGTCAGAGCTCTACTTCGGGGGAATGGGGGAAGGGGGCCGTCAGACCAATTTCTGAAACAAGAGCGTACATGCAGGGAATATTTCTACAAGCGAGCAAATAAGTTAGGAACAAAAACAAAAATAAAGAATAAAGAAATTGCCGACATAGGTTCAGAAACTAAAATTTACGTACAGAAACATTATTTAGAACATTAGATTTATTTAGCGAATGTTTTTAATTAAAAGGATGTTGCACTCCCAACTTACCCCTATGTAGCCAAGCACGTACTAAAGGGGCTTGTGAGAACTCCCTGAGGCGGCGACCCGGCATTTCCTTCAGATTTTTTCCGCCAAAGATAGGGTTAGGATTGCAGTATGGTTTTAGTGTAAACGGTTTAAGATAAGGACCTCCTTGATTAGGGTAACGTATATGTAGGGGTTGGTCCAGGGTTGAACCATGGACCTACTACTCCATGGTTGAATTAAGGAACTTGGTTAATGTATATAGGTAATAGACGGCGGGGAAATTGTCACAGGAGTATACTATGTATGCCCGTCAATAATGCGATCCAATTTCAATTTCAAAGCGTGGATCTATCTATACTCGCTGTCTGTGGGGGCGGACAAGCCAGTGATAGGGCAAAGGGCTTGCATGGACAACGGTAGGGGTGACTGCACTTTCCACCCAGTTCATCACATATACAACACGCTGGGCCTAGAATAAAATAAATGCCTGCATCACTTGTGATAACCATCATCCACTGTACTGTTCTCCATCTGTGAACCCCATTCAGGAGGTAAACTGACATAAATAGATGGGTAATTTTTAAACGATTTTCCAATTGAGTTATGTTGGCTGAATGGGGGTGGTACCTTTGATTGAAATACATTCATGTTTACTATGTTCGTGCAAAGGGAGAGGAGGCTACATTTTTTGTTGGGGAATGTACGTTGTTTTTAATGATTTTATTGTTAGTTTACGTTCATAGTTAAATCGCATCAAGTAAATTGGGATTTTTTTTCTCATACGAGTGAATGATCACAAAAAAGTATATAAGCACAAGCATCTGTAAAAGGTGGAACCACATCGGAGGGGGAGGGGTAAGCCACCCCTTCCAATGTTAAAAAAGATAGATATCTACATGCTCAGATGAGATCATGGGATTTTCGGGAATCGCAATATCCCGCCCCTTCTGAAAATCCTGGACCCACCTATGCTGCTTTACGACAAATTCCTTCTGCGAGAATTCCCAACACTAACAAAATTCGTTTCATCAACGCTGCATGGACCCAACGCTAACCATAGCATATAACCCCAATGCAATGGAAGCTGGAGCAATTTTCGGGTCATCGTACGGTCAAATATAAATAATAAATCAATTTCATGCGGCTTTAAAACATGAAAGCTATTTATCATGACAATGAAGGCCAAGGCGGCAATACGAATACGATTGTCGATTGCTCAGAACTTATAGAATGAATAATTAAATTCAATCTGGATGAATTCGTAATGCGACTATACGGTGGCTAAAAGCATGGCTTATAGACTTTCATTTTCGATATTCATGGTGTACCCCCTACCTCAGAATTCTGATGCTGACTTATGATGGATGCTATCTTCTCATCTTTAATTAAATATAGTAATCGTAAAAAGGGTAAATGGAAAGGGCATCTGGGGGTCATCATCCCTTGGTGATTATTTTGTTTTAATAAAAGAAAAACGAACATATATAATTGAAAGTTTTCCTCTGAACTGAATGTCCATGCATAATTAAATGTATGTTGATGATCATATGATGTTGCGATTAGTCATCTCCCCCCCCCCTCCCCGCCCCCATTTCACATCCTTCGCAGCTGGCATTGTTCTTCACGTAGTGTATAACTGCTGTAGATGGGTGGAAACGTTCGAGTTTGTTTGGACACTAACTTTTCTTGATCTATATAGCATTATTGGAGAATTTGATTGAGCTATTTTTAGAATCAATACCAATGTCAACAGTTGCGAAGAAGGTTTTATTTTATTTGGTTGGGAAGGGGTGGGTATTTGACATCGATTTGTGGTCTTTGAGTCTGACCACATTCTTGTGCTATGTACTATGTCTTGATTTAACATGATATTGAATGTCCGACTCTTCAGTCATCGAATTCATTTAAAGCGCCCGGGTTTTTTTTACTCCGGGTTTTTTTTATTTTTCATTGCATTTCTATTCTGTTTTTTGTTTCCGCGCTATGTACAAATTCGTCCATATCAAAAGGAAAGTACGCACTTTCATCCAAAGCAATGTGAATAATTATCTAGAGCAACATTATGAAACTTGATATTTCTATATTATTTTGTTCAGCTGAACAAAATGAATATGCACTGTAAACAAATAATAGTCGAAATAACTCAATAAAATTGAGGAAAAGAATTGCCTTATTTTTTATTAAGTAAATATTACCTACGGCATCTTAAGTAGAATTTACTTATTTTGCTGAATACATTTTTACTCAGTTAAATCGAGTTACATTAACGTAAATAATTTAAGTATTGTAATCATTTTAGATAATTAAAAAAAAAGCTATGATAGGATTACATATTGTACGATTTGGTACCCATCTAATCTGACAAGTAACATTCACTACTTCTATTTAAGATTAATCACTAATCACTAACACTACTTCTATTTAAGATTAAGATTCGACACATATTGAAAGGCTCCAAATTTTATATATACTTGATCGTAGCATCTTAAAAGGAAAATTGGTTGACAATTTCCTGAAATATCAAGTTTTGATTTGTTTTGAACTGGGTAACAATTAAAAATTGTCTTGTCTTTGCTTAGCCATGTTAAATGAATTAGTAAATGTTTTAAAGTCCTTAAATTTTCATTCAACCACGAAAAAGAATTGTTTTATTTAAAAAAGAGTTTAATTTGGTCTTAATGAATATTCATAAATTATGTAAATATTTCTATTACGCACTGCATCGGTTCTTACTTTAAAAAGATAAGAATAATCAACATAAATTGTTTGAGTAATACGTATAATTTCTGATTTTGAGTTAAAATTACTAAATTAATACAAGCTGAAATTACTTAAAGTTCTTATGTATTTGATTTTACTTAAATATTCCACGTATGTTCTACTAAATTGAAAGTTTGAGTTAGCAAGACTTAAATTTAGTGCGTAAGTGGCAAAACTAATGTTTTCAAGTAAATTCTACATGGATAAAATACGTAAAAATTACCAATGAACAAATTATTTTTTACAGTGTGTTGAGATCTGGGAGCGGCCCAAAATAATAACAAGAGAGTGAGGAATGGTGAAAAACGTTACTTTGAATTTGAACTTTGAACACATAAATTTCAAATATGATTTATAATGTATTATGATGCAGGACAACATTCACTTTAAAGATACTATGTCCCTTTTGCAGCCAACATCAAATTATGTAGAACTTTGTAGGAACTATGATAATGTCATGAATGTCCTATCTGTGGAATTTAAACGTTAGCAGTGTCCTAATATTCAAATTATGCAAGGAAACCCGTTTACTTGTTAGACTTCACTGTCAGACACTATATTGAGTGACTGACTGACTTTTGTTCTTCTTTGGTAATAACATACATAAAATGAGCTGTAAGCGGGTACATGAGCATTTGTGCACACCAATAACCCACTTCTTATAATGGCCAAAATTAAACTGATTGAATCCTTGCGCATACGACCATTCGGTACAATTACTTACTAGCTCTATAGCTCTGAAGTCGATTCGACAACTAATAGTCGTTATTATCCCACTTAAATACATTTACAAGATTCCCCTTTATCGGGTAGTTCTAAATTAGTATTATCTTTCAAATGCCGTTGGAATTTAACCTTTTAATTTGTTTGGCCTGCAAATGGGACATAGTACCTTTAAAGTATGCAGCTTCATACTTCATACTTCAATTATGTCAAACGTATGAAAGCATTTACAGCCACACTAGTACTTTACAAACATTGAACAAGAGCAAAGAAGGAGAGGGGATGGGGGGAGGGGGGGGGGGGGGTAGGGCTTGTGTTGTCTCGAGCCTCGGACCAACGGATAATCGAAACATTTTCCTGTATCCGAAGCTCTTCCGAGTTATTCAAGCTGCACTGAATTACCTAGGACGTATGTCCACAATCTTCATCTGCCAAAACAAAGAAGTAATATCTAGTTTGCCTGCACAACCGCTATACCTGTGGTTCAGTATATTGATCACTCAATGTTGGACAATTTAGCTGATATTTATTTTCAAGTTGATTGCAAAAGCTTTACTCATCATGTACGTCATAAATATGTAAAGATTTGTGTTGTTGGGAGCCTCAGAACGGATAAACGAAACATTTTCTTGTATCCGGAGCTCTTCAGAGTTATTCAAGCTGCACTGTACTATTACCTCGGACTCAGAGGATTCGTACATCTTTCACCAGGGCACGCGTGGACCCTCAATGATTCCATTCGAGAACAAGTCATCCCCACAAAACATCTGTAACCACAAGAATCATCTGCCAAAACAAAGAAGTACAAGTATATTCCAACCTGCACAACCGCAACAATAATTGGCTTTATCTGTGGTTCGGCATACTTTCAATACACATGGACATTGATCTCTCAATGTTGGTCACTCTTTGGGTTTAGCTGATGTTTCTGTTCGAGTTGACTGCATCAGCTTTATCGAATTTTTTCTTCATATCTTCTCCAAACCAAAAGACAGATAATCCTGTTATCCTGGTCAGACGGACACAATAATTGAAAGGAATCATATGAGGCTCTATTGTGAAAATTTTCCATATATTCATGTAGGTAAAGAAAAATTGCCAGGATTAAAAAAAAAAAAAAAAAATTATCTTAAATTCATCAAAATTCGATCGTTAAAACAGTTTATGTAGGTTTTGAAAAAGAGAAGAAAAAACAAAATATAGAATTGAAATGAATTAGTGGCATGATACAAAGAAATTGATCTGTTAGAAAATGAGATTAACCTTCAAAAGTTCAGGGAAATATCAATCCCCATTTACAACCAATTCGAAGCAATTAGGATGAGTGAAGCCGCAAAATAATCACAGCGTTTTTATTAACGAGCCTTTAAATTGGCACAGGAGCACGCTCTAATGAAATATCTGCACAGTGTAAACATTACTCTACAAATCTTCATAAACCATCAATTGTCTGTTTATCATCTGTTGCAGGGTGTCACCTGCTGGAGCGAGGTATATTTGGGATTTGTTCATGGCAATCATGACACCTCTCGCTAATCGGGGCTGGCATGGGCGTTTGTTCCATGCCAGCTTCTGGATAGTGTTTGGCACAATGTGTTTCATTGTTAACCTGATCATAATTATTTTCGGGATAGACGGCTTAAATGTAGAGAGAGAGAGAGAGAGAGACAGAAAGATAGAAAGTGAGAGAGCGAGAGAGAGAGAGATAGAGAGAGAGAGAGAGTATTAATTAGCATACAAACCATATTGTGTTCCTTTTTTCGGGGGGGGGGGGGGGTCTTTACATTTTGAAATGCATAATCTAATAGTGATCATGGCTTGGCTATTAATAAATTATACGAAGGAGTTTTACAGAGGCCTTGATTACACTGGGTACTAACTGCACTAAAAGCACTACAATAATATTACTGAAATGTTGGTGCTGTTGATATTATTATATTGTTTGTATCATTTTTGCTTGCTTTGATATTTTTTTATATCGAAAATTAGGACGAGTCGGTTCTAATTCTTGCAGTTTTGACCTTCATCTCTTTGACGAAATAAGCAATCATCACTGTAAATGCCATATAATTATCAGTCATGTTCAGATTTTCCCGACTCTCATGCTGCAGTAAATCAATCGAATGTCTTTAATTAGCCAAATGATCGAGCGATGATTGGTGAAAATAATAGCTTGTTCACTTTCTTCATCAGTTTTTGGCTGCCCTTCGCATCTTCCCCGCATTAATTACAGAGAAAGGGGCACTTTGTGATTGACATTGCATGTCGGGCTAGAATATTATACGCGGCAGTAGAAACGTTCCGTGTGCTACACCTGTTTCATGATGTAATGAGAAATGGGGATGGCAGGAAAACTATTGAAACTTTAGATAGTTGTGAATACTGGCAATGGGAAATGTCCCGTCTTACACTTGTGCCATCGTGTTCACGAGAACCTGGGTAAAAGGAGAACTGATGTGTGTTTCTTAATATCAGGAGCGCTAAACACTGGTAGGAACTTTCTCCTTTTTCTTCTTCTTCTTCTTCTTCTTCTTCTTCTTCTTCTTCTTCTTCTCCTTCTTCCTCTTCTTCTTCTTCTTCTTCTTCTTCTGCTTGTTCCATTTCATGAGAAATGCAGATGACCTAAAGATGATTGATAGGACGTTTACCAAAAAGGGAACGTCCTTCTTACACCAGTTTCATCAAATGCATGATAAACGAGAACAAAATGAAAGTTACCAGTGGACACAGAGCAAGTAGTCTAAAGACTGGTACTGGAAACATCCCCTGTTTGACAGCTGTTTTGTTATGTTCTTGAGAAATGGGGAAGACACGAACATTTTGATAGCACAGGGAGGGAAAATATTCTTCACGTTCATGAGGAACAGGGACGAATTATAAATAGTCAATAGGCCTACACTCCCTACAGTGATTACAGTCTACAGAGTTTATATACAAAACACTAGCAGTGGGAACGTCTCATCTCTACACCTGTTTCATCATGATCAACGGGGATGAGATGCAAGTTGTCATGGATCATACCCTTCTTCTGATAATTACTCAGAAAATCTTCGGATCTTACTCATTGCATAAACACAGTTCATGCAAAAGGAACCGGGTTAGGTGAATCAGTCCAAAATATAAGTCGGTCAAAGAATGCAGGACGAGCTTGAATCATGGAAAATTATGGTGTACAGGTACAAGTGGAGCAAGTTCCCCATTGTTTGTTGTAAGGGGGGGGGGGGGGGGGAGGGGTATGGGTGAATCAATATTTGAACACAATTATTTGTGTTCCCTTTAAATTTCTTAATATATATGAAAAGCCTAACGCAAGACATTCGCAGGCGTTTATCAGCTAGGTCCGGTTTGAAGAAGAAGATAAAAGCGGAAAAAGTGGAAAAATAAGTATAAATAAATAGTCAAATCAATAAATAAATAAATAACAAAATAATTATATTAATACATAAATAAATTGATAAAACAACCTTCGATGCATGCTCAAGTTCACTCAGCCCTTCCTTAGGTCATGAAATCAACATAGACTGGGGATATACACAACTTGACGTACGTTGAATATAGCCCGAGCGGTGGCAACGCCTCAATATTTGTTGATCAACGAATTCATTACTACTGACAGCTCTTGCAGAGGAATTATTGTTTGAAACTTGATAAAGACAATACAAGTCATAAAACCAATAGCTACGATGCTAGCAAAAAACAAGAAGGTCAATTGGGTAATGGTGAGACTTCTTTCCGTATCAACTTAGCGAGATGGCGACCTGATTAATACCCTCGATTGACCTCAAAAGAGAAGAAATGAAAATGTCCTCTTTTAACCGTGGCATTGTTTCATTGTGTTGCCCGTAATCATTATCGTGTGGGTCTTTAAGAAGCCCGGCGCCTCGCGTACAGGTGCTATAATAAACATGAGGAGTGAAGTACGTGTTCCTGGCAGCGCATATTTTTTTTACACGACTGTTTAGCCACTTCAGTCAAATATACTGTGCAAACGACTAGAGACAGAGTCTAGTATTACCCTTAGCAGTTTTGTTGGATTGCTGGAGCTGTACGTGTGTACATGTATACTCGTTATTTGTGTCGGGTTAAATCTATCCTCTATTCTCTTTCATTATGTATTTCTGTGTTCTTCTTCAATCTATCCTCTTCTCTTTTGTCATGTATTTTTTTCTTCTTCAATCTATCCTTTTTCTCATTCGTTATATTTTGTTTTTCCTTCAATCTATCCCCAGTTCTCCTTCGTTTTGTATTTCTTTTGTTCTCCTTTATTCTAACCTCTTCTCTTTTGTTTTATGTATTTCTTTGTTTCTCCTTCAATCTATCCTTTTCTCCTAATTCGTCATCTATTTATTTGTTTTAATCTGATAGATTCCCTTTCTCCTTCTTTATATGTATTTCCCTACGGTTTTTCCTTAGTCTAGATCTTTAATCCTCTTAGCTCTTCAATCATGCATTTCTATGTTCTTCCTTTGACTTATCCTCTTCTCTTTCCTTATGTATTTCCTTGTTATTCCTTCTCCATATCCTCTCCACTATCCTTGTTTTCCCCTTTCTATAATTTCCTTCCCTGTCATGGGTGTACTTGCTTGGCTTGCACATAGTGCGCTGACGACTTAGACTCTTTCACCAGAGCACTTCTTGGAATTTTTTCACGAAAATGGCTAAACAGTTGTGTAAAAAAAATATGCGCTTCCTGCCATTGGATCGAGAAGTACTTGGGGCTGTCCACCGGATTATCCCTCCAGATTTAGCGGTTACTACGAAACTTTTGATTGATTGCGACAAACGGATACTTGATTTGACCGGATTCATCCATTTCCCAGCCCATGCAGTGGTGTAAGGCAAGGGGCGCGTTGTGCCCTAAATCACATTGCAAACATAGAAAAGAAAAGGAAGAAGAGAGAAAAACGAAAAAAGGAGGAGACAGGAAGCCAACCTGTATAGAAGATGTTACGATATTAACACCTTCTTTCTCAATGACCTTATTTTATTGCATTAATCCTCCAAGTAAGATCGATGCCCCTTCAATGACAACAGTGCTCCCTCTTTGGATAAAACCATGGCTTGCCCAATAAGATTCTTTAAATACTTTAATTGAAGTTTCCCAAATTTCAATTAGAGCTGTAAAGTAGTAGTATTAGTTCTCTGACTTTTATGCATTTTTTTTCGAATTAATGTGCTATAAATGTGACGTCTCCCTTGAAGGAACGGTCAGTTCTATAATAAATGCTAATTTGTTCATTCATTTAGATGTTTTTTTATTTACCTATCCTTTAAATCATTCATTTATTATTTTCATATATTTATTCATTTATTCATTCATTCATTTCGTTATTTATTTATTTATCTATTTGCTATCATATTCTCAAGAAAATCCTCCTCAAATTGATTTCGATGTGCCCCTTACTATTCAAGGACAAGCAAAAGCATGCTACACACGAACAATGCTACTACAACGCTATTATAAAGTGGACCCCCATAAACGATTGAGCCAGTCAGTAATGTTTTATAACAATGTTAGTAATACCAATCACCACACCTGCCCCTTGTAACCATAGCAACGAGGAGGTCGATCACTTGTTATCAAGATTATTTTGTTCAGTGCTATACTGAGTCAAGAATTTAGCACGAGCTGAAAAAGAATTAATTTGGCAACGATATGACTCCGGAAAGTATCAATTCGTCATCGTATCTAATCGCCGAAATCTTGGGCAATAAAAACTACAAACAAAATTTGCAATGACCGGGAAAAAAAACAGGCCCCCTAAAGACTAAATATAGTCCATATGAAATAAAAATATCCTGGTGCATTGACCAATTCGACCTTAATAACGGCTGACCTAATGGCCCACCTGTAGTTGTTTAGAGGCCCGGTCAGACTTCATCTTTCATCACGAGGCAGCTATCTTTGTTTGGATTGTGATGAGGTAATGATACTAGATAAATAAAATTAACAACAAATATGCGAAAATTTGGCGAGGGGGCAATTCGTAGTAATATTCACAGTAGTGCATACAGGCTTTCAAAACGTATTATGTTTTAAAGGAAGTGCTCCACATGTTATTTTACTAAGTCTGCTTTATACAATAAATGTTAAATTTATTTCTTTAATGATACTGATACTGTCATTTTATTTCATTTTAGTTAAGAGGGGGCGGGGGCCGGAGCCAAGAAAAAAAAATCACTAATGCATTTAGAACATTACAAAATGACACTATTAACAATAAAAACAAACACCAGACAATAACAAATCTGCCTAAAAGTCTATTCTGAAAACAAACGAAACAAGTGGATTTAAGCACAATTTAGCCAGCAGATGTTTTTTTTTTTAAATGTGGGAAAATATGTTTGAAACTACCTTGACGAGTGTTAAACCTAACTCCATGGTTAAACTGGACCATTTTTTGGCATGAGATGTGAATAATCGACTTGTAAGGTTCTTTATCGATGTAAAATCAGCTTGAATCAGATAAAAAATGAAGGGCCTAAAATATTAGAAAACCGCAATATCCCATGGTCACTTGAAGTGTGAGTGACTGGTGGTCGATTCCCGCTCCCCTCCCCCTCCTCTCTCCTCATTTCACCTTCCTCGGTTCATCTCTGGAAAAATTTGACTCCTTTCCTACAATTGTTTTTCTTTTCCTTTTTTTTTTTTTTCTTTTTTCATTTCATTTATTTTCCACATTAAAAACCAAAATATACAAGGTAACATATTACATTGTACACATTTGACACATAGAGCAAGTGAAAACAGATACATAAGAATAAAAGAACAATGAAAAACTACTTTAGTTAACAAAATATCAACATTAAAACATAAAAAGGTAAGTAATGTAGATGGGGCTAGAAAAAGCGAAGCTTATCGAGTCTAGCCCCGGTAGCAATGAAGGGGAAGTCCACCCTGAGAATGTGTATGGCCAAGTAAAGGCGGAGTAAACCCATCCTCAGGGTGGACTCTCCCTTCAAATGTCTGGTTTTATAATTAGATTAAATTGACCCGATGATAACATAATTGCGATTTGAAACATAATAATAATTGTTTTTAAATTGATATGACTATTTAGAATTGCAGAGATATTGTTTATATTTATTTGAATGAATACCATTTCAGTGCATTTCAGTGCACTTCCATTCCAAGCCCTTGATCAATGTGTATACATATCCCACCGGAGTTAGAACATCATCTGATTAATCATACAAGACCATCCCCATCCCAGTCACTTATCTTTCATGACTCGCTGATCGGGATACGATAAAGTGCTATTTTTAGGGATCCGATATATTTCAAGTCAGTTGTCAGCGCGGTTACCTCTCCCTCCTTTTGACCTCGCAATCTGACCCCCTTCCTCTCGTTAACTCAGAATGCAAGTAATGGCAGTGTGAGGGTTAATATTCAGTGAGTAGGGAATGAAACTGATTTTGAAAAAGGAAGACACATGATGTCAAGGGTCCAGCTTGGGTAATAAAAAGACTAGAAATGGGGAATAGTTTAGAAGAGCATAATTTATCAATACTGATGAGGCTACCCTATAGGCATTTTTTAAAATCATTATTATTGTCATCACGCATTCGAATAAGCCTACGCTATAGTTATGATAACCTACCCGCCATAAACGAATGCAAACGCAGTTCTAATTGTTTGTTTTTCAAAGTGGTTATTAATGGCATAGTAGGCTAATTATATATATCTTTTGTTAATTTGAATGAAAATTCAACATACCATCATTCCTTTGTCCTTGTCCGTCGTTTTCCATGAAGAAGTTCAGGAGATATTTGACACCAAATGTTAGTTTTCTTCATTAACAAAATCCTTAAAATGATCAAACATGCTAACAAACTCAGAGCACATGTTTTAAGTTACTGATTTGTATAGGTTACCATAGATATGCGCGCCAATCTAGCTAAAGTTGTGCGCTCTTTTTGTTACGTCATATAAAATTATGTATCTGTTACGTCATAATGATTCCGGGTCTTTGGTGACGCAGAGATGACAGGGATGACATCTCGAGGCATAATGAGGGAATTTGTTGTATCTAGTCTTAAAAGCTGCTTCATATAAACATTACTTCTTTAATACTCTTATTGTTATTACATTATCCTCATTATTTCTGTTGTTGACCGATGTTTTTTATAACTATTATCATTATTACTATTATTGTTATCATCACCATCATTGTTATTATTGTTGTTGAAGTTTGTATAATTTCTATCAATATCGTATCGTTATTATTGTTATATTATTATTATTAATAATAATAGTAGTAGTAGTAGTAGTAGTAGTAGTGGTAGTCGTAGTGGTACTAGTAAGATCAAAAGATCATAAATAGAAGGGAAAATGGGATTAAAAAAATAATTAAGAAATTAATAGAAGGGGAAGGCAACCCCCCCCCCCCCATTTGGCCCCTTGATTTTGAAAGATCGAGGGGGGGGGGGGAGGTATGTAATTAACAAAATATAAAACATCCATGACTAAGTTAAGGATCATACTTGTAAAATGTGTGATTCCGTCACGTACTCACTCCAAATAATTGAATTTGTCACAAACACAAAATCACAATGTAATTTTGTCACGGAATCACATAATGTGTCACACGCCGCCCCACATTCAACGTGGGTAAAAGATTCGATATATACAATACTTTGCCAGTGAGTTTAATTTCTTCCGTACAAGGGGACGGTGGTGATATGACTATTCAGTTGTCATGGCAATAAATCTCTTCTAAAGGGTAACGAGCAGGCAGTGGTCATGGGGGAAATTTGTCACAGTGACTACTCACTGACCAATAACTTATAAGACCTATACAAAATGAAGTTGCACTGCCCTTTCGGTGCCAGCATCTGGGTTGGTCGGACGTTTTTTTAAACATATTTGTGTTGCTTTTTCCCCCTCCTTGGCTGATATTTATCAGTTTTTAATGTATATTGTTTTATTCATTAACATTTTTGTTCTTCTAAAAAACGGTAAAACTAAATAATGATAAAAAGCCGAAGGTAAATTTAAGATTTTAGGGTCGGTCGCAAAGGGCAATACAACATCTTTTTTTTCGTTAAGCTTAATGACAATGACTAAACCTGTGAGATACCCAAGTCACATCGATATTTAATTGCTTAACAAATCAAACAAAGAATGAGAGAAGAACAAAAATTCCATTATTCCCGTTGACTAAAAGACGATCGATTTCGAGTCGGTTTGTAGTCGGTTAGCGATATGACAGATGAATGATTCCTACCTCTCACCGATGGGGCCAAAACCAAACCGACAACAGACCGAACGCAGAATTACAGCAGCCATAATGGCTAACAATCGATCGGTTTTAAGTCAGTTTGAACTTTGTAGTCGGTTTGACAGTGTGACTTACGTATAAAGGAGAGAGGAAAAAAAAAGGGGGAAACCTACTCTGCGGATATAGAGAAAGAGAGATTGACACAATTTATGTTTGGATGACTCTGCAAGTGTCTGCAGTGGCGAGGAAATGGCGTAGGGGTGGCTAAAGGGGACACGGGGGAGGCTCAGAGACGTTATCAATAGCCAATGACACCATTCTATGTCAAGTTTACATTCAGCTAATCAAATGCCACAAATTTCAGTAGCTTATTACACTCATCGTAACATGCTATTTATAACAAGTACTATGAATCCAGGGCCCGAGGTGAATTCAGTACATGTTTAGTTAACCAGCCTGTTCCCCTCATCATGTCTGCATTGCTTTTCCGATCATCAATAATATGTGAGACCTTTCCCCAAACATAACCATTGTCCAACTTGATGAGTCAACTATTCCGGTGTAGACATTATAAACGTCATGTACCTGCTTTTATCGGACAAGAAGAAACGTGGTGTAATGAATATATTAGTTAGAGTGAAAGTACGATGTAAGTTGAATATCTGCTAGCATAAAGTAGAATAAAAAAGACTCCTACTTACGGCTTACATGAGTTATACCTCATAGAGGCATATACAGTGTGTCCCGAAAAAAACTATACACTTTTGAAATGGCTGCCGAATAACAAATATATGATTCTAGGGGGAAAAGTTATATATGTTTGGAAAGCTCATATACTCAACTCTCATATGACACCAAAAAGTTTGAAAAAATTCATGCTTGATTGAGCACTGCTCTCTTTGCTGATAGTTTGGGCTGATAATGCTGATAGTTTGGGCTCCATACAATTTTGCGCGTACCGGTATGCCGCAGTGCGTGAGCTTCAAGACCGGACCCGCGTAGCTTTAGGACCCCCGACCATACCGTGCATTTCAATTTCGATCGTCACCTAAGTTAGAATTCTAGTGCAGGACCACGAATGCAAATTAAATAAAATTACACATATTCATGAATGACACTAATTCAACCTTTACACAAATTATTATAGTGTAAATATGTAGGCTTGTCTGGTAGATTTAACTTAAAAAAGAAGACATTTACAGCTTACCTCAGCTCAGCACATTCCTCTTCAATTCAAGGCGCGGCAACCTTAAATTCAGTCCATGCTATATACAGTTGGAAACCCGTTGTGCGGATACGGTAACTACCGGTATGTAAAATTAGTATTTCACCAATTAATTAGTCATCCAATTAGTCGAGTGCATGATGATTCGTCAAAAGTTGTCGTAATGATGAAGTGCATTCGTCAATCATCGCTACTAAAATTAGTCAAAGATTATCACTCGTCGTGCATTAGTATATGGTCAAAATATGATTAGTCCATTTAATGACATAATTAGTCGACAATCTCATGAAACTAGTCCAGTACCGTATTTAAAAGAAGACTAATTATTTTGATTCACTGGACTAATTTTGTCAAAAGAATGACCAACTTACGTTTTCAGTGTACAGTGTAGTGTAGTGTAGTGTAGAAGTCATTTAACATTTTAAAGGACAAGTCCACTCGAAAAATAACTTACTTCCAATAAAAGCAGAAAAATCAGACAAACCAATCAAAAAACGTTTGAGCAAAATCGGATAACTAATAAGAAAGTTATGAATTTTTGAAAAAGTATGTAAAACTATGGAACAATGATAATCACAACACAAATTGCCAAGATGGTTATCAGTTTGTGACGTCATGTCCTCACAACTTATCAATTGCTTTACATAGTTTAATCCCATGAATTTCCCTTTTTATCCCCCAAAACTTGATTTCCCCATACCTTTGCCCAGGTTATATGATTTGTATCATATTGCGTGCATGACATTTCCCAAAAACTTTTATGAATTTTGAAGAATTTATGCTATTTTCTGAATATTGTATTTCATAATTATTGATGTTTATATAAATAGTTTATCAAAATTCAAATTTTTCATGATTTAACTGGACAAAAATTACTCTTTATTTGTGCATCCACACAAACACATATTTACTAACAATCTAACTTGGATGCTGGTGTGAAGAAATAAGATTCTTAGGGTGAAAATAGAAAATTTATATTATCAATATACAGAAAATAATTAGTGGATAGTGAGGACCATACGTCACAGACTCATGAGTGAGTTGCCAATTTGTGTAGTGATTTTCAAAGTTTTTCATGTCATTAAAAATTCATAACTTTCTTATTAGTTATCTGATTTAGCTCAAACTTTTTTTGATTGGTTTGTCTCATTTTTCTGGTTCTATTGAAAGTAAGTTATTTTTCGAGTGGACTTGGGCTTTAAAGCTTTGAAAGCCGAGTCCTCCAATGCTACAACCTCCCTTTAACAAAATAAGTTTTTGGTTGTATAACTCTAGTCTATAGGGATTTCCCTTAATAACAAAATAAGTTTTTGGTTGTATAACTCTAGTCTATAGGGATTTCAGGAGGGGAAGGGGTCAATGCCATGGGTACCTGGCGATTGCTGGGGTAATAGGGACTTTTAGATTTGCGTGGACTGATACGTGTGACGTCCATTCAAGGCAGTGCATTAAAAGGACGTCGACCGTAGCAATCACCATTGTCTTCGTGCGAATCTAAACGTCCCTAATACAAATTTTGCATAGCAGTGCTATCGCTGATGATACTTCCCTGAATTCACTAAATGTTTATTACATTATTTTTATTATTACCATCTTTGGCGGATGAAGCGGTCCGTACCCCCCCACTCCCCCCCCCCCCCTCCCTCCCTTAGCTTCTACACCTGTTGTAACCCAATTTGAATACTTTAGAGCGTCACCAAATGGGCAACTCCGCTCTTCTAGTGTTTAACCAAAAAGCAACTGAAATTGTTGTTTACAAAATATATGTATATATTTCGGAAATCTCGCCACCTCCATTTTCAAAAATAAAATCCCGGATCAACCACTGCGTTCTACATTAAAGGTACTATGTCCCATTTGCAGGCCAAAAAAATGAAAAAGTTAAATTCCAACTGCATTTGAAAGATAATACTAATTTAGAACTTCCCTAAAAAAGGTGGGGCTTGAAAATTTCTTCAAATGGGAAAATAACGACTATTAGTTGTCAAATCGACTTTAGGGCTATAGAGCCCAAAAGTAATAGTCTTGATTTTCAGACAATTGTACCGAATAGTCATACGTTTTATGCTGCGCAAAGATTCAATCAGTTTAATCTTGGCCATCACAAGAAGTGGGTTATTGATGTAGACAAATGCTCATGTACCCTTTACAACTCTGTTCATGTATGTTATTACCAAAGAAGAAAAAAAGCCAGTCAGTCACTCAATAGTGTCTGACACTGCTAACGTTTAAATTTCACATATAGGACATACATGACATATTCATAATTCCTGCAAAGTTCTACAGAATTTAAGGTCGGCTGCAAAAGGGACATAGTACCTAGTTTAAGCCTCGTTTAAAGTGCAACATACTTGTTATTTTGTATTTGGTCATGCACCTGCATATCGAAACTATAGGTTTTAAAATATTCCTTAATTCATCAATTGTTACAGACTCGTGTCCGTTTTGCCCCTATATCTGCTCATCTAAAACTTGATGCATGAGGACTCAGTTCAATAAAGACAAATTTATTTTCTTGACAAAATTGTAGCATTATTATAGAATATAGATGTTGTTTATGTTTTCAGAAGCCATTTTCATTTCAAAGTACAAAGGCATTGGTTCTACCATGGACCTACTTGGTTCTACAAAACAAAGTCAATGTATTTCCTGGGGTTAGGAAGGATTTCTTTCCAGACAATCCAGAGCCAAGACCCAATTTTCTTACCCGGGTTGAACCATGGACCTACCACGAACAATGGCATCGTTCTTCTCTCTCGCTTGAAAGCAAAGTTTTATGACTCGAGGTGACTGGGTGGTGGGATATATATGGGTCATAACAAACCGCGCAGAAGACAGTATAGGCTTATGCCTACTTAAAATTAGAAAAAAGGGGGTGTAGTGTTCCCTTTAAACGCACTATGAGAGGATCCAATGACCCAGTAACCCTATAAAACGACCAATGATACATTGTAAAAACTGTGTAAAACCATAGACCTACTACGAAGTAAGTCGAAGTAGGTTCATGGTAAAACGACGAAACTTTAAAGATTACAGATCCCTTGTAAAACAATAACATTTGCCTTGTAAACAGCGTCCATTCATAAAACGTTCTCGACTTATTAAGGGAAAATTCATTTAGTAATACACTGAAACACAGGGACACATTCCATTTATAAGAGTTCTCCAACTAATTAGTAATTTACTTAACTTGATACCGATTCCCCCCCCCCCTGCCCCTCATATCAATGTCTCTCGCTACGTCACGCCCTGCAAAGTTGAAGGAAAATATGAAGACTTTATGGTCTCTTTTGCAAATCTGTGGCTAATCTGTCGGTTTATTTATTCACCCCCCCCCCCCTCCCCTCTGAAATGGTCTCGCGACACCGTTGGTTAAACTACATAATATATAAAGGACCTTTAAAAACTTCTTCTTCTTTTTGCTAAACCAAAAGCATATTATCACATCACGACCCCAGCCTAAACCCGCTCGGTGGCCTAGCTGGGCTAGCCTGGAAACAGGGAATCATATATAAATCCAACCAGACGGGTTCGTGTCCCCACGGGTCTCGCATCGAAACTCACAACTAGCGTACATACTTAAAGGTAAAGAGCAGTATTGGAAACGCCCCAGTTTAAAAAAATGAAATGGAAGCTCTTATTACCAATCATGTGAAAGAATATGTTTTGAATAATACATGATGATAACAAATTTGCCGGGAAACCGCCTAATATTTGATATATTTGGTAAATTAGTTTATCTATTGGACTGTGAGTGATTTAAAACGCACGCGTGCGTAGTCCCATATACATCTTTCTGTGTACAGTGCTTGAAACTTCATGAAGACTGGGCCAAATTTCTTATCATTTTGATAATTCCAGAACCTTGCAGTACATCTATGCTAGATGATCAACCTTTTCTGATCGATTTCACAACGTTTCTTTCACAATGCAATCGCATGACCATAACTGGTCTTTATTTTTAAAGGGAAAGTCGACCCCGTAATGTGTATTGCCCCCAAAAGCAAATTGGCTACACACTGACGTGCCTTTTGAACAGCTCTCATTATTTTGTACACAAATATCGATGATTTTATATTTTGCCGAAAAATATACATTTTTCATTCAATCTAGATATAGGCCTAAACCACTAGACGTACAGATCCCCTAGATTCTAGAGAACGGTGCAACATCATCAACAACCATGACAATTTATTCATTTATCTTTACAAATTCTTCAGTACAACTACAAGAAAAATGGGAGTGATGCTGAAAATGATATAGATAGTGATGGTTATTTTACCTGACTGCTAAGAAAGCATAAATGCTTGTTAGTAAGATTGTCGCAAAGTTGCCAATTTCTTTCGTACATGTACGATCGCAAATTTTTGAAGACAATATCTTATTTTGTATCGGAATTTCCTAAAAACTTCTACAAATCATGTTCTGCTTCTATTGTATTAAACAAAGCAAAGTTTTTTTTCAGGGTGGACGTGGACTGTCCCTTTAAGATACGCAAGGCATTCACATCTCAAGTATGGTTACAGCCTGGCCAAGGGGGAACTATAAACAGGAAATGAACGCACTTGAAACTCATTCGCTCAATTTTCATATCTGGTTTCGACACTAAACAGACGAAGAGACAAACCTCTCTTATTACATTTGAATCATATTCAAACAAAATTAGGATGAAGAGACAAAGGTCCTAAAAGTCAGTATAAAATGATATAATGGGGAATTCCCTAAAGGGTCACTATCAAACACACATATTAAAACGAGTGAATTGAAAGATGACAATTCTGTAATTCAAACTTGAGCGTTATGAAAAATGGGAGGAATCTAAACCAAAATCAGGATGAAACTATCAACTCTCTATTTGATGTTCCTCTGCTTTTGTATATATGAAGAGTTTGCCAGATCTTGTACAGGCATCTATAAAAAATTAATATTAGAAGGTGCGTTTTTTTCATAATATTGCTCCCAAAATTTAGGTAATAACTTTGTTTAAAGACAGGTACTTATGTGAACAATGTTCTGACATCAATAACTCAATTTTTTTAAATCAAAAGTGGATTTAGCTCCTTTTGGAATTAAGCTCGTCATATGTTGGATACAAATTAACAGGAAAAAGCTTATCATCGACATCCTAAATATAAAACGTCAATGATAATGCTTTAAAAATAATTTTAAAAATACATACAAGCGGCCATAGGAATTATGCTACATATTTGGGGAATATTGCCTTTATATATAGTTGGAATTAAAAATCTGGAAACATACTTATTCTTGAAACTTATTCCAATTTGTATTTGGAGTTAAGCACTCCCTATTTATCAAAAGAAACATTTTCTTTGAAAGATTACAAAATAACGAACTATGAATGGAGCTGAGCGACAACAATCATAAGCATGTTTTATAGTCCAGTGCTGCAGCAAAGAGGTGCATGATCAATGCAAATGTGCTATCAAAGTGAAGAGCGCCATCACGCGGCGAATGGCGCAACTAGGATTGTGCTCCGACATGCTTGTTGTGGATAACTTTGATTGTTATGGTCATGATGGTAAATAATTCAAGACAAAACTTTGAATACTGATGGTCAGACAAAAGAGGAAGATAAAGATGATGAAGAAGAAGAAGATGCAGAAGCAGAATAACTTGAAGAATAAGAAGATGACGCAAAGAGAGCACAGAGGAGGAGGGGAAAAAGGGGAGGAGGGGGAAGAAGACGAAAACAAAAGTATTTGTGTATGAAGCTTCTTTTTCACTAGATACAAAAAGAAGAAGATATTACTGGTAGAAGCTTTAAAACCACATGTTATCATTATTCCCAACTGATGAAAGTTGTCTGTATCAAGATATCACTGGGTTAGCCAGAAGGCATTATGACGTACCGGATACACAATGTTGACGTAACAAATGCAACGCGCACCTCTTACTAGATAGGCGCGTAAAGCTATGACAACCTGCAATAAAACAGTGTACATTTGCTTTTGGTAAAACACTGTAAAGTTGCAAGTAAAACGTTTACATTTGGTGCTTTAAATTTCATTTGCTTAGCCTAAAAATGGAAATAAAACAGATAAGATCTGACTGGTGATGGCAATAGGGGTAAGTGAGCGATTAATTCATATTTATTTGTATTACTATCCGCGATTTCTAAGTGGTATTCTTGTTTATGGGAGTTCTGGGTTTGAAACTAATTCGATGTGTTAGTGCCCATTTGTAAAGCCTTATCTCAAGTTCATTACCAAGTCCCTCGAGGAGGACTTAAAGCCATCGGTTCCTTGGATGCTTTCTTACAAAAATACACATGCTTTCTTAGCAGTGGAGAAAAACAATCTATTCAATACTGAGCACTACTATTTTGGTATTATTTGTTTAAATAAATATGTATCATTAATTACCGGTACATTCATATCCGTATAGGTCAGCAACAAGGGTATACAAATTAATGTTTTATGATGTGGGGTTGGGTGTCCGGACGCTTTACGAACAAAACGCCCTTTTTTTTTTTTTTTTGGATCTAACGGAAAATAACCATCAAATAGCACTTACCATCATTACTAATTTGTCTTTTATAATATTGCCAAATATAAGTTTAGAAATTACCTTTATAAATCAACTCTCCGGGTACACAACGTCTAATCCAAGATAAATAGGTGATACACTTGTGAGAGGTTTACCTGTATACGCATCGTACACATTATGCGTCTTCCGTAATCTGATTGAAAATGTTGCTGCTGCATAAAAACCAGTCCTGTTCTCTTTCAATCAAGTGCGTCCCCTCTCGAGTTATCGAGTGAAATGTTACCAGTATTCCCGGTGAACAAAGTTGTCATTTTATAAGTTCATAAGTCCGTTCATATCTTCCAAGCTATAGATCATGCATACGTGTTACATTCCTAAGAATCCTTAACACAATGTCAAACAAATTAGAAATAACGTGACTGATTACGAGCTTAATGTTTTATTTAAACGATTAAAAATTGTTTTAAAAAAGAAAGAAAGAAAGGAAAAACAAATGTATATTTTGAATATTGTTCTATGTATTATTTTTGCTGATGAAAAAAGAAATGTACGAATTTAGGTTTAAATTGTAAATTATTCCATTTCTAAATGATGTTAATTTTATTAAAACAATTTAGTACTAAAGCTGTTCAGAGAAATAAAACGTTTCATTAAAAAAAGAAATAGTTCCAGTCAGGATGAAATTCGACATAAACGAATTTGAATGCCTTTAAATATTGGGGAAAAAAAATAAAAATGGTATTGCGTGGTTTTTCTTTTATAATCGAGGAATTAATAAATTTGCATAGAGAGTGGATGACAATCTTCACTAAAATGTTCTTGACAGGATTGTATGAGCACAAACTTCCGAATACATTACCAATTGTCTTGATAATTATCTAAGAGATTTTGTTAAATCTTAGACCATTCAACTGGATAGAGTATCATCTGTACATCCCTGGAATGTTTACACTAATAAGGTAATTTAAATGAAGGAGGTAATACACAAAATCTTAACACAATTTCCAAGTGTATAATTTGAAAGGGAGAACTTTGTTTTGTTTTTTCTTCGTTAACCCAAGGTATGCGAGATTTCGGTCATACAAATTAGGGGCAAGGTTCGGTTGTGTGTTTATCTTAAATCCGCATCTTTTCAGATGTATACCTCTCTTACAGTATGTCTATTATTAATCTGGGATGTTCAAACGCTGCATGCACAAGAAACAAAACATGGGGCAAAACACTGACGAATTTTTCCCCTTGCCTAAAATGTGCCTTTGTTTTCTTTCGGCATGAACCCCTTTGGTGGCGACCCCATTTTCCGTGAATTTCCCGCGCTGCATGCATTGACCTCCTCTTAACCGTGATCGTGGGCAGAGAGGGGATCTCTTGTGGATTCTTAGAAGGTCCCTTTCTATGCCCCAGTTACTAGGGCCTAGGGGCGGATGCAATATCTGTTGAGGGGGAGGGCAATCATTCACACAAAGAGGGTGTCATATTTTTAGCTACATGTTTTGGACTTCACGATTTGAAAGAGACCAAAAAACTAGCAGTATAGTGGTGACATATTGCCTTGCTTTTTTTGCTCGGATTTAGTCTATTATGCTCCGCCCATAAATCCACCGATTTGACTACACCTGACTACATCTCGTTTCTGGCAGCATCCTTTTTTTCATGAATATCACACCTCATGCACTAACCCCTAGGTAAACGGAAGGAAGCGGATCTCATGACAAATCTTAAATAACCCCTTTTAATGCCCCAGTAACTAGGGGCGGATACAATATTATTTTTTTTGCAAATGGGGAAGGGCATGAATCAAATCAGGAAACCCAAGAACAGTCTAAATTGTGAAATAGGGTACAAAAACACAAAACTGAACGGCGTGTATTAAAATACATGCATCTTTCTTTTGTGAACCGATGGTGTTTTCGACGGGGGCATGAACCAGTGCCCATTCCTAGCAAAGTGGATCTATATCGACCCTTGAATGTCTCTTTTCCTTCATCCTTCCTTTCTGCCCCAGTAACACTCATCTATCTGACGTTGACATGATAAATGTTGTCAGTTGATGGCCAAAATGTCTGGGTCGGCGGGATCGATTTACCATCGTCTGGTTCAAAAGATGTAACGTCATTAATGTACCTGGGCCCAAGGACAGACAACGAGAGAGAGAGAGAGAGAGAGAGAGAGACAGAGAGGGGGGTAGAGAGAGAGTAGAATAGAGTGGAGATTTTTGAGACAGCTAAATAGGAGACACATAAAGAGAAAAGAACAGAACCTATTCCATCTTGTATAAGGAAGTCCTTTACGGAATTGTACCTCGAGGGGGGGGGGGGGGGGTAGAGATCAACTACTGAGAAGACTAAAGACAGATGAACTGATTTTTTTTTTTGTTCTTCTAATAAATAAATTAGTGAACTAAATAATTTAATCTAGATAATTATTTCAACATTAATTTTGTTCAATTAAAATGCTTCAAACACACTTCGTCTTGTAGAAAATCTAATTTATAGAGTTCGTACAAGTAAACCCTCACGAGCATGGGTCAGAATATCAATAGAACTGTTCTTATTTCATTCCTCAAAACGGATATAAGGGATTTTGCACAATTATGAATTATTGTTCTAGTTATTATGTAGTCAGTTTTAAAGATTTGTCTGGAATATGAATTAACCACATTCTATTTAGCTTGAATATCGCATCCTATCAGAAAGGATTGTTTTTGGTTGACATCTGCGAAAATCCATAGTGATAGTTCTGGGTTAAGTAGGTTTATCGCTCAGCATGGATGTCAAGACAAATTAATCTGGATTTTTGTTCTCTCGAAGACAAAGTCCCCTTTCTCTACTTCGAATCCTTTAAAAGTCCTAATATTTTCAGCCTCCTTTGTGCTCTTATTAATGTCTCTATAATTATATCCATATTCATAATCGCTCCTTTATAATCTCACTCTGTTCTTGAATTGAAAGTATTAGTAGTAACAGTAATAGTAGTAGGAGTAGTAGTAGTAGTAGTAGTAGTAGTAGTAGTAGAAGATAAGTAGTATATGATATTAACAATCCTGATGATAATATAATACTACTACTACTACTTCTACTACTACTACTACTACTACTACTACTAATGATAACAATAATAATAAAATAATAATGATGATATTGATGATGATGATATGGAGTAATAGTATCAAGAGCTTTTCGAAGCCAAGACAACATTCTTTATAAATAAAACATTCGCATAACTTCGCACAATGGAGTCTACCGTGACCGACTTTAGGCATGCTTATTAAAGGTATTACAAAGTGTTGGTATGGGGTCATGAATTTGGTTCAAATTAACATATTGGAAGCATATGCGTTCCTACAATATTCATTGATCGTTGTCGCGGTTGAAATCGAGTCTAAAGTTATGAAATTATAAATAATAAACTCTTTATGTTGTATAGCTCCCTCTCAAGGTCAAAATATTAATTTAGCTATGAAATAATGTTTCTTGACCAAAATCGACCGATTAGCTATTCCCGTTTGGAAATTATATATCACAACTACATATTCTGAGATTTTCATGGTCGCAGCTACCATTGTACGGCCATAGGCGCTATTTGAAATTTAACAAAAATTTACCGGGAGCACCGGTAAATTTTTATATTCAATTTTTCTCGAAAACAGAAGTGTTTTAGGGGCTAATTTTTTTAGTGCTTATAATACATCCACAGGGGCATCAAAATATATCAAAATTGTAAAGATTCACTATCCACCCAATTTTCAAAATTTCCCAAAACTTTGTATTACCTTTAAATTGTGTTTGGGAAAGAATTGGTAACTATAGCAACTGTTTCTATAAAGGGCTGCAAATACACAAAAAAGGCTAGACGATATTTCCTGCAGCCACTTGCTTGGTCATTTTTTTAATTAAATTTCGTCTTATAAAGAGAAAGAGAGAGAGAGAGCAAGAGAGAAAAAGAGAGGGGAAGAGAGATGGAGAGTAAAGATAGAGAGAGAGAGAGATAGCGAGATAAAGAGGGGACACACCTCGTAACAATAATTACACAATCGCAGTCTGTTTGCAAAGGTTTGGAGTTGAATATATTCACTGTTTATTAAACTTTGTGGAGTATTTCACGTACTATGTATTGCAATTAACATTTAATTATGGTCTATAAGAAAGAGCTGCAAAAAAGAAAGATTGGCTAGCCGGTATTTTCTATAGCGACCTGTTAGATAATAAGAAGTACCCCCCCCCCCCCCCTCAAACAAACAAAAAATAAATAAATAAATACATTAAATTAATTTTTAAAACAAAATCATTCCGTCTTATAAAGACATGAAGAGAAAGAGAAAGAGAGAAAGAGAGAGAGAGAGAGAAAGTGAGATAGTGAGAGAGAGGAAAAGAAAGAGAGAAAGAGAGACAGAGGAAAAGATAGGGAGAGAGGGGAAAAGAGAGAGAGAGAGAAAGAGAGGAAAAGAGAGAGTAATACAAATTACACAATCGAAGTGAGTTTATAAGCAACGGTTTGCAGTTGAATATGTTCACTGTTAATGTAACTATATATCTTAAAGAAGTGTATTATGTACACTGTATTGTAATTTGCATTTAATCAGTCTATATTTTTCATGTACACTCTCAGCGCCTTGAGCATTATTGCGAAATGGATTTAATTATGGCGCTTTACCAGTACCCATGATATTTATTATTATAATATCAATATACGGCATATGTTTCCTTTTTTACATTACCGCATTCTTACAAATATCCCTTGTTATGCTTTTATTTAGACAGTATTTTAATTAAATTTATACAAGCTAATATTTTGTTCATTTACCACATACCAATTGCATTCTCCATGTACATTCTTGGTTACAACATTTTTTTCATTTGTCACAAAATTATAATAGTCGAATTGTATATCATAGATTTTACTGTATTCATATTCTATCTCTTTGTATTCAATGTTAACTGGTCATAATGACTAAATCAGAGAGCGTCGCATAAAACGGGGAAGAAAAAAGAAGAAGAAGAAGGTATTGCACCATTCTCTGAAATAAGAATTAATGTTTACTTATATACATAGTTATTTGTTGTGAAGATTGGAGAGGAATCAAGTACTCTTTTCTTCCAGCACATGAGCATTAAATGTATAAAATGGAAACGGTAACATAATACCCAAAAAGGGAAAGAAAAAAGTATATATATTTTCTCTATTTTGCTCACTCAATAATGTCCTCTTGCGAAGAGTTGGAAAAAAGAAAAAAGAAAAACATTTTTTTTTTTTGTATTACAGGCAAGGCCATTTTATAATGCAAGGAAATATCGATGACAAACAAATTGAAAGCACGGAGGGCAGTGCATTGAATTGAGGACGATGACTTCATGTTATATCACATGTATAAATTCACAATTTTGGACTGTATACGCAACATGTGATTTTTATTCATATCAGCTACGATCCTCCTCTCGTAAAGTGCATGCCCAGCTCATGTGTTATATATTCAGTTATAAGATTGTACTTGTAAATGTACCAAGTGGCGTATATACGTTCCGGAAAGGGAGGGGGGGGGGGGGGGGGGTGATCGCAATCAAATGGCGAGATTTCTCGCGCGTACACACACACGAGCATACCCACACGAATACCTACATATTCATACACTTATCCTCACACACACACACGCACACACACCTTGCCTACTTGTAAGTACTTCTTCACATAATACACATAAAACGTATTTCAGTATTTCATTGGCATTTTAAAGATTTGTTTCACTATCATATAAGATTTTCACGTCATTTTTGAAATGTTATGTGTGTACGTGGGAGTAGGGGGTATTTGTACAGGCTATCACCCCTTCGTCAATAGTAGTTATGGCTATGTACACCCCCGAGATTTACGCCTGTGAATGTACCCATATACCCTTCAAGCGTTTTGCAACGAATACGGTCGAATGCAGATGTCAGCCTTTTAGACGCACGTTAAGCAATATAATATTTGTCCTAGCTGGAAAAAAAGGGCGGTAAAGGATTGAGTCTCAATGCCCTCAGAGACGGCCAACCAATTACCATGGAAACGGTGACGTCAAAAAGTAAGAAAATATCTGACGAGGTAGATAAGGGCCCGGTGGTTTTACAGAAAATACACATGATTACAAACCCCGAAAGAGACTCAACCGGGTTATTACAATAAACAAGACAAAACAGAACCTACAAGTGGAAATGGAGCTCAGTTACATTACTCTGATCAAATCAATACACTGGCACGAAGCATTAATGGATTGCATACATTGACTCTTTTATATGATTTACAATAGGCAAATAGATTTTATTTGTGATTTCTTGCATGCGGGTTTGATTGCGGCGCTTTCATGATTTATGATTAATTTAGTGAGTCTCACCTGAGAAAGAGATCGCGGATTGTTATAAGTTAATTGCACGCTATCTTTCCAATGTCAGTTTTGATTAGTAACGACCCAGATATGTCCCTTGCCCATCGAACTGTTATTTGATTTTGCTTTTCCTTCTAAGAATCTTGATTCTGTGTATCAAAAGCGCACTTTCTTCTACTTATTAAATTTGTTTCATGCTGTTTCAAGGAGATACATACACAAATACAACCATTATTGACGGTATGCTGCAGTTTGTTTAGTTTAGAAGATGTCACCTTTCATAGACGTTACATAAACAAAGAATCGCGTTAGTCTTTTATAGACTTGAATATTCTCATCATTGCTAACACATTCTAAGCCACGTTCAATTTGGATAACTTGCCCTTTATTGTAAATTCTTTGACTCACATGTATGAATAACACATTCTCTTGACGATTGCTAACTTTTCAACGATCCACAAATCGTCGACTTTTATTCTCTATCCGAATTAAAGAGACAATACATTATACTATAGAAGTAATATAGTCAACAGAGGTCCTACCAACATTAACTTTGTATTCATAACTGTCACTTGAATTTTTGATGGTTTGATTTAAAATAATTGTTGTTAATGGTTTCTCACGTTTTGTTTATTTACAAGTGAAGATAATCATGCAATAACTGAGACATCAGCATAACGCATATTGTCTAATTTAATTTAAATGTTTTATTTTTAGCCATCAGGCAATAAATTGTTATATTTGTGTTAAAATGTCCATTATTATCACCACTTCTACACCGCTTCTACAATTACATTAAACACTTCATGTTCATGTTAAGTTAATAGTTTAGCGCTTGATGGATATTTTATTGTTGCATATTTCAGTATTCCTAACATTATCTTCTTAACATATAACATGTTTTTATAATAAGTTTTACCATGGTCACACATCCTTAATCACTATCCCTCTAAGGAAATGAATGAACACACCTTAACTTATATTACTCACCTTATCTTATTTAGATATAACCATGTTTTATAATAATGGTTTATTATGGTCACACGTCCTTAATCACTATCCCTCTAAGGGAATGTATGAACACACCTTATTTTATATTGATCATGTTGTCTTCTTTAGATGTAAACAAGTTTAATAATGAGCTTAATTGTGGTCACATGTCCAGAATCATCACCCGTCTAAGGAAATGAATGAACATACCTTATCTTAACTTGATCACGTTATCTTCTTTAGATGTAAACATGCTTTATATAATAAGGTTTATAATGGTCACATGTCCTTATATTTGAATATAGCTCTCACCCTTAATAAAATCATACATTTTATAATACAAAGTCTGGTATCGATTGATGTTATCTTCTGTGGATATGAACATAATAGTAATTAGAACCTTCGTTTTGTGTGTACTTCGGATCACGTCATAATGGTATCGATTGCATACCGCTTGTGCAAGTTCATATTGCCCTAATCAATACGAACACATTCAACGGTTGCCCTGCCCTTGAAAAAAAAATGTCGGACACATGTACAAATAGTCAATAATTTTTATCTACGAAAGATATGAACATGTTTAATGACTATTTTTTTTAGCACAGTTGTCTATGGGAACGTGCTCAACAGAGTTGGCACTTAGATTACTGGGTTTGGGGTGCTTAAGCCTCACACTCCTCATTCAAAATCCCCGAAGACCCCCCTCCCCCCCCCCCTCAAATTATTCTTCTAGAAGCTTTCCTTGTGCCCCATCGCGTGCGTGTGTCACGGAGTGTGTGAACACAACATGCTCTTATCAAAAGTCTTAGGTCTAAGTACCCGTTAAAGTCGGCTATCATGAGTAAGAAACGAAGCATCTTCCAACAACCATAAATACTCAACCCCCACGTTGCTCCAGACATCCAGAAACACACTATCAAACACCTGGTTTCGCATTACCTTCGCAAAGTCGGGCACTAGTAGCCAAATCTCGTACAAGGTCCCATCAGTCAGACTGACAGCCCATCGTCTAGCTTTGTCAATATCAAGCGTGCGGGCCATGTTCATGGTCGCCCGCTCGCGGCGCAGGCAGTGTTGCCACACACCTATGACGTCATCGTCGGCATACCTCGGCGATGGGCCGAATTCCCGGCAGGCGCAGCAGCCGCAGCAGCCCCGTAACACTAATCAATATGGGATACGCTCTTCTTCTTTTTCTTCATCCCTTACTCTCTCGCTCTTTCCCTCTCTCCTCTCCTCTTTCTCCTTCTCCCTCACTCTACCTCTCTCGTTCGAACGTCGAATCGCTTTCATCCTCGTATACATTATAGGAGTAGCACGTACACTTCTTCAAGACATATAGCTTGTATCGGTATGCTGGCTAGCGAGCTGCAATACTATCTCGGTCGCCCATTTGGAATACGTTAAAACTACAGCGGACTATACAGGCCCATTTTGTATCTTCTAACTCGAGACTTTGTGAGTAATAAAAATGCCCGCCAAAATCGGAGATTAGTTTTATCAGACTGAGTAGATGTGCACTTGACGTGGAATGATTTATAACGTGAGGAGTTGGAGATTGTGATATCGGAATTGTTGGAGAATTGTGAAGGGTTCAGAGAGATAGGTAAGTGGGATGTTGCATTGCACACAATCATAACAAACGTGATCTTAAGACTCCAATGTATTTCTACACTACAGTATACAACGACATAATTGTAATGTGACCAACGTATGCATACAGTATTCATCAGGTATTGCAAATTAAAAATCACAGACTGTAATTATGATGCTCTCGATAATTGATTTTCCTGATTGCTGTATTGATTGGATCTTTATGACATTGTGTTTTCCAAATATAGATCAACATGCACAATAGGCTAATTATGTTGCTATGTTCATGTATCACGTGTACAATATAGGATTATTATCTAATTAACTGGTGAATATACACAAGCTTATTTTTATCTTCTAAAATTATGTCCGAAACTGAAGAGGGCAAGGATTAAAATTTAAAGTTAAAGTTGATTAACCTTCACATATTATTTTGAATTTGTGATTGCATTCATTTATTTATTTATGTCATCATAGTCATATTGATACACGCACACATTTTAACTCCAGATTTCAGACTCAATGCTTACCTCTATCTATATTATAGGCCTATACTTTTATCGCACTGTATCAAGTACAAGTAGGCCTATTCTTCAACTATATATTACGATTCTTTTTAAACCTATAACTAGAATCATCAGCATAAAACTTTTTACCTAGGCTTATTATATTGTATGTTTGTTTGAAACCTCCCTTTAAAATGTCACCTCTTGAACAAAGTACAGTAGGCATTTTATGTTCATAGTATTTTGTGTTTTGTGTTTTGGTCAAAGTAAGTCCTTATACCAATTTGATCTGCCATACCCATATGGATTATGATTCCAAAATGAGCAAAATCCTGAGCGAGTTATTATGAGTAAGCCTGCAAATTACTGGCATTAAATATGAAAACACTTGTTTTGTCCACCCAATGCACTCACAGCAAAGTAATTTGAACTCGTTATCGCTTAATCAGGTGTATTTATATTTCAATGACGCAGTCGGTGTTTTTGTGTTTGGGTAACGAATAATTACCTATGGCATGAACATAATAATGATGATATTTATAATAATGATGATGATGATAATAATAGGCATTTGTATCGCGTCATCTATCCAAAACTTCTATTCCGAGGCGCACACGGGGGGAAATAGTAATAAGAGTCCAAATAAGTGCTATATTCTTGTGTCAATTATTGCTTAAAAGATGTATTATTTCAACTTGGTCTTAAAGCTCTTTACCGAATCTTAAATCTTCCAGCCATTCAAAATATTAATAAACAACCAGATAAGTATACCTAACACGCTCCCTGATACTGATAGGTATATCAACAAAATAAACTATAACCTATAAAAGGAGAAAATGCATCTAATTAACACGTTACCTAACGTTTTTCGCGAAAAAATTATTTTCAGACTTGTTTGCTACTGAACAAATATGTTAGAATGAAAATGCCAATCAAAATATTTGTCTAAAAGTGAATTGTCATCCATTGGTGAAAAAATACAACCAATTACCATTTTCAAAATGAAGTTAAGGAAATTGTTCTTTTTCACATGATGTTTTTTTTTCTTTCTAGCTTGTCATATAAGGATTTTGGATTTGATTTAACCCCCTCTCCGGGGGAGAGAGCAAATGAAAACTAAACTGCATTTTCAAGAACCTGACTACTTGTTTTTGTCAGGTTTAACTCTTCCTCGTATGAGTAGGGACGTAATGTTTTCCCTCGTGACAACAGAACACTTTAATTTGCTATCTACATAGTTTACCATATAAGCTTATTTACTTACTTTTTGTCTTTTAACACTCGTCCTGTCACTGATCAAAATTCCACACTTAAAACAAAATCCAAATGCAGATGGTGTATCTTTAAGTAATCGTTTTCTGACACGGGTCAGACGTTGATCCTTTATCCGCGTTATCCCCCGGGATGGTGTAGTGTAACGTTGTGGGTGAGAAGAGAGTACAGTCTCTTAAGACAGAGCGTGTGCCATGCTGAGTATTCATCTCATAAATTTCGTACAGGTGCATCTCGTACATTTCGTACATATTCTTGTCGTACATTTCGTACATTCTTATTCCGTAAATTTCGTAATATACAGGCATCTCGTACATTTCGTACATTTTCATGTCGTGCATTTCGTACATTTTTATTTCGTAAATTTCGTACATTTTTAATCTTGTACATTTCTTACATGTCCTTCTTGAACATTTCGGCATTGCGATGTGAAATAATTATGTAACATGTATTCATTTTCAGATTTTTGAACGTAGATCGAGTGGAAATGGTTCCTATGACGCAAACATGACTTTAAATAGTGATTTGCATCATGTAAATGTATTGTAATTTTGTCTTTTGTATTCCAACATTTTCCTTATAAATCGCAGTATTGGTATCTTTGTTATTATCAATTTGTAAATCGAAACATCGTAATTGTAAATATCATTCGATCTCTATCGTGATAGCAGAAGGGTGAAAGGGAAATGAGGGATTCAATGTTTGCTCTAGACAGGCTTGTCATGATTAGTTCGTCAGACAGGCATGCAATAACTTAATGTTCTGATAGGGTTTTAGACCAGTTTAGGGTTAAGGGTTTGGTAAAATGTTTGGGCCGTGTTTCAGATTGACCATTCCATTAATAGTCAGCGTTCGAATTCTACCGCGGAGTTGCAATTGTCGCTGAAAACAAAGATGAAAACAAACGCATTCACAAGATTGTTTTAATCTAATGGTCTCACGTGGTTTTATTTATTTAAAGCATCATGTACAAACAAATACATCTAACTGATTCTTAATCTTTCGTGTCATTATAGAACAACCTGTAATCCGGTGATTACTTTAAAACACAGCTCTCTGTGTACATCGTTTGGCCAACTTGATTTCAGTTGGTCACAGCACAAATGCAACATGGCGTACATTTCCCCTTTTTTGGTGCTTGCCCAACAACACAGCATTTGCCATACTGTATCCAATAATAATGGCGTGTTTTCGTCTGTTGCATGGTTGTCCAACAAAGTAGTATTCGCCATATTGTAACTAACAACTAGAACGGCGTTGTTCAAACTATGTAATGTATATATTAATGTTTCTGCTTTGAAGTGCGTTCCACCGCCTACATGCTAATCAACTGCCGTTTCCAACGTCAATGAAATCCAGTGTATTTCCCACTCTAGGATTAAGTAGAACCATTTGATCTTATAAGAAACCGATGACCCAAGAAAAATTAATACGCCTTTGCAGCCCAAATGGCAATAATAATAATTATTACTGGCGCGCGTCTTCCAATTTTATGAATCGGAATAAGGTTAGATCAATTCTTTTAGACAGATGGCGGCAGGCGCCTTACGCTTCTTGCATCGATTGCAATGGGGGCTATTGATTGATAGACAAGCTCATGAAGATGCACCTGTATCATGAAATGCCGTGAGCTGAATCACGTGACCTTTCAAGATGAGAGGGACCAATCGGGTGTCATATTTTAGGATTACGAAGGATGCATGGGAAATGAATATTATTCGCAGACAGGTCCGACATTGTATTGTGGAAACATTGGTTTACATAGCTACAGTATATACCGAAATGTATGTTTATTTCGGTATCTATAGATGCAATTCATTACAGTTACACAGGGAAGCTGCTATCATCCCGCTAATACCCTCAGTAGGCTCCATCACCGAAGAACCGTTGAGAGAGTGTTTGGAGTTGTCCCATTTTCAGAGGATTATATAGTCCATGAGCTAGTTTCCTTTTGTTGGCGTAATGCGTAGTTACGTCTTTTTTTATTAAAAAAATGCTATCGCTATTAGATCACACTTTGACAAAACATTAACTTTTATGAAAACACTGTTCTAGACCATTCACATTTTAACCTGAGTGAAATACCACCAGATTTGAATTATGTTGTGCCCGCAACAGATACCATTTATCATTTCACCGGCTTTTCATGTTAGATGTTAATATCTGTCATGTTTTGCCTTTTGCCTTTCTCGTCACGTCTTCGTTGATGCGATCTTCTATGCAATGAAGTGCAAGGATGCTTCATAATAACATGAGCAAACTTTGTGAGATCATGTTTTTTTTATCATCAGCCATCTAACATCAAATTACTTGTCTTGGCTTGAACCTTGCTTCATAAACCATGTATAAGGAACACTTGTCCGCAGTATTGATCTTCGCCGCTTTTATGCAAATCACCTGATCACTCATATAAAAACAGACCGGACGCCCATCTCGGGGGTGACATTAAATTATTTTGGGTCTGAGAATTATGATATTACTATCCGTACCATTCCAATTTTTATTTGTGAGGAAGGATCCCTCCAAACATAAATCGACCGATTCTCATGTTAATCAAAAGCAAAATCAATAGCAGAGGACCTAAAGAAAAAAAGAAAAAATCATTGATCAAAAAGTCAAAGCAGCAAAAGTCAAAGCAAAATTAATAAAGCTAAAGCAAACACAGAACCAAATAAACAATCGAAAACACATGGCTGCAATAAAAAAGCCTAGCTCCAAGCTCCAAATCTCACGACCAGCCCATCACTGAACACACCCTCTTGCCTTCCTCCTCAAGTCAACCTCCAATCCCTCCTACCCCATCTGCAATCCCACCTCTATAACAACGCAGTCATGAATGACCTATACTTAATGAGGTATAGTATGGTCATGCTTGTCATCACATTGCCATTATGCTTGTCTTGCTTTGAGCCATGTCTTGATCCTAGAAGGGTCGAACTATGCAGTCTTGGGTTTGTTTAGACGGACACACTTGATAATGATGAGTAGACAATGTCTGGCGTTTAGATCTCATGTCCAGTAACGGAGTCAAATATTGGTAAACATCATTACTTTCTAAGTGTCGAAGATTGGATTTCCTTCTTCATTAGTCAGATAAATTAAGGATAATTTTCTTTCAAATTGAATCCACTCTAAATTATAGTGGAATCTACTTAAAATGTTGTGGTTTGATTAAATTTTGAGAGTAGAGTATCCTGGGGGTTTTCCCGTCTTGTTCTTCTTCTCGTTTTCTTTCCTTTTATGTGTTTGCATGCGTGTGGGCGTTTGTGTGTGCGCGAGTGTGTGTGTTTGTGCGTGTGCATTTTCACTTCAATGGAGTGATCACACCATGGCACGAACCATGAACACTCTGAATTGAGTAGTTGCCTTGTAAATCTAAAGGTTGCATCTAAGACCAATCGTTTGACATTCGCTGAATGTACATCGTTTTCTGAGAAAATACAGAGCTTGTTAACCTAGGGACATTGGGGGCTTCAATCTGTTTTTGGAAATGATACAATCTGTTTGCATAAACTAGTAGTTTCTCATTTCACAGTAGCGAGACCGGTGCGCCGATTTATCTTGGTTTATTGAGAATAGGGCCTCGTAACGAAGGGGAATCGTAACCTAAATCTAAATGGCAGACAAACATCTGAAATTTCAGTTGCAATGAAAGACAAATGTGGTAGGAATTAGCCCTTTAATACATAATGTGTGCAACGCTTTGTAACTACAAATAAGGCCTTAATCATATACCTTTTGCAATGGATTAGATATGAAGCAAGCATGATGGTTCTTTTCGGACTCAGTATTTTTTATTTGCGAAATAATATATTGTGATGATATAATTTATAGTCTGTTAATGAGGAAAGGCGATTGATTGAGAAAGGGACGACACTTCTGTATTATAATCAATATAAACACCAACAATATAATTGTTATAATAAAATGGGATACACAATCATGTATCATTTTCATAATGCACGCATAAACTCACAGCATGCATTCTTACCAACACGAAATCCGTGATATCCATAACTTATGTTCCTATAAATACATTTAATGTTATTTTAGTAAAATAATTTATCAGTGACGTCAATTATATGATAGATTTTATCTTTCTTATACGATCGTCTTACATCTTTCGCCAAGTTGATTTTAACGATGGCTTTGAGAGTATATACTTAACGTGTGTAATAACGTCTGTAAGCGGTTGCATCCTCGGAATCAATTTCAACACCCCTTCCAGCGGTCAGTGGCGGTCAGTTCACATCTACCACTGATCACCCGGCCAGAGCAAGGGCAGCCACTGCCCCGCGGTGGTCAAGCGTGCTTCGGTCGTGAATTCTGACCATTTGACCGGTCTTGCAAGCACGCGTGTTTACTCAGATAGGACAACGACAATCCATTTTGCGCCTTGTTTCGGGTGCCGTGCTGTATTGGATGTGTGTATGAGTGCTCGAGAGCAGCTGGTAGGTCGCGTGTGTAGCGAGAGGTCAACACACTCTATCCCTGCATAGCTAGCGTAACAGCACATCCATCACAAGAGTAGGTTCATCCTAGGAGGGGTGAAAAGGGGGAGACGTCCCCTTTCCTCCTCCATCCCCCATCCCTCTCTCCCCTCTTCCCTCTCCATTCCATCTCTTTATATATCTGCCGGGAATACGGCTCTTTAAATATGTTTGTACCCCAGCGCGTATTCTCAGTAGAATTTGATCGTGCGTTTGCATCGGTTCAACTTACTTGAATTTGAGATAAACTTATTTTTCCACCCGCCCCATTCTCTAGTTAACACACCCCGGGGTATTCATGTTGTATGAACTTTAAATGGGGTACGGAAATATATCTTCCAGTTCGTCCTCGTGTCATGTCTTAAATATTATATCAGGGTAAAGACAGTGTACAGTATGTGCTGCATGGCTTAATCGACACAGACGACAACATAGTTAGTGCTGCCATGAGGCTTAGGAGGCTAGGAACATTTGAATATATTTGTGGTTTCTAATAACAACTGAAATGGTGTAGAATGCCTGCTCGTCCGTGCGCATCACCATGCTAGAGAGAGACCGAGTGAGTAAGAGGGAGAGAGATATGGGCTGTTCAGAAAGAGGAAAAAACTCACATAATGAGAGACAAGGAGGGGGAATATATTAATGAAGGCGTTTAATCTGCACCCCACCCCAACCCTCCGGTCTCATGACACGCTACTTAATGGAAACGCAAAATAACAGTTATAAAAATAATGTTAGGGCAATATTTTATTTTGGTATACAAAGAAATTCTTTGTAATATAATTATCATACCCATAATACGGTCGCAAAGACTTTCAAGATATCAACGCATGTCAAGGGCACTGATGATAACCTGTTGTATCAGTGTAGGCCTATATTCCAATCAAGATAATCATGTTAGGGTTACGTAATAGCAAACGTAATGTGTGATCGTGCATACACGTCACGTTCCATGCACATGATACTGTCTTGGTGACTCCAAACCCTCAGCACCTCACAGATCAGAAGCAGCCTGGAACTAGTCCACTTTCTCCAGGTATTATGGCCGCTTTCAAGAGCCCGTTCTGGAATGCTGTATTGACTCAGCCTTCCGTTTCATGTATCCTACATCCCGCCCGCCAGAGATACATTGTGTTATGACAAATATGTGGATGACTTCTTCTCCAGGTTCCTTTTGTGCCTAGAGATCCATTGAGCACAATTGGCGTAGCCATAATAAGGGGGTTGCAGTGGCACCGCGCCCTCCAGTTTATCATATACTTTATTCATTTAGGACACCAAACAATGTCCTTCCCCTCCAAAATAAAAAACTACAATCCGTGTACCCCCATCCCCGGACTAAAAAAAGCCCCCGACAAATGTGAGAGCCCATCTACCATACATTACGGGAGCACATGCACCCCCCCCCCTTCTGCAAAGTCAAATCCAGCATATAGTACTCAAAACAATAACCCCCACAAAAGACAAAAAAAAACAAAACAAAAAACAATGATGATGATGATATTGCAAATAAATATATTTCTGAGCAATGTGGTTAAACTGAACCGTTCATATTTTATTTACGTGTCACAATAATTTTTAGACATTAGCTCCCCCCCCCCTTCTCGGATAATAATCAATTTGGATCCGCCACCCCCACACATTGATACCCTATTCCATCCCCATTCAAACCTCCTATTACAATCGGTATGTTGATTATGCTACCAATGAAGGGGGTGTTTTATGTCCCCCTCACAACTCAACATGTCTCTATACCGGAAATGTGATAGACTTATCGCTTTGTTTACAACACATTTCAACTTGTGTACGGCAAGGCGGGGATTTCACATTTTACATTCGTGACTAAACACATTCATGCAATCTAGATTACATACTCCTGAAGGCTATATGCAATATGAACTGTACATACACAATCACTTTTGTATACTGCAAGTGTTTCGGCGGCTTCACCATAGCTTTAAAGCGCATTAAAATAATGTAATCGTTAACTTTTGAATTACTTTTATGTAAGTGTAATATAGTTCATGTATATTGCTTGGTTGTTTGTTTATTCAAAGATACACTACTTTGCCAACAAATTCGGAGTTGCTTGTTGCTTGACAAATACCATCAAATTGTAAACATCGCATCACAATATGATTTGTTGGATTCTCCAGTATATTTGATGGTGGCAGCGGTGGGATCAGCAATTTTTTTTTCTTCAAGTATTGCAATTTAGATTTTACGTACCATTAATGTACAGCAGCTTTACTTCAACGGGATGTTTATGTTTGAGTGAATGCAATATATTTAAGTTGATTTATGTTTACATGTGTCTAATTTTGGCCATTTCAAGTTGCGTTTTTTAATTGCTGGTTAAACTAAATTATTCGATTTTATTAGAGTAAAACGGATTTTTAAAAAAAATTATGAGGTATATTGAAATACGTGGGCATGACAAAATATGCACAGTCAATATAACAAAGGATTATGTTTTTCAATATCAAAACTTCTCCCCAAGCGAGGGATCGAGATGTATCTTATGCTTGATGTGTCACTGCAGGTAGAATAATACCTTTGGTACGATTAGCATTTATAAATGTTAAAACATATAAAAACACAATAAGTGTTACTGTGAAACTGTGAAAAGTCTGATATTATTCTGATGAATTTCAAAGTATAGATCTATTAAAGGGATACCAAATTTAAAGGAAGAAGGAGAGAAAAAGCAAAGATGGGGGGGGGGGGGATATAGTCTGATTTCACTGCTTGGAAATCTAATGTAATATTTCAAGATTTAGTTTATAAAATGACATTGCATTTTATTTATTGTCAATTTTACATAGATTGAATATTTTTCGCTGCCATATAGTCTCCCATCGTCAAAAATAACGTAAGATCAAATCATGTTTTTATTTCAACAAATATCTCTCAGTACAAAGGCGCCATTCTTTGGGTACATTTTAATCATACGGAACCATATGCAGCATATATTTCATGATAATGATACTATATGATGGTGATACTATATGTATAATAATGTGTATATAGAGTGGCTGTATGGAATTCGTACATATTCTCTTTGCATTACGCTGTTTTTCTCATATTCATAGCCCAACATTGCCTCAAATTGCGTCTGACCTTTCTAGCCTGTAGCGTTTCGAAGTCCTCATAGACGTGCATATGCACGGCTTTTAAAGGGAATGCTGGTTTGGTATATACATGGATTGTATATCAACTTGTGCAATATATGATTCAATGCCTTTTCATTAGAAGAATGACTGTTATTCTTTGATTGTTATCACTGAATTGATTTTACGTAGAACTGCTGTTTAATTATATATCATGTCTGTATCATGTGTATTTGTCTTGAAATAAATTCATAAAAACATGCGAATATAAACGACCCGGTCCCTTTTAATCCAAACTAACCTTTTTTAAATTCAGAAATTCATGTTAACAAATATGCATATACTTGTTTATATATTTATTCCTGTACTTACTTATTTAATTATTTATTTGTTTATCTGAATAGTATTTATCAGGTGGGCTGTATCTAATACAGACCACCTTATATTTTTGTTAAAATCGTCTTTATTTATTATTTATTATTTATCAGGTGGGCTGTATCTAATACAGACCACCTTATATTTTTGTTAAAATCGTCTTTATTAGGTGGGCTGTATCTAATACAGACCACCTTATAATTTTGTTAAAATTGCCTTTATTATTATTATTATTAGGTGGGCTGTATCTAATACAGACCACCTTATAATTTTGTTAAAATTGCCTTTATTATTATTATTCTTTATTATTTATTTTTCTTATTTCGACCCACTTTTTTGTGTTCAAGATAATTTGAAAATGGCTCAATCAAATATCTTAAAATTTAACACACATATGTATAGGCATATTCACAAAACACAGCAAATTGTTCGACCTTGACCTTGACTGATGACGTCATCTAGGCGCCATTTTGTGAAAAATTTTGAAAATCAACTCATGATCATATCTTCATAACCAAAAGTAATTTCTCATTCATATTTATCATGATCAAAGTCAATATCAGTCCGGTCAATTTCAGGTCAAAAAACGCGCGCGTGCGCGTACGTCCGCGCGTCAGTGCGCGCGCAAAATTTCAAAATGCTCCAAATCGTCTCAAATTTTTTTTACATACGTTTCAGGCCATTTTAAGCATTTCATAAAAAATCGCGCACATGTGCATGCGCGCGCGTTTTCGCGCGTAACACCATTACATAACATAGAATCGCCATTTTTTTTTCTTTCATGATATTTCATATATTTGTTTGTACAATTTGATACCACGTTTATATCTTTATGACCATTAATAACAAGATGAGCGTCCATTCAAGATAAATGTCCGTGCGCGCGAGCTCTTTTAATACATAGCATATATGGGCAAAAACATGCCTATACAAAATGCATTATAGCTCTTTGGAATGCACCGGGATCCTCAATTTGTTTTCATATTTAGATAGAGTATGAGTCGGAGATATGATTTCATGTCTCATTTGGCCATTAAATGTATCGTGACATCATCATAATGGCCTTGGAACTCAAAATACGTATTTGCATATTATGACGTCAGCATATTTATGGAAAATTGACTGTATCCCTGTAAATATTGATCAATTTTCTTCAAAATTTCGATATGTTGTAGCTAAGATAATTCTCTACAAGTTTAATAATAACCATTTTTCATTTTGATGACGTCATCATAGTGAAAATCTCGATTAAAGGCCTCATGTCAAAAGGCCTTCATAATTTGCCTTATCCCTATAGAAGGTGAATTTCGTTCACGTCATGAAACTACATGATATTGTTTTTTAAGAATTTTTAAGCAGTATCTCGCTTATTTTTGCTCTATTTTGTCTCAAATTTAAGTTGACCAGCCCACCTATACTTGTTCCAAACAAGTATTATATGTCTAGTTTATTAGGTGGGCTGTATCTAATACAGACCACCTCATAATTTTGTTAAAATTGCCTTTATTATTATTTATTTATTTATTTTTCTTATTTCGACCCACTTTTTTGTGTTCAAGATAATTTGAAAATGGCTCAATCAAATATCTTAAAATTTAACACACATATGTATAGGCATATTCACAAGACACAGCAAATTTTTCGACCTTGACCTTGACTGATGACGTCATCTAGGCGCCATTTTGTGAAAAATTTTGAAAATCAACTTATGATCATATCTTCATAACCAAAAGTAATATCTCATTCATATTTATCATGATCAAGGTCAATATCAGTCCGGTCAAATTCAGGTCAAAAAACGCGCGCGTGCGCGTACGTCCGCGCGTCATTACGCGCGCAAAAATTTTAAATGCTCGAAATCGTCTTAAATTTTTTTTGCATACGTTTCAGGTCATTTTAAGCATTTTATAAAAAATCGCGCGTAAGCACATGCGCGCGCGTTTTCGCGCGTAACACCATTACAAAACATAAAATCGCCATTTTTTTTTCTTCATGATATTTATTATATTTTTTCAAGGAATTTGATACCATGTTTATCTCTTTATGACCATTAATAACAAGATGAGCGTCAATTCAAGATAAATGTCAGTGCGCGCGAGCTCTTTTAATTTATTATTTATTTTTCTTATTTCGACCCACTTTTTTGTGTTCAAGATAATTTGAAAATGGCTCAATCAAATATCTTAAAATTTAACACACATATGTATAGGCATATTCACAAAACACAGCAAATTTTTCGACCTTGACCTTGACTGATGACGTCATCTAGGTGCCATTTTGTGAAAAATTTTGAAAATCAACTCATGATCATATCTTCATAACCAAAAGTAATTTCTTATTCATATTTATCATGATCAAGGTCAATATCAGTCCAATCAATTTCAGGTCAAAAAACGCGCGCGTGCGCGTACGTCCGCGCGTCAGTGCGCGCGCAAAAAATGTAAATGCTCAAAATCGTCTCAAATTTATTTTGCATACGTTTCAGGTCATTTTAAGCATTTTATAAAAAATCGCGCGTAAGAGCATGCGCGCGCGTTTTCGCGCGTAACACCATTACACAACATAGAATCGCCATTTTTTTTTCTTTCATGATATTTCTCAAATTTTTTCGAGGAATTTGATTCCATGTTTATCTCTTTATGACCATTAATAACAAGATGAGCGTCAAGTCAAGATAAATGTCCGTGCGCGCGAGCTCTTTTATTACATAGCATATATGGGCAAAAACATGCCTATACAAAATCCATTATAGCTCTTTGGAATGAACCGTGACCTTCAATGTTTTTTCATATTTAGATAGAGTATGAGTCGGAAATATGATTCCATGTCTCATTTGGCCATTAAGTATATCGTGACATCATCATAATGGCCTTGGAACTCAAAATACGAATTTGCATATAATGACGTCAGCATATTTATGTAACATTGATTGTATCTCTGTAAATATTGATCGATTTTCTTCCAAATTTCGATATGATGTAGCTTAGGCGAGGCGTCAAAAATAAATATACCAGCCGGCGGCAGCTAACTGCACTTATGCGTCTTGGCTGCATTTTTTTAATTAGCTGAGCCGGCTACCGCTGGCGGTAGGAAATGGTATCCAAAAGCATGCGCCGGCTGCCGCCTTTCGAATGGAAACCGAGCCTCGGAAAAAGCTAGAAAACATGAGCTCAGCCAGGCTGCCGCCGGCAGGAGGACAGTGATATGCCGCCAAACTCCAGCCTCTCGCATGGAAGCCGAGCCTCTTCTCAATGAGGTCGTCTGGGCCTAATTGAAACAGCCACCCCGCGGCCTGGCTCACCGCCACATCCTGCCAATCGATATCTTCATAAAGCAGAATCTAATTTGTCAGAGCAAAAGAAACAGCGCCATCTTATGATCACTGATAAATAACTCGAAAAAACAGTATAGCCTTGCGAAAATAATCTTTTCAGATTAGACAGCCTTATAAACCCCAAAACAACAATAACAACTTGTCACTAGAGACAAATATGTGGTCATTCTTTTCTGATATGCCTTTTTCAATAAAGAGACCAGTCGTACCGTGGATATATGTGGGCTCACTTTATGTAGACGCATCCTGCCTGTAAACGGATTAGATGCCTTGTATTTTCATATTCAAAAAAAATAATTTTGGTAACAACATAAGATTTGCTATTTTAAATTATTGGCTCACCTATTGTTTATAATACCAAAATCATATATTTGTATTTATTTGTATTATGCTTCAATGATATAAATCCTTTTATATACCTTACTTTAAGAATCATTCCTAATCCTGCCACCTGATTGGTTGAAAGTGAAGTCGTGATTTTAACTATGACCGCCAAAATGATCTGTTTTTAAATATGCCTGCCAAAATGTTATCTTTGTCAAGTCGAGGTGAGGGAGATAATATTATCTTTGTCAAGTCGAGGCGAGACAGATAATATTTATATTATATTATAATATGCCACCGTCATGTTCTGATGAGTTACGTTTGAAAGATAGAGTTCAGTCTAGAAATCAGGGGTACTTTGTTTTTCGAAGAATTTAGAAAATATAAATCTAACGTACATCTCTATCAGTTATTTGGGGACTGAATAGATAATAAAAACAAACATGTCAACGGCAAGCAAGACAATGAAGCATATATTGTCATATAGCTCTTTATTAAATGAATTTTCTGTAGATATATTGAGTAAAAAGGTCGATAATAGAAAAGGGTAGAAGGTATAAACAGTTTTACCGTCCTCTTCCTTTTTCTCCTCTCTTTTTTTTTTGGGGGGGACCTTATTGTGACACTGGCAGGTCACGTATTGGCATGGGGTTCAGGGGCGGAGCCCCCGGGAGCTCAGGGATTTTAGGCGTTTAATTACGGTCAGATAAACATTCGGGGGCCCGCTTTAGGGCCTTTGGTTTGGTCCAGAAGGCAGAGCCGCCGGAAGCTCAGGGGTTTAAGGCGTTTTTATTACGGTCAGGTGAGTATTTTTTGATACCATATTTTTTTGTGACACTGGCAGGACACTCTTTGACTTGAGGTCTAGGGGACGGAGCCCCAAAAAATTTCAGGGGTTTTAGGCGTTAAATTACCGTCAAATGACCATCATTTAGCAACATTTGTAAGTCACCGTAAGGTTATGGAATTAGAAATACAATACAATATAATACAATGAACATTTAGGGCGCCATTCCCATAAACCACGTTTGAATTTTGCCTCCCCCGATCCACAACTTGTTGGCTTCTTTTCTTTTCTTCTTTTCCCCTTTCCTTTATCTCCTCTTTTCCTTTTTTCGTTCCCTTTCCTTCTTTCGCTCTTAATTTTTTTTGGATTGGAGTTGGGTTGGGGAGGGTTGAGGAGGCAACAGCCTGAGAGGCAAGGCCCTCGATCTCCTTACCCCCTTTTCTTTGCTTCTTCCTCTTCTTTGACCCATGTATTGTTCGTGAAATCCATGCAATACTGTTTAATGCGCCGACAGGCTTTGCAGGGTTGGCGCATAGAGTCCCTTTTATATACCAAGAGTTTTGACACGAAGCGTCCGTTTTGTTGCGTTTTGTTGGAAACAGTTATGGCGTTTGAATTATACTTTGGACATGCTTGGAGTCATCAGTTGATTGGGTGAAACAAGCCCCTTGCGTGCGGCAGGGGAAAATAAGGCATGCCATTAATGGGGTGCGACCCATGCCCCCGACGTGCCGGGCAGCATGCTGAGACATTTTAGTCGTCATGCTTTACTCAATATATTTATAGAGCATTCATCAAACATTGAACATCCGACAACACCCCCCCCCCCCTTCACACACATAGCCTATGCCATGCCGACACTTTGGGTAATTCAAGTTAGGCAGCCTTAACCCGCGCCACAACAATAGAATATGGCAAGCCGGACAAAAGCGATCAAACTAGTGTTGAATGAGCGCGCGAATAGTAAAAAGCTACTAGTATAATTATGACAACAAATGCTTAGTTGATGAGCTCGCCATTGACTTGTTTGTTATTATTTGTATATATTAAGTCCCCAAATATAATATAAAGGTGTACGTTAGATATAGTATTTGATCGTGAATCCTAACTTTTCCTTTTATTATGTCTGTTTAACTTTATATTTTATATTTGTTTCCATGACGCGCCGCCCCACGAAAAAGCGTTGAGTCGCCGAGCGCGCGACTACGTAGTAAAAAGCTACTAGTATATGACAACAGATACTTCATTGTTAGGCTCGCCGTTGACATGTTTGTTATTAAGCCTAATAATAAAAATAACGTGTTTCTCGTCCAAACTTTAACACAAAACGGAGGAGGCATGCAGGGCATTACTTTTTACTATAGGATTTCCCGGCCAAATTCGCGTGTTTGTCATTCGAATTCATTTACTTTGCATTTAAGTTAGCGCAGATCGGCTTTGCCATGCCAATTATCATTCAATTTTCCAGTATTTGTATTTAATTTAGGATTTTGGTCGAAGGGTTTCATAGATCTGTCATTCAATTTAGAAACTGCTCAAATAGCATTCAAATTAATATTCACTTGTCGAAGCATATTTTTTATCATTCAAATTAACTCCTGTCATTCGTATTCGTAATATTTTTATTCAAGTTAGGAATGTTAGGGGGAAGAATTGCAACAAATTTTTACAGTTTTTAAATAATGCAGTTAAAATGCATCATTTGCCATTGGGGTCTAAGCTGTTATTCCATTTATTTATTTTCAGGACAATGCAGATGGGTGTAGTCAGACATAGAGTAAAGAAGGGGCGAAATCAAGGGATAAGGCATTTCTGCACAGACATGTTCATATACCCGGGAAAGGTGGGGGTACCCTCAGAGGCCCCTTTTTACTACAGACTCGGAATTTTACAAAAGTAATTCACATCGTCTCTTATACCCAGCACACCACTCTGTTTTTCTTAAAGAGTTTCATAGTTTACTTGCCCGCCAGCAGATCGATAACTAAAGACATGGCTAAATAATGAATCATGTTCAAATTGTTGACTCTAGTCCCTACCCCAGTCACAATATTGTACCCTTCTTCCATAATGAAATTATGATGAAATTATGATAAATTTATGATGAAACATAAGACAAACAACTTCCTTGCATGAACATTTACAAATATACCGAGACTATCAGGTCCGTAGATGCGAGTCGTTTTTTTCTTCTTAACAATCAAACTTAAATGCTGATGAATATCAGATCAATCTAATAAGTATAAGTGTATAAATGCAAGAAAATTAAATAAGATGAAATACACATGAAAAAACAATCTTGAAAGAAAAAGAATGAGCTATAAAAAGTGTGTAATAAACGAGAAATGTATATTGACCATCAATTTAAGTGCACAAAGTGCTAATTTGAATGCTACAAATGAATTAGAATGCTAGAAGTACATCGTCGCGTTGTCAGAAAATCGTGTTGAGCCAAATCGAATGACCAAATAGCGAAAGAAGCACATTGTTTATTAATTTGAATGAAACATACGTAGATTCTAACCAAAATTCCATAGATTTGAAAACTAGAAAAGGGAATATAAACCCGATATATAGCTGACTGCACTAAAACCGTCGAATTTGAACGCAAGACAAATTAATTTGAATGACAAACTCGCGAATTTGGCCGGGAAATCCTATATTTTCATTTTTTTTCCAAGATGGCTGCCAATTGCTTATTATAGCTGGCCAAGCCCATTTATACACAGATATTGTGCTAAGTGAGTATAGTGATGTAATGTATGACAAAATAAATGATTTGTATCACTTTAGAAGATATTTAAACAAAATATATATCACAGGATTTTTTGTTGGGGGGGGGGCGTTCTGGAATAGTAAAACAAAAAAAGGAAGCGGCGGCCAAAAAGGAGGCGAGAAACACTTCGTTTTTGTTATTTGGCCTCATTCATATCTATTTAGTCCCCAAATAACCGATAGAGGCGACCTTAGATTTATATTTTCTTCGAAAGATAAAGTGCCCCTGATTTCTAGACTGAACTTTAAAACGCAACTCATCAGAACTTGAAAACATGACGGCGACATACATTAGGCCAAATAAAATAAAAGTGTTTAGCGTCCTGCCTTTTCAAAAAATAGGAAGGCGGAGGCCTTTTTTCTTCTTTTTTTTTTTTTCTTCAAAATGGCCGCTTGGTACATTTTCCCTGCAGCCAAGATGGCTGAGGGGATTTTTTAATTATAAAATCAGAAATAGATCTTAAACATACTGGCCCGAATTCACAAAGCAAGGTTTGAACTCAGACCAAGGTTTGAGCTCAAACCTCCTTTTGTTTCGCCAAACCTCCTTTTGTTCTTTACAAACCAGGTTTGTAAAAAACGCGTAAAACGCGTCGTATGACGCACATAAACCTCGGTTTGTCGACAAACCTCCTTTGTGAATTCGGGCCACTATGTCCCTTTTGCAGCCTACATCAAATTCTGTAGAACTTTGCAGGAATTATGAATATGTTATGTATGTCCTATCTGTGAAATTTAAACTTGAGCAATGTCCTAATATTCAAATTATGCAATGAAACCAGTTTACTTGCTTGACTTCACTGTCAGACACTATTGGGTGACTGACTGGCTGTTAATTGCCTTATGCTGTTGTTGTTACTTGTTCGTGTGGCGGTGCGTCATGGAAACAAATAGAAAAAAATAAGTTAAACAGACATTTGTCTGAATATATACTGTATGAAAAGAAAATGAAAAGTTAGGATTCACGATCAAATACTCTATCTAACGTACACCTTTATCGGTTATTTGGGGACTGTATATAAATATAAATAATAAACAACAAGTCAACGGCGAGCTCAACAACTATAAGCATCTGTTGTCATATACTAGTAGCTTTTTACTATACGAAGTCGCGCGCTCGGTGACTCAACACTAGTTTGATCGCTTTTGTCCGGCTTGCCAGATTCTATTGTTCTGGCACGGATTAAGGCTGCCTAACTTGAATTACCCAAAGTATCGGCATGGCATAGGCTATGTGTGTGGAGGGAGGGGTGATACTTTTTTAATAATATTATATTTGTCTAATGTTTAATGTTTGATGAATGTTCTGTAAATATATTGAGTAAAGCATGACGTCGAAAATGTCTTAGCATGCTGCCCGACACGTCCAAGGCATAGGTCGCACGCCATTAATGGCATGCCTTAAATTTTCATGCCACACGCATCCGGACTTGTTTCACTCAATCAACTGATTACTTCATGCATGTCCAAATTATTATAATTCAAACGCCATATCTGTTTCCAACAAAACGCAACAAAACGGACGCTTCGTGTCGCAACTCTTTGTATATTAAATGGTACTATATATGCCCCATCCCTGCAGGCCTATGGGTGCATTAAACAGTATTGCATGCATTTCACGAACAATACATGGGTCAAAGGTTCCCCTTTGGTCTTCGACCCCCCCCCCCTCTCTCTCTCTCTCTCTCCATCTCTCTTCCTCTCCCTTTCAAACGTGCCTTCCATCATATGGCAACGTTGCGTTCACATGTTATTCGCCGTATTAAAGTGATGGTGTTAGATATAGAGCGAAATAATTGAAAGTATATAACGAAAAATATTAAACTTGGAAAAAAGTAGAGAAAAAATGACAGTGCTGATTAATTGAGGAGTTGCAAATTGATCTGAAACTTAGGTGGCGGAAAATATATACATTATTGACCGGGGGCGCAAAATTTGTCTTTTACTGAGATGGCGAAAAATTGATCTGAAACTTCGGGGGGGGGGGGTCGCAAAATTGATCTGAAACTAAGGGGGGGCGGCATTTTTATATTCGATGAGGTAGCGCAAAATTTATCTTAACCTTCGGGGGCGCAACATCTATCTTAGACTAAAGAGGGGGCGCACAATTGATCTGAAACTAAGGTGGGCGCAAAATGGATCTTTCATTGAGGGGGTGCAAAATTGAGTCTGAAACCTTTGGGGCAGGAATTTATATTTTATTGAGGCAGCGCCAAATTGATCTGAAACTAAGGGGGTAGGACGTTTATATTTTAAGGGGGCGCAAAATTGGTCTGAAACTAAGGGGGCGCAAATTTGATCTGAAACTAAGAGGGGCGGCATTTTTATATTCGATTGAGGTAGCGCAAAATTTATCTTAACCTTCGGGGGCGCAACATCTATCTTAGACTAAAGAGGGGGCGCACAATTGATCTGAAACTAAGGTGGGCGCAAAATGGATCTTTCATTGAGGGGGTGCAAAATTGAGTCTGAAACCTTTGGGGCAGGAATTTATATGTTATTGAGGCGGCGCCAAATTGATCTGAAACTAAGGGGGTAGGACGTTTATATTTTAAGGGGGCGCAAAATTGGTCTGAAACTAAGGGGGCGCAAATTTGATCTGAAACTTAGGGTGCAGAAATTTATATTTTTTTGAGATGCCGCAACTTGTTCTGAAACTTAGGGGCGCAAAATTTATATTTAATTAAAGGGCCCGCGCCACATTGATCTGAAACTTGGGGGGTGGGGGGGGGGGGGGTAGGACGTTAATATGTTATTGAGGGGGCGCAAAAATTGAACTGAAAATAAGGGGGCGCAAATTTGATCTGAAACTTAGGGTGCAGAAATTTATATTTTATTGAGGTGCCGCAAATTGTTCTGAAACTTAGGGGGCGCAAAATGTATAGTTTAGGTTGATCATGTAACATATACGTATTGGTGTGTACTACAAGGTTTTGGAATTAGCCAAGCCTTGGTTATAAAGTAACAAATACCGTACATAGAAAGATGTAGCCTATATGCAACTACACAAACAAACTTTGTATAGTCCTAGAAGACAATATGCATTGCAAAGCCAGAATGTGTTATTATTGTATCTGCTCTATTAAACGTCGCTCTTTTTCCAAATCCCCCATTTTAAGATATGACTTTCATTACGACTAAGTTTGTAAGCTTCAGAATGTTGGTAGTGAAGAATCATAAAATCACAGAACGTAGATAAAAACTAAAGCATATACATGTATGTTCTGTTAACCCTCTGAAGGCAGACAATGCACAATGCGATACACCAGCATCGCATCGCACTTTTTATTCTCTTTGTTTTACCGTAATGTTTTTAAAGTTAACTGTAATGTTCTCAAATATGCGTACATTTATTCTCGTCATTATCATTATCATTTTCTTTTTCTTTTGTATTTAGTACCTGTTTACTCCTGATTATGTTGTTGTTATTGCTTTTTCGTGGGGCGGTGCGTCATGGAAACAAATAGAACAAAAAAAGTTAAACAGACATATACAAAAAGAAAAAGAAAAGTTAGGATTCACGATCAAATACTCTATCTAACGTACACCTTTATCGGTTATTTGGGGACTGTATATAAATATAAATAATAAACAACAGGTCAACGGCGAGCTCAACAACTATAAGCATCTGTTGTCATATACTGGTAGCTTTTTACTATACGTAGTCGCGCGCTCGGTGACTCAACGCTAGTTTGATCGCTTTTGTCCGGCTTGCCAGATTCTATTGTTCTGGCGCGGATTAAGGCTGCCTAACTTGAATTACCCAAAGTATCGGCATGGCATAGGCTATATGTGTGGAGGGAGGGGGTGATTCTTTTTTAATAATGTTAGATTTGTCTAATGTTCAATGTTTGATGAATGTTCTGTAAATATATTGAGTAAAGCATGACGTCGAAAATGTCTTAGCATGCTGCCCGACACGTCCAAGGCATAGGTCGCACGCCATTAATGGCATGCCTTAATTTTTCATGCCATACGCATCCGGGCTTGTTTCACTCAATCAACTGATTACTTCATGCATGTCCAAATTATAATTCAAACGCCATATCTGTTTCCAACAAAACGCAACAAAACGGACGCTTCGTGTCGCAACTCTTTGTATATTAAAGGGTACTATATATGCCCCATCCCTGCAGGCCTATGGGTGCATTAAACAGTATTGCATGCATTTCACGAACAATACATGGGTCAAAGGTTCCCCTTTGGTCTTCGACACCCCCCCCTCTCTCTCTCTCTCTCTCTCTCTTCCTCTCCCTTTCAAACGTGCCTTCCATCATATGGCAACGTTGCGTTCACATGTTATTCGCCGTATTAAAGTGATGGTGTTAGATATAGAGCGAAATAATTGAAAGTATATAACGAAAAATATTAAACTTGGAAAAAAGAAGAGAAAAATGACAGTGCTGATTAATTGAGGAGTTGCAAATTGATCTGAAACTTAGGTGGCGGAAAATATATATACATTATTGACCGGGGGCGCAAAATTGGTCTTTTACTGAGATGGCGAAGAATTGATCTGAAACTTCGGGGGGGGGGGGGTCGCAAAATTGATCTGAAACTAAGGGGGCGGCATTTTTATATTCGATTGAGGTAGCGCAAAATTTATCTTAACCTGTGGGGCGCAACATCTATCTTAGACTAAGGAGGGGGCGCAAAATTGATCTGAAACTAAGGTGGGCGCAAAATGGATCTTTCATTGAGGGGGTGCAAAATTGATCTGAAACCTTTGGGGCAGGAATTTATATTTTATTGAGGCGGCGCCAAATTGATCTGAAACTAAGGGGGTAGGACGTTTATATGTTATTAAGCCAAGCGTCGTTTTTACAAGCGCATACTTGCTAATCCAAGCAATTTAAAAACAGGTGCGTTTCGCTGTGAACAGGCGCGATAACAATCGCCCTCAAAGCTACGTCTAAACTATGTTCCCAGCATCACGGCAGCCACGTTTGCTTGAAACATTCTGTATTCAAGATTTGTTGGGTGTTGCTAAGTTTTTGTCAAGGTCTATCACTGTATCTTTCCCCTCGTTGCTTAACGTCCATCTCTTTTTGTACGCAAAGCCCGGCGTGAATAGAAATGTAAACATAGCTTGAAATGACGTCACAATCGGAAAATGAGCGCCATTTTTTAGGGAAAGCTCAGTACGTTTCAACAAGTTGCAACTTCAAGCATCAAAGTCCAGAATCTGGCCTATTTAATTTTGATCTCCACCACACCAACGCCACCTATTCCTACTTACTTGCTACCAGCCGATGATGGCGTGATCATTAAATTAAGACGCCCGGCGGCGCATATTTTTTTTTTACACAACTGTTAAGCCATTTTCGCGAAAAAAATCCAAGAAGTGCTCTGGTGAAAGAGTCTAAGTCGTCAGCGCACTATGTGTAAGCCAAGCAAGTACACCCATGACAGGGAAGGAAATTATAGAAAGGGGAAAACAAGGATAGTGGAGAGGATATGGAGAAGGAAAAACAAGGAAATACATAAGGAAAGAGAAGAGGATAAGTCAAAGGAAGAACATAGAAATGCATGATTGAAGAGCTAAGAGGATTAAAGATCTAGACTAAGGAAAAACCGTAGGGAAATACATATAAAGAAGGAGAAAGGGAATCTATCAGATTAAAACAAAAAAATAGATGACGAAGGAGAAAAGGATAGATTGAAGGAGAAACAAAGAAATACATAAAACAAAAGAGAAAAGGTTAGAATAAAGGAGAACAAAAGAAATACAAAAACGAAGGAGAACTGGGGATAGATTGAAGGAAAAACAAAATATAACGAATGAGAAAAAGGATAGATTGAAGAAGAAAAAAATACATGACAAAAGAGAAGAGGATAGATTGAAGAAGAACACAGAAATACATAATGAAAGAGAATAGAGGATAGATTTAACCCGACACAAATAACGAGTTTACATGTACACACGTACAGATCCAGCAATCCAACAAAACTGCTAAGGGTAATACTAGACTCTGTCTCTAGTCGTTTGCACAGTATATTTGACTGAAGTGGCTAAACAGTCGTGTAAAAAAAATATGCGCGGGCTGGTGAGCATAATTATGAGTCTGTTGATAACGCCATCTTCGACGGCTTGGATCAAGTGTGGGGAAATTTATAAAGGACCGTGCAGATTCTGGACTACAAGCATCACCGCCTGGCTGCCGCCACTAAAACTTTAAGCATCTCCGTACGGCGACCGCCAGCTGGAAACTTTAAAGTTGCAACTTTAACAACCTATTTTTGGCGGCAGCCTGGCTGAGCCAATTATAGACGTGCCGCCAGGCCGGGGGTGGATGGGCCGATTAAAGATTCCGGGGTAAAAGTCAGATCCCAGCCTGGCGCAAGCCGGCTGGGCTAATAAGTGAAAATTAATTGCCCCAGCCAGGCTTCGGGCGGAATTGCAGCCTCGATCCGCCAATACGTGAGGCGGGAGCCAGCTGGTATCGATATTTTTGACGCCTCGCCTTAGACAATTTTCTACAAGCTCAGTATCACCATTTTTCATTTTAATGACGTCATCATAGTGAAAATTTGATTAAAGGCCTCAAGTCAAAAACTTCATAATTTGCGTGTTATGCCTATAGAAGGTGAATTTAGTTCACGTTATGAATCTACATGATATTGTTTTTTAAGAATTTGTAAGCAGTATGTCCCTTATTTTTGCTCTATTTTGTCTCAAATTGTTGTTGACCAGCCCACCTATACTTGTTCCAAACAAGTATTACATGTCTAGTTTATTATTTATTAGGTGGGCTGTATCTAATACAGACCACCTTATAATTTTGTTAAAATTGCCTTTATTATTATTATTATTATTATTTATTTTTCTTATTTCGACCCACTTTTTTGTAGGCAAGATAACTTGAAAATGGTTTATTCAAATACCTTGAAATTTGACACACATATGTATAGGCATATGGAGAAAACACGGCTATGTTTTCAACCTTGACCTTGACTGATGACGTCATCTAGGCGCCATTTTGTGAAATTTTCCGAAAATCAACTCTTGATCATATCTTCATAACCCAAAGTGATTTTTCAATCATATTTATCATCATTAAGGTCAATATCAGTCCGGTCAATTTCAGGTCAAAAAACGCGCGCGTGCGCGTACGTCCGCGCGTCAATGCGCGCGCAAAGTTTTTAAATGCTCAAAATCGTCTCAAATTTATTTTGCATACGTTTCAGGTCATTTTAAGCATTTTATAAAAAATCGCGCGTACGAGCATGCGCGCGCGTTTTCGCGCGTAACACCATTAAAAAACATAGAATCGCCATTTTTTTTTCTTTCATGATATTTCTCATATTTTTTCAAGGAATTTGATTCCATGTTTATCTGTTTATGACCATTATTAACAAGATGAGCGTAAATTCAAGATAAATGTCAGTGCGCGCGAGGTCTTTTAATACATAGCATATATGGGCAAAAACATGCCTATACAAAATCCGTTATAGCTCTCTGGAATGCACCGGGATCCTCAATTTTTTTTCATATTAAGATAGAGTATGAGTCGGAAATATGATTCCATGTCTCATTTGGCCATTAAGTGTATCATGACATCATCACAATGGCCTAGGAACTCAAAATACGAATTTGCATATTATGACGTCAGCATATTTATGTAAAATTGATAGTATCTCTGTAAATATTGATCAATTTTCTTCAAAATTTCGATATGTTGTAGCTAAGACAATTCTCTACAAGCGCAGTAATAACCATTTTTCATTTTGATGACGTCATCATTGTGAAAATTTTGATTAAAGGCCTCATGTCAAAAACTTCATAATTTGCGTGTTATGCCTATAGAAGGTGAATTTAGTTCACGTTATGAATCTACATGATATTGTCTTTTAAGAATTTGTAAGCAGTATGTCGCTTATTTTTGCTCTATTTTGTCTCAAATGTTAGTTGACCAGCCCACCTATACTTGTTCCAAACAAGTATTATATGTCTAGTCAGGTGGGCTGTATCTAATACAGACCACCTTATATTTTTGTTAAAATTGCCTTTATTTATTTATCAGGTGGGCTGTATCTAATACAGACCACCTTATATTTTTGTTAAAATTGCCTTTATTTATTTATTTATTATTTATTATTTATTTATTTTTCTTAATTCTTGCCACTTTTTTGTTAGCAAGATAACTTTGAAATAGTTCAATCAAATGCTTTGATATTTTACACACATATGTATAGGCATATGGACAAGACACGGTAAGGTTTTCAACCTTGACCTTGACTGATGACGTCATCTAGGCGCCATTTTGTGAAATTTTCTGAAAATAAACTCTTGATCATATCTTCATAACCAAAGGTTATTTCTCATTCATATTTATCATGATCGAGGTCAATATCAGTCCAGTCAATTTCAGGTCAAAAAACGCGCGCGTGCGCGTACGTCCGTGCGTCAATGCGCGCGCAAAATTTTTAAATGCTCAAAATCGTCTCAAATTTATTTTGCATACGTTTCAGGTCATTTTAAGCATTTTATAAAAAATCGCGCGTACGAGCATGCGCGCGCGTTTTCGCGCGTAACACCATTAAAAAACATAGAATCGCCATTTTTTTTTCTTTCATGATATTTCTCATATTTTTTCAAGGAATTTGATTCCATGTTTATCTCTTTATGACCATTATTAACAAGATGAGCGTAAATTCAAGATAAATGTCAGTGCGCGCGAGGTCTTTTAATACATAGCATATATGGGAAAAAACATGCCTATACAAAATCCGTTATAGCTCTTTGGAATGCACCGGGATCCTCAATTTTTTTCATATTAAGATAGAGTATGAGTCGGAAATATGATTCCATGTCTCATTTGGCCATTAAGTGTATCGTGACATCATCACAATGGCCTTGGAACTCAAAATACGAATTTGCATATTATGACGTCAGCATATTTATGTAAAATTGATTGTATCTCTGTAAATATTGATCAATTTTCTTCAAAATTTCGATATGTTGTAGCTAAGACAATTCTCTACAAGCGCAGTAATAACCATTTTTCATTTTGATGACGTCATCATAGTGAAAATTTTGATTAAAGGCCTCATGTCAAAAACTTCATAATTTGCGTGTTATGCCTATAGAAGGTGAATTTAGTTCACGTTATGAATCTACATGATATTGTCTTTTAAGAATTTGTAAGCAGTATGTCGCTTATTTTTGCTCTATTTTGTCTCAAATTTTAGTTGACCAGCCCACCTATACTTGTTCCAAACAAGTATTATATGTCTAGTTTATTATTTATTATTTATTTATTTTTCTTAATTCTTGCCACTTTTTTGTTAGCAAGATAACTTTGAAATAGTTCAATCAAATGCTTTGATATTTTACACACATATGTATAGGCATATGGACAAGACACGGTAAGGTTTTCAACCTTGACCTTGACTGATGACGTCATCTAGGCGCCATTTTGTGAAATTTTCTGAAAATCATCTCATGATCATATCTTCATAACCAAAAGGTATTTTTCATTCATATTTATCATGATTAAGGTTAATATCAGTCCGGTTAATTTCAGGTGAAAAAACGCGCGCGTGCGCGTACGTCCGCGCGTCAGTGCGCGCGCAAAATTTTTAAATGCTCAAAATCGTCTCAAATTTATTTTGCATACGTTTCAGGTCATATTAAGCATTTTATAAAAAATCGCGCGTACGAGCATGCGCGCGCGTTTTCGCGCGTAACACCACTACAAAACATAGAATCGCCATTTTTTTTTCTTTCATGATATTTCTCATATTTTTTCAAGGAATTTGATACCATGTTCATCTCTTTATGACCATTAATATTAAGATGAGCGTCCATTCAAGATAAATGTCCGTGCGCGCGAGCTCATTTAATACATAGCTTATATGGGCAAAAACATGCCTATACAAAATCCATTATAGCTCTTTGGAATGCACTGGAATCCTCAATTTGTTTTCATATTTAGATAGAGTATGAGTTGGAGATGTGAAATTATGTGTCATTTGGCCATTAAATGTATCGTGACATCATCACCATGGCCTTGGAACTCAAAATACGATTTTGCATATTATGACGTCAGCATATTTATGTAAAATTTATTGTATCTCTGTAAATATTGATCAATTTTCTTTAAAATTTCGATATGTTGTAGCTAAGACAATTTTCTACAAGCGCAGTAATAACCATTTTTCATTTTGATGACGTCATCATAGTGAAAATTTTGATTAAAGGCCTCATGTCAAAAACTTCATAATTTGCGTGTTATGCCTATAGAAGGTGAATTTAGTTCACGTTATGAATCTACATGATATTGTCTTTTAAGAATTTGTAAGCAGTATGTCGCTTATTTTTGCTCTATTTTGTCTCAAATGTTAGTTGACCAGCCCACCTATACTTGTTCCAAACAAGTATTATATGTCTAGTCAGGTGGGCTGTATCTAATACAGACCACCTTATATTTTTGTTAAAATCGCCTTTATTATTTATTATTTATTATTTATTTTTCTTATTTCGACCCACTTTTTGTTAGCAAGATAACTTTGAAATTATTCAATCAAATGCTTTGAAATTTGGCACACATATGTATAGGCATATGGAAAAAACACAGTAATGTTTTCAACCTTGACCTTCACTGATGACGTCATCTAGGCGCCATTTTGTGAAATTTTCTGAAAATAAACTCATGATCATATCTTCATAACCAAAAGGTATTTCTCATTCATATTTATTATGATCAAGGTCAATATTTGTCCAGTCAATTTCAGGTCAAAAAACGCGCGCGTGCGCGTGCGTCCGCGCGTCAATGCGCGCGCAAATTTTTTAAATGCTCAAAATCGTCTCAAATTTATTTTGCATACGTTTCAGGTCATTTTAAGCATTTTATAAAAAATCGCGCGTACGAGCATGCGCGCGCGTTTTCGCGCGTAAAACCATTAAAAAACATAGAATCCCCATTTTTTTTTCTTTCATGATATTTCTCATATTTTTTCAAGGAATTTGATTCCATGTTTATCTCTTTATGACCATTATTAACAAGATGAGCGTAAATTCAAGATAAATGTCAGTGCGCGCGAGGTCTTTTAATACATAGCATATATGGGCAAAAACATGCCTATACAAAATCCGTTATAGCTCTTTGGAATGCACCGGGATCCTCAATTTTTTTCATATTAAGATAGAGTATGAGTCGGAAATATGATTCCATGTCTCATTTGGCCATTAAGTGTATCGTGACATCATCACAATGGCCTTGGAACTCAAAATACGAATTTGCATATTATGACGTCAGCATATTTATGTAAAATTGATTGTATCTCTGTAAATATTGATCAATTTTCTTCAAAATTTCGATATGTTGTAGCTAAGACAATTCTCTACAAGCGCAGTAATAACCATTTTTCATTTTGATGACGTCATCATAGTGAAAATTTTGATTAAAGGCCTCATGTCAAAAACTTCATAATTTGCGTGTTATGCCTATAGAAGGTGAATTTAGTTCACGTTATGAATCTACATGATCTTGTCTTTTAAGAATTTGTAAGCAGTATGTCGCTTATTTTTGCTCTATTTTGTCTCAAATGTTAGTTGACCAGCCCACCTATACTTGTTCCAAACAAGTATTATATGTCTAGTTATTTATTTATTTTTCTTATTTCGACCCACTTTTTTGTGTGCAAGATAATTTGAAAATGGCTCAATCAAATACCTTGAAATTTGGCACACATATGTATAGGCATATGCATTAAACACAGAAAATTGTTCAACCTTGACCTTGACTGATGACGTCATCTAGGCGCCATTTTGTGAAAATTTTTGAAAATCAACTCATGATCATATCTTCATAACCAAAAGTAATTTCTCATTCATATTTATCATGATCAAGGTCAATATCAGTCCGGTCAATTTCAGGTCAAAAAACGCGCGCGTGCGCGTACGTCCGCGCGTCAGTGCGCGCGCAAAATTTCAAAATGCTCCAAATCGTCTCAAATTTTGTTTACATACGTTTCAGGCCATTTTAAGCATTTCATAAAAAATCGCGCACATGTGCATGCGCGCGCGTTTTTGCGCGTAACACCATTACATAACATAGAATCGCCATTTTTTTTTTTCATGATATTTCATATATTTGTTTGTACAATTTGATACCACGTTTATATCTTTATGACCATTAATAACAAGATGAGCGTCCATTCAAGATAAATGTACGTGCGCGCGAGCTCTTTTAATACATAGCATATATGGGCAAAAACATGCCTATACAAAATGCATTATAGCTCTTTGGAATGCACCGGGATCCTCAATTTGTTTTCATATTTAGATAGAGTATGAGTCGGAGATATGATTTCATGTCTCATTTGGCCATTAAGTGTATCGTGACATCATCACAATGGCCTTGGAAATCAAAATACGAATTTGCATATTATGACGTCAGCATATTTATGGAAAATTGATTGTATCTCTGTAAATATTGATCAATTTTCTTCAAAATTTCGATATGTTGTAGCTAAGATAATTATCTACAAGCTTTAAAATAACCATTTTTCATTTTGATGACGTCATCATAGTAAAAATCTCGATTAAAGGCCTCATGTCAAAAGGCCTTCATAATTTGCCTTATCCCTATAGAAGGTGAATTTCGTTCACGTCATAAAACTACATGATATTGTTTTTTAAGAATTTTTAAGCAGTATCTCGCTTATTTTTGCTCTATTTTGTCTCAAATTTAAGTTGACCAGCCCACCTATACTTGTTCCAAACAAGTATTATATGTCTAGTTTATTTTTCTTATTTCGACCCACTTTTTTGTGTGCAAGATAATTTGAAAATAACTCAATCAAATATCTTAAAATTTGGTACACATATGTATAGGCATATTCACAAAACACAGCAAATTTTTCGACCTTGACCTTGACTGATGACGTCATCTAGGCGCCATTTTGTGAAAAATTTTGAAAATCAACTTATGATCATATCTTCATAACCAAAAGTAATTTCACCTTCATATTTATCATGATCTAGGTCAATATCAGTCCGGTCAATTTCAGGTCAAAAAACGCGCGCGTGCGCGTACGTCCGCGCGTCAGTGCGCGCGCAAAATTTTTAAATGCTCAAATTCGTCTCAAATTTATTTTGCATACGTTTCAGGTCATTTTAAGCATTTTATAAAAAATCGCGCGTACGAGCATGCGCGCGCGTTTTCGCGCGTAACACCATTAAAAAACATAGAATCGCCATTTTTTTTTCTTTCATGATATTTCTCATGTTTTTTCAAGGAATTTGATTCCATGTTTATCTCTTTATGACCATTATTAACAAGATGAGCGTAAATTCAAGATAAATGTCAGTGCGCGCGAGGTCTTTTAATACATAGCATATATGGGCAAAAACATGCCTATACAAAATCCGTTATAGCTCTTTGGAATGCACCGGGATCCTCAATTTTTTTCATATTAAGATAGAGTATGAGTCGGAAATATGATTCCATGTCTAGTTTGGCCATTAAGTGTATCGTGACATCATCACAATGGCCTTGGAACTCAAAATACGAATTTGCATATTATGACGTCAGCATATTTATGTAAAATTGATTGTATCTCTGTAAATATTGATCAATTTTCTTCAAAATTTCGATATGTTGTAGCTAAGACAATTCTCTACAAGCGCAGTACTAACCATTTTTCATTTTAATGACGTCATCATAGTGAAAATTTTGATTAAAGGCCTCATGTCAAAAACTTCATAATTTGCGTGTTATGCCTATAGAAGGTGAATTTAGTTCACGTTATGAATCTACATGATATTGTCTTTTAAGAATTTTTAAGCAGTATGTCGCTTATTTTTGCTCTATTTTGTCTCAAATGTTAGTTGACCAGCCCACCTATACTTGTTCCAAACAAGTATTATATGTCTAGTTTATTCTGTGTTCTTTATACAGGGTATACTCTCTTCAGCTCATCCTGTTTATTCATGTAAAACTGCTTAGGCAAGAGAGACCTATATTACTAAATAATATCTAAGAATATAAACAAATTAATAAATGGTTAAATATATCTTCATGTTTGCAATGTAAACGTTTTTCATGCAGCCCAACAGAGAGGAATATTAAACAGCATGATAACATTAATGTATAACAAGTATTTTTTTTTTCTTTTTTTTCTGATGCTATTGATTCAACTGTAGTTTTTCTCGATTGAGAGCCATAATGTGTGCATTAGTGAGAAAATGAAGACAAGATGTAGACGAAGCAAACATTTGAATTAACACAAATCAGTCGATATTTAGAGAGAAAATGTGAAAGACACCATAATCAAACATTCTGGAAGTCGAGAAATTAGACGGGGGTGGCTCAATACCGAGAAGGGAAATGAATGCTGATTGTCACTGTGACATAAATCGGTGCTAGGCATGCAGGCGTGAGGTATTTGCGTTTCAATGTTTCTGATGCATACAATATAGAGGATAGGGGCTAGACAAGAGATACAAGTAGTAAACAAATATACCATGCACTGAGAGGCTCTAGTTGAAATTATGGATCGAGGTGGCAGAAATAGCACTATTTTCTGAGGGGCATAGCGCCGAAGAAAATAGTGCTATTTCTGTCGCCGAGGAATCCATTATTTCACTAGTGGCTTGAAATAGTGCATTATATATTTGTTGTTTATTTTTCAAACCAGCCTTCATAATAATAATAATAATAATAATAATTATAATAATTTCTGTCACCGTGCAATCCATAATTCCACGAGTGGTCTTGGTCGATCGATTGATCTATGACGTCATCCATGGTGTAGTGCATTATACCATGGATGACGTCACGGTATCGCACATTTTTCCTATCGGTAAGATCGTAGCAGTGTTATGTTTGGTCACATGATGCTATCTTGACCAGTCACTGACAGGATTTCATTAATCAAAAATACAATTTTTGTTAGCAGACAAGTTTGAATAGTTCTTTAAAAAAGTGAATTTGCACATTATAGTTTGATCTGATATTCATTACATGATGTTAACGAAAGGCGTTTCAATGTAACTGATGCATACGAATTTGATGACAATGGTGCCATATAAGAGAAATTCGCATTCTGCAAGTAGTGTTAGTCAGCAAGTTTTAAAAGCTCCAAAAAAAAATTGGTACATTTTACATTATAAAAAGTGTAACATAATTCCATTTACAAAAATGAACAATAACATTTTCCGATATTTTGTATATTGAGCCCAATGTTGTTACCGTTGTGCATGTATTATGTTGTTATTGTGAAACAGTTAATTGATTCGCCCTTTTGTAACATCGATTTTTCTGCAACATACCTGACCTGGGGCATTAAGGAAACTGATACATTTCATAGTGGACAAAATATTGTTTTTAGTGTAACTCTAGATGCATTCACGTGACATTAATGCACTCAGCGAAAGAAAAAAAAAGGGAAAACAAGTGGACACTATTTACAGTTAAGATTTTCAAATAAATTTTTAATAGAAACTTATTTCTTTCATATATCAAAATTGATAGACATACATTAATCCTCATTCAGATGATATGTAACTGGAATCATACCATTCACACATGAGCGAGCATAAAAGAAATGAGTCTCTGAAAGAAATTTGCAAAGATGAGGCATCTGGTCTTTCAAATGTTCATGAGCATTTCCATCCTGTAAGGTCAAATTAAACCAATGAAAAGAAAGACAATCACAAGAACGACAAAAGGAAAGGCATCTTGACTGTAATTATCAAAACCATGCAGTGCTGAGACGATAGTTGACATCCAGAGCTCAATCCTCAATTTCTCCCATTCTTTGTTTTCAAAGTTGAACCAGAATGGTACAGACAAACTTGTGCTTTAACATTTGAATGGCTACTTGCCTTTTTTGGCGTTGTTGCCATTTTCTTAATCAGACCTTCTAACCGTTAGATGTTAGTGCATATACAAGGGTAAAAGTTCAAAACGTTAAGTTTATTGATGTTGGTAAAGTGTACATCTTCCTTTAGTTTTCATATACCTTTTTTCCATTTACGGTTTTTATGCACATTTTGAACGATAAAGTGGGTCCACATTATTTTCTTGATGAATGTATATTGCGTATAGTGTATGAATCATGACCAAACTCTTTTTAATGAAGATAACCTTCTGAATCAAATCCTTTACAAATTATTTCCTTCTTCGCACCTGTGTCAAACTATTTGTTGCAGTGGAAAATGAATTTATCTAAATTCAAATGTGAAGTCGAAGTCCGAATTAGGCCTCCAGTCTATATCGATTCTTACAAAGACCCAAATGAAGCAAGTCTGAGTACTCTATTACTGTTGAGCATTCTGCAAAACAGTCATACGTTTAAGACTAGATATTCATGATACTCGTAGTTGACTTTGTATGAAGGTTTCCTCTCTGCATAGTCGTCCTATGCATAAAGTCTATTTCGGGAAGAGAGCGTGCTGTCATGGGGTGCCGACTGGGGTAGGACCAAAGGGGGTATCTATTTTCTCATCTTTTATTCAGAGTTAGAACTTGGATTTCTTTTTCATAGATGGATGTAAACGCTGTTTTATAAAATATATTAAAAAGAGGATCAATTAAAGCAATGTTTTGAGTAGAGATCGCGCGGTCAATTTGTGTCGACTTGGGTATATGTACCCTAATGACACTCACAAAAGAGGTCACTTCTTCACTCATCTTTTGTTCAGATTTATTACTGGGATTTCGATTGTATTGAATTAATGATAAGGATAAATCGTAATAAAGGTTTGAGGAGACAGTGCGCGGTCAAGGGGTGCCGATTTGAGCTGGCTCCAGATGCTCACGTGCTCATGAAAGGGTACCCTCTTTAGACTTCGATTTTTACTGACATAGACATGTCTATATAATAAATTATATAAAGGTTCAATGAAACGGCGGGTTATTGATGCAATGGAGCAGGGGGAGAGGTTGAAGGGTATTTGATAAATATTCAAAAGAGCGCTCGTTGAAATGATGGATATATTAAGAAGGTTTAGTGTAACAAATTGTATGAGCAGTTGATCAATTCATAATTAATTTATAATATACGTTGTGATTTAAGACCAAGTTGTTTTTAGGACAAGCATTTTATAATTGTTTTCAAAGCAACGTCTGTTTTTTAATTTTTCAACCAAGTTACTGATAAATCGGTCACAATGTGAAACTTCCTTGACAGAATCCATCATTTCATATATTGACAGAAATGGGTTTAAAGTTTTCATCACACATTAGCTATTCGGGATCCCCCCCCCCTCCTTCCCCCACCCCCACCCCTCCCCATCCCTCCCCCTCCCATCGGTAAAAATCATGACAAGAGACCCGTTTACTAACATGTTCAAATGGTATGCATACATTTTAAATAAAGGTTGTTCGTGAAATCCTGAAAACTTGCTAGATGATTGCCCGACATAGCAACAAGATATACAGACTGGATACCGAGTATTATAGTTCATTCTTCAATAACAGGTTAATGGAATAACTCTTCACTAGGTCCCTAGGAAATAAATATCCATACATTTGAATATGTTAGTATATAAACCGGCCAACCTTATCTCAGTATTACAGGTCAGTATCCCAATAATAATTTGATCTTCTTTGACAGATGACTTTTGGGGATAAATATTCTAATATGACAACGTATAAATATTTTCCTTCGATTAAACGTTACAGCCATGCACATTAAATTATATTATTATATTATATTATTGCTGCATTATTGTAGAGCGCTTAGAGACTTCTGATAAAGTAAGTGTTAGGCGCTATATAAGCAAGGATAATTATTATTATATTCCCGTGTTTATAAATAAATAAATACTGGTACTGTTTTTGTTCGTGTTGTTGTTGAAATTGTATTATTATTACTATTGTTATCATCATTGTTAGTAGTAGTAGTAGTATTATAATGACTATTATTATTACTATCATTATTACTATTACTATTATTATTATTAATATTATTAGTAACATTGTTATAATGATTCATATTGTTATCGTTATATTATCTTCATCATCAACATCACAACCACCACCATCATCATCATCATCATCACAAACCACCATCATCATCACCAACCACCATCATCATCATTATCATCAGATTACGAGAGCTTTTACAAGACATCCAACATCAATACGCCGCCCACCTCCGGGTGATCCATTGAACACGGAGGATGAAACGAAGGACAATAAAAATACACAATTATCAAACGTTCTCTAACTCCTACCTTTCCTCCATCAATAATTCCTACACTACATCATAAAAGATGCCTAGCTCCCTACTATACCACGAAAGATCACGTACAGCGCTTGCAATATAATGGCATGAAGCTAATTAATATACTCAATAATATAATAACGTATATAGACACTCGTTGTGATACAATACGGGCTGGCAAATAAGTACCACAGGTATAGTTCATCAACTTATAGGTGGGAAGTGAGTTTTTGTGATGCATCTGTTCGGTGAAATTATATTGTTGTTGTTGATATTGCACAGCCATGAGTCATTACATAAATTGTCATCAAAATGATAGAAGCGCTAAGCAGCTAATATATGAGGTATAAAGGGGTAAAAACGCCGACTATTTATTATATTTTTCGTAAACATGTTTATTCCAGTCATTGAACTAGGAAAAAGGAGAAAATATAATCCCATTGCAGCTGAAAATGAAGCGTGAGTCAACAGTTGCAAGATGCTCCATTCACTCCTTATTCATATTGATCGGGATGAGATACAAATATTTATCATCGTCCATCGAATGACGAAAGCTACTTATTGATTCTTACAAAGAAATAAATACACCGCATGACGTTTCGTACATTCATCATTTATAACTATGCTTACACCGACAAAATGGGAATAGGAAGTTTTCATGGCAACGCATTAATCGAACAAATATTTTTAGCCACTATTTCATTTCTTCAATGAGTGACGTCATAACGTGATTCTTGAATTGGTGAGAAAGAGGGGGAGGTCATCATTACTCCTTTATTGTCATTATATTATACAGACAGTATGTATTTTGAACATGTTAACAGGTTGGGATATATTTTGCGTCAGTGTTCAGTTGTCGTTGACAAGCTTATGTAGAGGGCATGGGGTTGCATCGTCGAATGGCGGAGAGAAAAAAAGAAAACAAAAGAGCGAGGAAGAGAACGGATATAGGAAAGGGGAAAGGGAACATTTCAAGAAGATGAAAAGACTCCTGCTCCCCCCCCCTCACCAACCATGCCTTCACCCCACTCCCACCAATCGTTGACATTCTTATTTCGAATTGGTTTAATATTGGGAAATAGAGGGGGAGGGGTAGGAAAGGGGAGAGGGAGCATGACCAACAGATGATACAACCCTCTCACAAACCCACCCATCCACTAATCGTTGGCCTTTTGACTTTATATTTTATCCTTTTTTAGCAAGTGACCCCTCAATAACTGGACTCCCGCTACGCCACTGTTTTGTGGTAAAGATGCTGTGTATACTCGGGATCCATGACAAACTGGAGCGGTGATACCGGATAAAACCATCGCATATGAAAAGAAATGAATAATTTCGTTATAATTGCATCTGTCCATCCTGTCTTCGAAGCCGTCTTTCCATTATCCTGTAGATTGCAATCTGCCCAAAATAGAAATGTGATCAAAATGGCGGTTAGATCTCGTTTTAAAGGTTAACAAGAACACTTCGATTTTGAGGGCAAAAACATCTAAGCATGAAAACATGTTCAACGCTTCAGTGAAACATATTGATTGTTGTGGCTAACACGTAATTCAAAGTTTTGGCATGTTATGTTTAGATTCGAATTTAATAATTGAATACAAATATTTAAAGTAATTAACCAATAAATCAAATCAAATCAAATCAAATCAAACCCAGCAATACCTCCCCTCTCATGTTGACACATATTTATTATAGGAAAATGAGATTAAAAAAAAAAATTGAATGAGGTGTTCTCATCATTTAAATATACGTAATGTTATTTGATTACAAGTTTTTTCTTGATCGAACTAACTGTGCCCCCCTCCCCCTACGTTATGTTTTATACCTTTACCTATCGTCGTCTTAACAAAAAAACAGGTGCGGAATTGGGTAGGGGAGAGGGAAGGGGCACAATCAGCCTGTGCTACCCCCTCCTGCTTATACCAGAAAAGGACACCTGTAAATCTGATAACTTTTATTTCCCCTTCTTTGCTTTTCTTTTCTATTCATTTCAATTCAATTTTGATAACATTGTTTCCTTTTTTTTTGCTATAAATTTCTGAAGTATGTTACTTTTTTTCTTTTACTTGTTTGACATCCTTTTGACAAGAATTGTGCCCCTCCTTGCAAATAGTAAGGGTCCTATTTAAATCCACTTTGTGTCACCACGACGTATTTTGTTTTCTTCTTTTCGAACCGTACACCACTTCCATTCCACGGGAATACAACTGTTGGACCGCAAACCTCGAGCTTTTTTAATGAGCAAAGGGCAGACGCGTGGGCGTCAATTAGTGCCACCCTCCCTCCTCCGGCTTCGCCCGCTGAGATGCAATCAAACAGAAACTTAAAGAGGACGTCAAGGAACTCGGTTTTCCTTCTAGAAATAATTCGAAATGTTTGATACTGTAGAGAGATTTTTAGGTGTTGATATTATTATATCTTCATTTGGCTACATTTTCCATCTAAATATTGTAAATTTAACTCTGGTAATAAATGATCAAATTAATTCAAATTTCCTTTACTAAATTTATATACTTTGCTGAAACTCCTTCCTACCCATTGCAAATTATTGTTCGTATCATCGCTCATGCTTTTGGGAAAATATATAGTTGAATTATTATGACCAATAGTGAAATTTAGGGATTCACATCCGGTAAAGCCCACTCCTCATTTTAACCTACCTATTTGGGACATGATTTTTTGTTATTAAAGGGGCCTAATTAATCACATTTGCTTCTTCAAACAATTATTTTGTTTCCATTCTAGATTGTTTTGATAAAAGTTTATGTTTCTGACAATGATATGCATGGTCATGAACTATGTTAAAACGATGCCAGTAGAAAAACAGATATTTTAAAACTTGTTACCTCGTTACCAATTTAGGATACATTGGCAGCGATAAAACAAACACCCTTTCTGTTCATGCATCTAGTATATTCGACGCACGATTACTTTTTAATTCGTGTCAGATATTTTTCGGAACTGTGTCATCCCCCTCCCCCCCCCCCCCCAATTACCGCCTTAACAGAATCCTGCCTCCGGCCTTGAACCGACAACCATCAGGTGATCGACGTTGTTGATTCTTCTTAATCCCACAAACTGTCTTTGGTCGCTGTCATTTGTAAGTAGGTCCTGCTTTGCAATTTCGCTCCTTTCTTCTCCGTTTTTAACCGTCTGTTTATGCCAGAAACCAACCTTTACTTAAACCTCTTCTTCTGTCAACAGTTTCCCTTCACTCAAAGAAGTCAACCCAGATTGCAAACAAGGACATGACACATTTTGTCAAGGTTTTCATGTTGGAGGCGTCGATGAGAAACCTCAGCGCCACACCGCTTATCTATAGTCAAGAGCAGGAAACACTATTTCGAACCAGTACACACTGCGTCACTAATTACTCCTGTTGCGCCCAGTAAGATACTGAAATATCACACGTCCTGATTCAACAAGCCGTACAATTTCCGATGACATTTCCAGTGTCCGTCTATGCGTTGCCGTTTCGAGGAATCGCTTAGATTGAACGTTATTTGCTATTGTGAATAGAATGAACGCGAGTACACACCGAACAATTCCCAAAGGGGTATATCAGCCGGCTTTGCCCATCGGCAATGCGACTATTGGAGCATAATGATACATTGTCCTATACACACCGGCAGTGTAATACAAGTCATTTGATTCCGGCGCCTAAAGCAAGATGTCCTGATCTCAATCAGGCGTGCCGAGTGAAAGCAAACAAAGGAGACTTGATTTGTGTAAGCCATCCATGGGGGAAATCCCAATTGAACATGTTTATATCTACCGTAGATTGTAAGATTAATAGATTCCGGTCTGAGTTTTGGCTAAGGGCAAGGATAGGAAAGTTAACCGACCTACCTTATATTGTATTTGTCAATGATAAAAGACCGGAACCCTCTTCATCAGGCTTCCAGACGAGGATCCGAATTCTTGTATCAAGGGAGTTATGATAATAACCGGATGTAGATCTGTGTATTTTAAAGGTCTATTGACTTGATTTGATTTCTGCATTCTACAAATACAATAACTGAATATGTAAACGTAATGTATAGGGTTTAAATACAATTGAGTCTTTATATATTTCCATGAATCTGACCCCAGAGCATTGGTCATCGTAGCACCATTCCTCAAAACACCTCTGTGCGGTGACCGCCCTTTTGTTCTACCCCCCCCCCATCCAATGACCAATAGGTCACCATGATCTTCACAAACGTCATGTCTGCACCTTTCCATATCTCACCCACGTCCACTCAGAGATGCTAAAAACGTAATACGTCAAATTTCCGCCCCACAGCAACTGCCATCCCACCGCTGGGAGTACGGGAGGATGGTGTTTGGACGAAAGGCAAAGGTCATTGCACTCTCAGCTGGCTCTCCCCCTTCGATAAAACAAGTGATTTCGTCGCTCGTCGGATGTTAACCTTCTATATTACAAGAAAACTGTAATAAAAGCAAGCAGAGTTTATCTCACTCGAGTGGATGGTGATTGGCAGTCCTGCCTCCGAGCGGGAAGAGGATGGTTTGTTTAGTTATGATCCTCGAACACGTCCCAAAGCCATCGTGTAATTATGAAAACTCTCAACGCATTGTTGTCCATCATGCAAAACTGATCCAGAGCCAGTGAGGCAAGGTGCGAGAGCGCTCGTCAGCTATGGTGATTTGTTTTCTCTTATAACGACAACCCTTACGTGTTTCTCATGCGGGAACGGGCGATGCATTGCCTTAATTTAATGTTTTTTCCTGTTTTATCGTGGTGTATGATGCCAAAGGAGTTATCAATATTCATTACATTCGTTATTTAAAAGCTTCGAACTTTCCTTGCTACCCGCTTTAGAATAATCAATGTACAGTGTCCCTGTGAACTTTGAAGAATGATTGAAAATGGCCTTCCGTTGTTCATACATTGACAACGATTTCAGGAGACAGTTTTGTTTGTTGTGCTGCTGTTGAGATTGCTATTGATGTTCTATTTTGGTTCATTTTATACGCGGGTTCAAATATTGGCCCCGAGCACTAGTCGGCTTTCGAGAAATCGGGTCGATGTGTCTCAACTTGAGGAGCTCATCTATCCAGTGCACCACGATCACAATTCATGATGATGACAATGACCACCCGTGGTCAGGTTGGTTGGTCAAGCTGGGTTGGTGACTGGAGCCTTTGGACTGGCCATCATCTAGTCAGATCCATGACGACGTGGTGTCTGATTGCCAGTGGCGAAGCTACAGGGGACATAAGGGGGCACGGACCCCCTTCCCCCCCCCCCCCCCCCAAAAAAAAAAAAAAAAAAAACCGTTGAATGTTCAAAAGAGAAGAAAAATTGGAACAAAAAAGTAGGAAAGGAGAGAAAGGAGGGAGAGGGGATCGAGACACCGTTCTCTCCCTCGATGGGCTTGTTATTTCTTTCTCACAATTCATCCACACTTGTACAAATTCTGGTCCCCTCAAAGAACCCCCAAAGAAAATCCAATGATTGGATCCCCACTACGCCATAGCTAATTAAATTCCACGACTATCTAATGAGTATGGAAGGGGCGGCGGTTAGGTATAATTAATTATTGTAATTCCATTCATCATGTCCATTCATTAATGCATTAAGTGAATGAGACAGGTTTAATTGTTGTTTGTGCGTGTATGTGTGGGTGTGTGTGTGTAAGTGTGTCTATTTTTTCTCAATGCATTTACCATACAAGCCAACATAAACTTAAATCTTAGCGTACAAAATTCACAACCACTTTGATAATTTGTTGCTCTCTGCAGAAACACGTATACATGTATGTTTTGCTTTTAAAATCTAATTCTCGTTAATATGCCTTCTACATTCATTGATTATACGACACATAAGGAATAAAAACAGGAATAAAAACAACACTACTTATTCTACCATCATTACTATTGCTTCTACTACTACTACTACTACTTCTCTTACTACTACTAATACTACCACTACTAATGCTGCCTAGGGGTAGCCACAGAAGTATTAATATTGTTCTTGTTATTTAATATTTATAAATATATTGGTATCATATGACGTGTATATTTAAAAAAGGATTAAGAACGAAAGGGAATAGTGTTATTTTGGAGATAGAGATGCTAACGGCAGGCTTTCTGATATATGTTAGGTGTACCACCTTGCATTCTGTTTACGGAGTCACGCTCACAGACACGCGTGCATAATGAAACTTCGTCTCGATACCGTATGAACCCATTTACGTCACAGTAAATCGAAAATTGAATTAATATTGATGTATCATCTCTGCCTATATATCTCATAGTCCTATTCCCAGAGCTGGCCATGACCGATATAGCTGGTTTGTATTCTTGCGAGACGACTTGCGATTTGAAGAGACACGAAATAGCACTCTGCAGTCAATACCAATGCCATAATATTGTAATTAAAAGAAGGGAAGTGTGTAGAACGCTGCATCAAACTTGACGTGCCTGGCGCAGTTCTTCAATACTCCAACCAAATGAAGATGGATGTCAATAATTCATTATTTCGCGTCCACTGGCCATCATGATCATTCATCGTGAATAGTTGAGAAGAAAGACAGTGTCAGGATCTCTATATTTATATTTATATTTTGATTATGATGAATGAATTTTGTATTCCCAAATGATTTGATATAATTGTCTTGAGTGTTTGGAATATTCAACGGAAGATATATTGTAGAACTCAATGGTGAGTGTCATGAGTAAGGGTGCACAGTTTGTTTTTGTGTGTACTATTTAGTAACACAGTAACTTAGATTCTGCAATCTTCAATAACTCTTATACTGTAATGTGAATGTATTACTGACAATGGTTTAATGCCACTGTTTTCATGGTTTTATTACAAACGGCCCTATGGATCTAAACCAGTGTTCTTTATAATAAAAAAGGAGAAAGAGTGTCGATAGTCTGTTGTGCAACAATTCGGTGCAATTCAACCCCTCGGAGATGTTTTATAGCCGTAGATCCCATCGTAACATCAGCCTGCAATATACGAATGCTTACAAGCACCACATAAAACGTACACAGATAAAATGTCAACATTCCTCAAGAGGGCAATCGAGTAAACATTATTGCACGAATCTTAAAGATAAACTCCAGTACTGGTAAAAAAAAGAAAATTTATTCTCACAGAATCAAACGAAACTTACACTGAATGTTCAAGATTACAAATAAATGACATGTGCCAAACAATTTTGGAAGAAAATGTATACTGGCTGAGTAATGAGCATAGAAAGACAAGGAATCAAGGTAGTACCAACCCCGACACCATGCGTGTTGTCCCATACATAGCTTTCTGTGTATGTGCTTGTTACTTTACCAAGACTCGGTCAAATTTATTATGATTTTGATGACTCCAGAACCTTGCAGTGCACACCAATACTTACATGCTACATGATCAACTGTTTCTGATCCTTTCCACACCTTTTCTTTCACAATGCAATCGCATTACCAGTACTAAAGTTTATCTTTAATTTCAATTTCAATTTCGATTTTTATTTCTGCTTCCAAAAAATATCACAAATCAATTATAATCATTTACAAAAAAAAATTATGAATACATATTGGAAACAGAGGGGTCCGCTAAAAAGCAATGCTTGTACTTGTGGGCCCCTCAAATTATAGTTGGGAATAATGAGTAATCTTATTGAACACCTAGTCCCTCGAATAGGGCTTCAAGCCATATGTCACCTGGAAACTTACCGACATTCATCTATCTTGCACACTTAAAGTATACGAACAAGCATAATGTTAATGCAAGCTTGCTCAATACAGCTCATATATATTTATATATATACCCCAGGGTTAAAACAATGAAAATAACACATGGGACTATATGACGTCATTACCCATACTATGATTCGAAGGGCACCATAGCGATGTCTAGTCTAATCAACAAGGGGAGCCTATCTAACAAGGCTTGCCTCAAGACTCAACTCAATTTATTTCCTTCCCCTTTCCCCCCTGAAGGTAAATTTATAACGATTGAGTTAGTAAATTAGAAGATTGAATTAGTAAACTTTTTTGAATTACTGGTAATTTCAATAATGTGTACGTTCGTGTTTTTTTCTTCAAAATTAAGACTACTGTATGACGTTGCGATTAATCGAGCGATGACGTATATACAAAAATATACATTTACATTTTGAAAGAGACGTGTATACTCCGATAAAAAATGATAAATATTATGGCGATAGCTTTAGATATTCGATTTGATAAAAGTAAGTGTTGACAGCTGTAATGTATCAATTTCCTTAAATACGTATCGATGGATATGTGATACAGAGGGCATGCCTCAAGGTTTCCAAATCCTGCGCATTCATGGTCTCCGAAGCCGTCCTAAATATACGTGTTATTTTGCAAATATTCTTAATCGAGGCCTTTCCAAATTGTAGCTCTGGCTACATCATTAATTTCACAATGCCCTGTGACTGTAAATGTTCAATTATATATTCATTGCATACATACATACATGTATAAATACATGATAATACTGATGCATTACAAGCATACCGTATAGCAAAAGATCATAACGAGCTAAATGACCAAAATAATTGTTTCCACGGCAAATCAACATTTCGTCATCTGCCATCTAAATTATAGTAATTCTAATCGCCCTTAAAAATCTGTTATTTGCTCTTGGTTACACAACCAAATCGGGGGATATTTGCTGCCATTGCCTTGGGAGGAAACTAGGCCGTTTCGATGGCCTGATCCAGGAGGCCCTTGTGACGGGTCAAGCCGCTGACAAGTGCTTATATTTGACAGGCAAACATGACGGCTGCTTTTTAATTGTTCACAGCGCTGTTAAGGACTGGTAAAATGTTCAGGAGATGAATCCCGATTGTCATGTTGCATTTATCAATACGTCACAGTCTATTTTGTTGTATGTTTTGATTTATAACATGAAGCGACATGTCCTTAAGTTTAATGCAATCACAAGACTACATTAGTAGATTATTTAAGTGATAACAAATGTTAATAACCCCGCCCCCATCATTTTGCCTATTACAGCTACATGTGTTGTGCCCGTACAGAATCGGAAACCCAAACGTGTGCATTTTACATGGAATTAGTTTTTGACCAAATCAGGGATAAATTTGAAAAAAAGCTTTGAGGATTTGCAGAACGATTCGCAATGATGTCATGACACGTGATTTATGCACATGTTCTTACCTCTGCTATTACTTTGGTCGGGACGAAAAAGGTTTGTTTGTTTGTGTATGTGAGAAAGAGAGAGAGAGAGAGAAAGAAAGAAGAGGATATTTAGGGAGAGATGTATCTGATGTAGAAAGAGAGAGAGAGAGAGAGAGAGAGAGACTGAAATCAACTCGTAACCAAAGGGTTAATTCCCGAGCAATTTATTTTCACCTAGAGATTAAACCGCCGGGAGAAATCTATTCTAGACAACACTTAATGAGACTACAAACAGCACCCAACATTCCTTCTCAAAACATCTGCAAGCGAAATAAAACTGGAGACGGCTTTAAAAAGCATCGAGGTCCCATTGCATTCAATATTATTTTGGGCTACCGCTTAATAATGTATTCTCATCTTGTGACGTGAGAGTATTATTCGTTCAAGTGTCAAACGTAAAGGGCGTCAGGACAATTTAGAAATGAGTTGCCTACTGGAGCAAGATGATTCGCGCATAAATCCTTGTAAACATGTTGGAATTAAATTGAGAATGTGACGTCTGTACATTTTTATTTTCTTTCTTCGGTGCAATGTAAATACTGCATTTTTATTTTTCGTGTCGTACCCGCAGGCAAATAAATAAATCAATTGGTTGTTTACAGATTGTTCAACAGATTTATTTGTCCATTATGGGGGCAAACAAGAGGAAACCGGGTAAAAAGTCAATGGTGACGTTGGGATTGGAAGAAAAAAGTGTATCATCATCCATCGTCGTGATCATTATTGTTGTTCTTATTGATGTTATTATTAGTACTACTATTATTATTCCTATTATCGTCATCACCATCATTATCATCATCATCAACGTCATCATAATCATCATCATCATCATCATCATCGTCTCATAATCATCATTACATCAGAACGATAATGCTTGTTTTAGCACCTTTAATCATTAATGTTACCATATGATATAAATTATCTCTTTTTAGTCAGTCGTACTGATTATTGTTCTTCGGTCATTTAAATTGTCAATGCATATGCATACACATCTGACTTCTTACTCACACATCTTGAAGGCAGGAATGTAAAAAAGGAGCACAACCGTTCTATGTAATAGATGCGTTAAATTTAGTTATCAACCACTTTGGATGCCCCGTCTCTCTCTCTCTCTCTGCTTCTCTGCATCCTTAAAAAATCGCCTAGATGGCTGCATGGATGAGAGAAAGAACATGTTCCTCCAACATCCGTTATTGTTGTCAAGTAGCTAACTATGCGTAGGATGATAGTAATAACATAGATCAGAAGATGAGCTTACCTGCAATCGCTCTCACCTTCCATATCTCATCTTCCGCAGCTTGATCTGATAGCATCTCCCGTCGAAAACGAATAAATTACCATCTTCACGCGCGGAGGACCTTAAAGAGAAGGCCGAGATCTGCTAAAGCTGACAGAATAATTGGTGAACTTTTTCGTTCTTATGATGTTGGTGTGGAAGAGTACCATAGCAGAATTGCTTAAATACAGACAGTAACCAGCACTATACAGAGAAATGGGTTTGTGGGACTATACTCATAGGTATGGTCCAAATTTAAAGATATTTCTAGTCAAGTATCAGAGTTTTTGAGAGGAATTCTCTTGCAGTGGACATTTTCTAATATGACAATCTTCTGCCATGACAAAAAATTAAGAAAAACTTGCTAAACTCACCGATTATTTGTCACAAATACCAGACCTCAATTTTCTCTTTAAGGAAAAGAACTTTGAGACACACTGACGTAATAACAATCATCATAGCAGATTTGCAACAACCAAACAAATCAAGAGATTTTTTTGTCCACATCAAACTATGCATAAGATAACCAATTATGATCTTTTTACCATCATAACCGACAGAGTGTGACAACTCCCTGTATTTTTTTTCATAACAATAATTGGTATAAAATTGACGTCAACGCCTTCGGTTCACAACTTTTGTAATGAGGCAATTTTCGTCATGGTATGTAAAGCAATTAAACAGCTGTTTTTTATGTTATTTTTGTTTCCTTTTTTTCGGATGGGGGGGGGGGGGGGGCACTTCAAACCTAAACCATATTCTGCTGTGATGGCACCACTGTTCTAATAACGAAAAAAGGGTAGTAGAAAACTAATGGCAAGGGTGAAAATGTACTTTTAAATTATCTTCCATATGAAAAAGAAACAGATTTATTACAGAAGATGAAAAGAGATGAAATCACGCTATGATATAACATTGACATTATGGATTTATATAGCAAAAATGATATCGATGATTTCTTTACAGTTATCATTACCCTGGTCATCGGATTCAAGCTTGTCCGCACATAATCTATGCACTTCCTCTTCTCCTTTGGTGGGGGGCATTAAAAAAAAAAAGCAGCAAAAAAAAAACAATTCAAATCAAATCTCGTGTTTAGGTATCAAATTACTCCAAGACTCTCTAACGAGCAAAAAAGGTGAATTAGTGAAATTAGAAAATAAATAAAAGAGAGAAGGAAAACAACACTCGGGGTCTATTGATGTAAAAGGTGTCAAGATCAAAAGAGGGGCACAATTTTCAGTCAGAACCCCCACCCCTCCCCTAGTGTCTAGCAATGAAAAATCAAGGTGAAACATTTCAATACAAACTTAAAGGATGCTGTATTCTACCGGAATGCAATTTCCGTCTATCCACGTGCTACTCTTGAAACGCCGAACAAAAATGTCAAACAAACAGAAAAGAAAAAAAACACAACAACATCACGCTAAATCCAAACAATCCCTCAAAGTCATTATTATTGAGGTGTCTTATAAGGTCTATTTTTTTTGCAGGGGGTAGAAAACAAATATTGAGGGGACAAAAATTGTTTAGTGTTCTGAAGTAAGGAACCGCCACACTGACTCCTTATGGACCGATTCTAGGCAATGTATGGCAATGTCGGGTTTCGTTCGGTATGTAGTAGGTGTCGTGTCGTTCTCGTTCGTGTGAGTGGGGCATAACAAAGGAACATGAAGGTGAAACATTCCAATAAAACCTTGAAGGGTGCCTGTGTTTAAACTGGAATCCAATTTCCGACCCTCCACTTTCTTCCCGTGTACGTGCATGAGAGCTAGTTAATCACATTCCTCCCAATCTACCCTATATTATTAAGGGGCTCGACGTTATGATGACGTGGGCAATAACGTAATTTCGTATTAGTTAAAGAAAATGCTCATGTTTTATTATAAAAAGTATTTTTATCCTGACTTAATCAAACAAAAAGGAATTAGACGCAATTATGATGATGTTGTTTTTGCTACATGTATATTGAACCAAAATTAACAAACACTGGTATGATCATAACGGCATTTCATTGGAAATGTCATGTCCGCGTAATCCAATTGATCTTCTTCTTTTTTTCTTTCTCTTAAAAAACAAGAGGAATCGAAATCCTTACTGATCTCATATATTAATATTGTTATCATTATTATTATTATAAGTGATCACCTCGTTTTGGAGTTTAATGCACTCCCGAATTGGAATCCTTTTCAAAGTAATCCAATGAATTACTCATGTTGAGAGTGGATCCTAGGAATTAAAGCATGAATTTCCACTCAAGAAAAAAAAATTACATTTAGATTACTCCTGAATGGATTTAAACTTCTGTACGTTGAAGAGTTTGGTGGGGAAAAAGTAGCGTTGTGTAGGTCTTACATTGTCATCAGTGACGTTTTACAGTCTCGTGAAAATGAATTTATAGAATCATGTACTATTTTATCTCATCCATAAATAGTATGCACTTGTCCTAATGCAAAATTTGGAGATTTGTAAACAGTCATCTAAATAAATACTTTGATCTATAAGGAAATCTTTGCATTGATCACCCCAGTAATACAGAAGGCGCCATACCATTTGCCGCAAAGCGAAATATAAGCAGTCGGATTCATGCTTCTTAATCTCCTTAACTTTAATACCAATGTCATGCAAGCTTTCGAAGAACCTTAATCTCATCACCTGAGATACTGACATTCGTGATATTGATGTTAGCGTGTGAAACCTTGAGCCAGTGGGATATGTGTTTGTCACAATTAATCTGAAATGGGTTATGTGAACGTTTGGCCATCTGACATTTTCAAGTAGGTTTCTTTCAAAGGAAAAGATTGGAATGGTATCTTAATGTAATTTAAAGTCTTTTGATATAGAAGCAGTTTATTTTCGATTCTAGGACAACCTACTAGCTGGACGTCCATCCTCCAAACAATTATCTCCGAAAACTAACCTCTATTGCATCTACTCCCGAAAAATTTGAAACCCGGACAAGTGACTCCTAGGACAACCAACCCCCAGGACAATTACCTTGGACAATAATTACCACATATTCTATCTGTGTAAGGTCATCTTGGTTAATTTGTAAGGGATACAGTTGTCCGGATTGAACTAGAAAAGTATTGCACTCTCTGTGGAGGAAGTTTTACATGTGGATATTGAGTTATTCAGGGGGGAAAAGTCCTGTTCTAAAGAGGGCAAACATCCGTGCACAGAAATTGCCCCCCCCCCCCTAAAAAAAAAAAAAAAAAAAAAAATGTGCAGAAAACTATGTTCCCTTTTCAACACCAAAATACTTGCTTTTTAGCCTTTCGTTCGATTCTTTCCCTTCCCCCTTGGCTAAACCTCCTCTATCCTGCAGTGTCCTTAGACAATATCAATCACAGAAATTGCATTTGCAAATTAAAATTGAGTGTTTTCATTGTTACGTCATAAATGCGCACATTGCATGCACACTGCATAGAGTGTTTCCATTGTTGCGTCATTTGTGCGCACACTACATGCGCGCGCAAATTTTCATGGTAACTACAATATTACAAGAGAGAAACAGAAACATTTTCATTATCCCCTTTCAATTTATTTCCTCTACAGCTCTATGGATTATAATATACTACGTTTGAAGATTTCATGTCCATCTGCATATGGTACTAGCTCACACTTTAGACGTTTATGTAAGTACATTTCGAATCACACCGCATCTAATGTCATGAAAATAAATTGTAATTTTACCTTGGTAAACTTGTATTTCTCATAGAGTTGTTCACAGCATAATTATTCCATATTTGTCATAATTATTTCATAGATGTCGTTGATGAAGTATTATTAGCATAATATTGTGTCAAAGTCCCATTTTTTCTCTCTCTCACTTTCATCATTGTCCGCTTATTTGAAAAGCAGCCCCCCCCCCCCATTTTTTATTTCTCTTTTCGTCAATGCTAAACATGTTCAATCTTTTCAAATCCCCCCTTATTACAATTAATATCCGGTGACCTAAATACCCCTGTCGGCAAAACTGAAAGTCTGAAGATTCTTTTTTATTCTGTCAGATTTTTCCCCGCAAATTTGAAGGCCTTCTTTTTCGGAACGTGATGCCCCTCCTTCATGCAATATATTCATTCACGCCCTTGAAGACTGACTATCCATGTCTTTTTGTGAAAGTAAACTGTCGGCACCCACGTCTTTTCGAGAGGAAGATAGGTGGACTCACACTTTTCAATCTAAACAAATAATTTAAAAAATGGTACCTTGAAGGAGACTCGGAAACAATTATTGTCGGCAAATTATATGCGACATGGTCACCGATCCAGACCCTTACTCGTATCTGTATCTTTAATGGTCCTCAACACGCCCTCAAGTGATAAACGTACCTCAGGGATCAATTATAGGTACCCAACTCAGTTCATACTTCTCTCATACTTTTTTATCATTCTGGAGACAGTTTTTCTCTAGTGTATTATCATCTAATAGGAAGAAAAAAATTGATAACAGAATATCATAAAATTGAGGTGACCGGCTCACCCAACACAGATCTATCTCATAGTCATGTTCCTTTCACAGCCTTTAAGATTGACATGTATTTCAGTAATACAGCCGTTCATCTATAATGCCGAGACAAAAGATTCACTCATCCCTTTCAATCAGATTTAAAAATAAGACTTTGGGACAAAATTGTAAGCAAATTGATCTGACGTACTAGCCCCACCTGCCTCGAATTTCCCCGACATAGAACTTATTCCTTTTCACGCCCTCATATACTGCCATGTATCCTATAGCTGGCCTATCTTTTGCAATTTGAATGAAGCTTTTCGGCACAATTAAAATGTTCTCCAATATGTTGCGATTTTTCACCGGCCCTTACCTTTCACACATTCATGTTCCTTTAACGCTCTTGAATACCGACTAGTCATGGTTTTCAATGAGGAGCGGCACCCGTCTCTCTCTCCCCGAGGAGAAATTCACTCAAGTTTCTCAATCTGAAGGACTTATTTTATGGAAAAAACTTTTCAGCGCCATTTGTCGGCGAATTTGTTCCGACATACTCGCCGCTCTGACATTCAGCATGTTCAATAATTCTCCTCCGCATCCTTGAATACTGATTAAGCATGTCTTTTAGTGTCAAAGCCTATAACGCCGTAGAGGAGAGATTCAGTCACAATTCTTACATTTGATTTATTCTTCACATTCATGTTCCTCCGACGCTCTTCAGTGCTGACTCGTCATGGCTTTCAGTGATAAAGATTATTGGCACCAATCTCTTTCCGAGAGGGAAAATTCACTCACACTTCTCAATTTGAGAGAGTTTACATTTCCCTAAACCACTTGGCGTAGCGAATGGGGTATAGAAGGGCACATGCCCCCCCCCCAAAAAAAAAATATATATATATATATATAATGGCGAAGAGAGAGAAAAGGTCACACTTGTACAAGCATTGCTTTTTGTATACTCCTCTGTTTCCAATATGCATTTCTACATTGTTGTTAATGTTTACATTGATTTGTAATGTTTTGTTGGAAACATAAATAAAGTGAATTGAATTGAAATTGAACTGAAGGGGGAGAAAGATAGCGAGAGGAAACATAACATATTATATACCTCATACATGATTGTCATTCACTGATTGATCAAAACTATATCACATGTCAAGGAGCATTTCGATATATCAAGTATCATTACGTCAGAGGGTTTGATAGCTACTATCAAACCCCGGGATAGGACCCCTAACCTCTCCCGCGACGTAGTTGCGCACACACATTTTTTGAGTTGCTAGGCTACCGCAATTGCGCGGTTACGCGCAGCGCGTAGGAATTCAATACTCTTGATGATGATAGAAGGACCGGTGTGAACACCACCTTGGGAGTGATAGTTCCCACCATCATCCTCATGAGCAGTCAATATTTGTATAATGGCCATTTCATACACTGCTCCTAAACCATGTGCTTGTGGAGTTGTGTTTCATCCATCTTGTAAGACTGTTGCCCCCATCCTTCGATTCTTGGTATTACGCTACGCCACTGTCTACATCATTCTTATCCGCGACTCCATCGTCCATTTCTTGGAATTAAGTCTGTGTCCAGGATTAAGGCATGCTTATCTGTTCGTAACATGATTTGTGAGTGTGGGCGTTGATTGGCAGGGGGATCCATATTTCTAAAGGAACTTATTATCAAATAAACGTATACCTATGCTCAACTTGTAGAGGGAAGCTTTATATATAAGAAACTGTATTTTCATATTTGTGTAATACATACTATGTATTCATGCTATTTTTTGATAGTTTATAACATTTAACACTGTGGCAACCTTATCGGTAAAACTACCGCAATTGTTGCCTCGGCTTTTATTTCCTGCCAGGTACCCATTTATCTCACCTGGGAAGAGCGCGAGAAGTAAAGATAAATATCTTGCCAAACAACGTTTAGTGCTGCAGCAGGGATTCGAACTCCGAATCTAGTGGTTCACAGTCTAGAGCCCTATCCACTAGACCACAACACATATTCAATATTTCTTATTTTGAAACGTCAAAGGATATTATTAAGCAAAGGAATTCCATAATACTTTAGAATTTTGGGTACAATTTTCGTAGAGCAGTATTCACTGTGATCTCGATGAAGTATGTTACTTTTACATTATTGAGCTGATAAACAGATTTAGTTTTACGCACAAAAATACAATTGAATTTTAAATGTATAAACTGTGTGCTCGTTTCTGATAAAATGTATAAGAACTCTTCGTATAGTTGTCCAGTGACGTTGAACTTACATCGATAATTAACACTGTAACCGTGGCCCTCATGTTACATAAAACACCAATCGCGCTAATGCACTTTCCTGTTTATTATGCCATAAGACTTCCTTTTAATGTTCGCTCGTGCAAGCTTTATTTGTATTCATGAGATTCAAGCAATCTACTTGAGTTGGCACTCTCATCCATCACACAATCGAAATTATGTATACTGCTCTGCATCTTCAACTTGTGCATTTTTTGTCTATACAAACACAAAAAATTGTTGCATACAATCACAAAGAATTGTTGTAGTTAATATTAAATGTGATTTGGTAATTCTGTTATTAAACTTTACAATGCCGGTCCGCGATATCGTGCATTATCCATCATGGATGTTATGAATATAGATTTCATTTTCATTTTCATTTTCACTTAAATGAATAATCAAAAATGTTATTCTTCCGTCTCACCGGCTACAGGATTGAGCATTACCTTGATATTTGTAAAATGGCTAAAATGTAATATAAGGACGAAATGCCCCTTTAGCAAAACGAGTTATGAAGACTAAAATTTCCAAGCTGTTTTTATTATTTTTTAACAAACTTTACTCTTGTTAATCTTTATTATTCTGTCGTACGAAATATTTTGGAAGTGAGATTAAATATAAATTATTATTTTCATCATTTTGGAGCCCTCGGTAGTTCCGCATGTATTCGTTAGTCTCCTTGGCTGTGTCATTTTTTTTAACCCAAAAGAGGAGAAAATCTCCAACTTTCCATTGAGAAAAACATTTCTAAATCGTTATAAAATATGAGGTGAAACACGTTTTTACTCTATTCGTTTCCATTTCTTGGTTGACCGTTCGTAAAGTTAATTTTAAATCTTCTTTTCGCTGTTACTTAAGTCTCTCTGTTCCACCCCCCCCCCCACTCCATTCTCTTTTTCTGCATCTAATGCGTCTTATTGTGTTCCAACACAAAATAACAATTTTTCTCGATCATGCTTATAAAGGAAACAGAGAGTTTCGTAAATCCTTTTCAATTCAACTTTCTCCCTTGTGTTTTTCCTCGTGTATCTTTAATGAAGTTATAATTCAATGAATTATTCCAGCTGTGAAAACACAGTTTCGAGCGTCGATTTTTATTTTCTTTTGTTTGTTCGACCGTGTGCTGGTTGGTGAATGCTTCGACCATAGCGTTTGAAGAGAAATCGTTGTGACAAGCGTACGCAAGCGCGGTCATAGGTTAAATCATATCGTTCCTTCTCACATAAAATCTCTATTGGAGTGAACGATTTGAAAACTCCATGAAAATGACTAATCAGTCAGCAACGACTTCCGCTAACATAACTATGTCTATAAAGTAGCTATAGCTTTGACAAGCCATTTGATAACCTCATACTGTAACCCCAGTTGGAATGAATAATGCAAGTCATCTCTCGATTGAGTCGATTCCATTAATTCCCCCACTCATCACCGCTATCGCTAAGGTTGAATAAAACATGACGGTGACGTAAGGAAATGAAACAAAGGGGAGATAGAGGGAGAGAGAGAGAGATAGAAAAAGAAGAAGAAAAAAAGAGAAAGACAGAGGAATAGAGAAAGATAAAGATGAAGAGAGAAAAAGAGACTTGGAATTAATGAGAAACAAGAGATAGAGAGAAAGAGAGAGAGAGAGAGACAAAGAGAAAGAAAATAAGAGAATAAAGGATTAATTGAACGATTTAGGGTATTAAAATGAAGGAACAGAGTAATAATAAGGGGGGAAAGCTGATAAACAAAGAAGTCAAAACTAGAAAACGAAAGAGAAAACGGAGAAACCGAGAGAAACCAAGAAAAACATAGAGAAACAAGATAGAGAGAGAGAGAGAGAGAGAGGGGGGGGGGGGGGAGAAAGAAGTGCGATCTATGCATTAATATAGTTGTTTTCCTTTCCAAAATGGTTTATAGAATATGTGGTGCATGCATGATAATGAAGGGATACCTCGAGTGATGTGAACTTTGGCAGTTGAAAGTTGAACCAGGAATAAAAGTATAATAAGAGTACATGTGAATGCAATTTATAGTCGGCTGCATTGCGCAAAATTGTAGGACTAATTGTTGTTTTTCCCCGGCAAAATATATTCCAATCTGTCATCTTTGTTTTCATAATCTGAACCGAACTTTACCACAATAAAATACGCTTTTTGAAATCTGGTATGATTTTTTTACACAATAAAAACGTTTAAAAAAAAAGATGGGCATAGGCAAACGAAGAGATGGTGCACCCCCCCCCCCCAACCACCCCTCCTCTCACCTCTCCAACGTCACATAATGTAGTCATTACTTTAATACATTCGGCAGTAAGGCGATCTACAGTGTATTTTAATGTATTAAAAATATATTTATATAATATAATTTGATGACGACATTTCACAAGCCTGTTCCCTAATGTAAAAACCTCGCAAAAATGCCATCTTGTTTGAAGTTTCACCTGTATTATGCCACTCATTACTAATAACTAATAAATCAACCTGCTTCGAAACCATCTGGTTACGCATGCGTGGCTTGGTTAATTAGCAAAGGGTAATGACGAACAAGTTCATGCCCATGGGTGTCACAAACGTCACGCACTTGATCAATCGTGTGTCCATCTCTCATGATGAGTGTCCAACATGGCTTTAATGACGTTTACAGACAGGGTCGATTTCCAATAAAGGTGGTAAATAATTTGTGACCTTTCTCATTCTTGTTTTGTTGCTTCTTGTGGGGGATAATTATCATAGTTTAGTTTCCAATGACGAGGTTTTGCCTTTCTAGAAATAGCTTAAAAGTTTTGGAACGAAAAAACTAGTGGGTGCAGTGCCACATACCCATTTTTGTGTACAGTGCTCTCCGTCGATTTTTTTGGATTTCTTATCATTTTTTAAATTTAATTACCTTAAAAGCATTACAAAACATTGGACCAAATTCTGATGCCATTTACATGTATATATAATTAGCTCCACTTTATCCAAATCTGGGTGGAATACTAAATGATTTTTCACCAAGATATGGTCACATTATTATCATATTGATGATTAAAAAACCTCACCATAAATAAATATTGATATTTACTTCGTAACCAACCATTCTCAATAAATTCTGCCCAAGATCTATCAACATGCAATCCCATGACCAGTGTCCAACTTGGCTTTTAATGGCGCCGAGGGTGACATCACGATAGCTCAGAAAGGTGATGAACCCTAAAGCAAACCCGAGAGCTAATTTGTAGGCAATATTTTACAGAACTTATACAGCGTAACTAAAAAGAATATATCAAGTTATCTCTCTTGTCATTGTTGTTGTTGGTTGTTAATGGTGATTCTGCTATTGTTATCGTGCTAAATATTTGACAATGAATTACATATTCAATACGGAGTGTTTTATTATATTACCAGTTTAGTTAACGATGGTCATTTTTGTCACGTGATGTAAATTGTAAAAACATTAATGTCAATATGACCACAATGTCTCCACTCAAACTTCACCTCTATTTTTCTCTTTCTCTCTAGTTATAATGAACCCTTGGACGAGCAGTTTTTAATGATAGAGTGCGAGTGATTATAAGCCTATCTCCCAATGACCTCTGTGTCACATTCCGATGAGGTCTTCTTTATTTACAACACATTATCTTGTAGCGCGATGACTCATGGCAATGACAACAAGCATTACACATGTTACTGATACACACACACTTTGTACATTGTTTTATTGAACGGTGTTTGTTTGAACAGTGCTGTAAACGATTCTTTTATCATATTTCAAGAGATAATAGTATTATGTTCGACCATTATCTAATCAATAGACATATTATATTTACCATTTCATTTCAATATAACAAGGAGGACAATTTTTGTTTGTTATAATTTCATTTAGAGCTAGAAACAAATGAGTCAGATTCTACGTCTCCTATACGACCAAACCAACAAAAGTACTTTGACCTCAATGAGGACGTTAGTGTACACAAAAATATACATCAGCGAGGGAATTAGTAAGAATTTGTCAAACATGCTATAGAATTTGGAGTAGTATATTGCCTGAGAGGCGAAAGGAGTCGCTCCACCAACTACTGTAAGTTCTCTCATCTGGAGATGTTGGTAATTAGGATTCGATAGACGAGAGCTCTCTCATTAGTCATGTTAATTATACTAATGCCCAGAAATGTGATTATTATCTATTATCTATTATTTATTTATGGAATGAAGACAAATTACCCGTTGCCTGATTTGATTTAACTCGAGTTGACTATTAAAGTCAGATCTCGACTATTGACCGGCCGGTCATAAAAACAAATTAACCGGTCATTAGTGCTAATGACCGGGAATACACGTTAGAAAAAAAAATGCTCAGTCACATGCCCGCCCTCAACCAATAATTTGATTAGGTTCTAAGTCATCATTTGATAAACCACTATATTCCTATACCCAGACACCATACGTTCAACTGCCAGGTAGACATCAAGACACCTGAGCACTCTATACAATACTCGAAACCAAGGCGCAATAGTACACCTATTTTGTATACTACCACTCTTCGACCATCAATATAACCAGCATGTGAACCTTGTTAAACCTCGCTCGCTCGTGTGTACATTGCAACGGAACATTGCATCTGGCTATCTATCATTGCACATCCCAAGGTCACATTCATATTCAAGTCCATGTGACTGATTGATACCTCTAGACAAGGTGACTTTCATCATTGGCTCGAGCTCGAGCCGACACAATGACATCACTGTTTTCATCTTTATACTGTTTGAACATGTAATGTAATGTAGGCCGTCACATTTCAATCGCACACACCCACTCACGCACACTCACACGTACATACACGCACAGAAACAGAGAGACAGAAAAGGAAAGTTGAAAATTATTATTAGTAGTGGTAGTTAAAATTATTCAAGTTTATCTTTAATACAGTCTTTTTGAAAATCATGAATAAAGGGGAACTGAAGAAAAAAAGGTGAAGACCGTTGATTATCAGTGGAATTAAAATGTTAGGCCTAGATTGATTTAAGTTTATACAAAACTGTACTCTTTTCTCTCCTATACAATGTTGGCTATACAAGTTTTGTTTTATGTATTTAGATCTTGCAAACAAATTGAATAAACTTAACATTTATTAGTATTCTTAATTTTCAGAAGGCAAGTATATATTAAAAGTCAGTCGTCATTCGCCATGGTCACTTCGAAGAACATTAGTTATGCCCGGTACAGCTGACAAAACTGTAAATTGTTCGCTTTATTTCAATACAGCCAGTTGTTGCAGCTTAATATGTTCTTGTCTTCGTTGCTGTCGTGAACGTTTGCGTTATCGTCATATTCTTATTCTCTTAATATCTGGAAATGGGGCAATAATGCTGTGCATGCGTAATTTTGTCGAGGACAAAATTGACCCAGAAAAGTTTATTACGTTAATGATTTTCCACAAATACCGCTGAACAGTAGTGTTACATTTCTACCTCATTTCACGCGATTAAACCTAATTTATTTAGCAATCATTCAATGTGGAAAACGTGGTTAAGCTTACCTTCCGTACAAAAACAGTTGTCAAAAATTATTTCTGCTTGCTTAATTGCCGGTTTTTTAATAGCATTGTGACGACGTGTTCATAACAGCACTAGGGCTATTCAAGCGCAATTCATGTTGATTGACAGTTGTTTCACCAATGTCTGACAATATAAATTCAGCAGTTCCTAATCATGATGACTTACTATATAGCAACATTTGAGCTAATGTTTTCCATTAAGTGTATTATGATTAAATTCCAAAGGGCTGATGTTTTAGACAAAATGACTGTATTTTAGAATACGAATACTAGTACCAATCGTATACAATATTTTTTTTTTTTGCATTCATCGTGTGAAAATTGTATGTTTTTGAAAGGATATTTAAGATAAAACATGTGATGATTTCGAGTAAAGATTCTGTTAAACAAAAATATAAATCTACGACATATGAATGTTAAGTGTTAAAGGCTCTAAATTTGAATGTTCCTTGTGATTATCTACAGTACATAATTGAGTACACATTTGGCCGAAGAGTAGCGTATCCCATAATCAGGGCCAGCTCCGGGAGTGGGAGGGGGGGGGGGGGCGCTTCGCATAGGTTTTTGTTTATTAACCCATCCCAATTTGCCTGATTGGACCCCTCCGTTTGTTTACAAAATCCCGGAGCTTTTGTACTTTGTTCATACTGGAAATGAATAATTTCCAATTAGTACAATAAAATGATTATGTCTACATGGTTTGAACATCATGCTTTTCTTCAAATATCATAAACTAACCAATATTTGATACATGAAATACATTATAGAGAAAAGAATCCCTCCGATTTGTTAAACATGTATATTAAAAAGTGATTTGATTTATACTTTTAACGAAACGTCTGAAAAGGGGGTCATAGTATTTGTGTACTTGTTTTTGTTTGTATAATTATCTTTAATTTGGTAAAGTATACACGAATTTCAGTATGGGGGAACGTGTCATAAAGCAAACAACCTTGCATCGACGTCAGCACTGCGCTGAAATAAGATTATAATAGAAGCCTGTGCAAGTGGATTGGTGGTGGAATGGTCATTCACTGCTTGACCTGAATAAAACTCATCGTCATTCTCCGATAAAACATATGGCTTCTTCTTGATTGCAGAACCATAATCTGCTTAGAAAGGAATTATACTTAATGGCTGCAGGGACTATAGTCACTGGAACTCCAATCATATTACAATATAGGTGAATTGTATACGGACTCAGCTCACCACTTTGTGCTAGAAATTCGATAAAGGGTCATTTCAATCTCTCTCTTTTCTTCCCTCTTTCTCTATTTTCTTCTCTCTCCTTCCAAACCCTCCATCACTTTCTCTATTTATACCTCGCTAATATCAACACACCCCTCTCTCTCTCTACTTTGTTGTTAACTCTCCGTGAAAAGGCTTTTCTTCACTGTCAAAAAAGGGTTCGTTGTATTTTTTGTTGGCCTTCTTCTTCCTTTTATCTTCTATCTAGTGGGACAAGATATACTCCAAAGTGTCTTTAGATTAAAAGGAGGGTGCTAGTTTAAGATTGGTTTAATTGGCATTAACATTAGAGTTTTGCTTTTAAATTTTGGTAATGATGACGTGGTTAGCGTCACTCATCATGAGTTTACGTACAAGGGTAACATGAATACTAATCACATATTCCAACTCACTCTTGCTGCGCAGGCCAATTAGTGCTGTTAAAGATCTCATTTTAAATTTCTACTGGCATTAGGCATTTTCGAAGACGTAAACAATTTGTCTGTAAACATTTCATGCACATCATGCCTAAAATGTTGTTGGAGGGAGAGCATCTTTCCTCATACGGTTAATCAATTATTTCGGAGGAAGAAGCACAAAGTGGAATGCTAAATTGTTGTCAATTTCTTGCCGGATGATCTCAACCATGCAGAGGAGGTTGCCTTTTCCCTCAATTTACTTCGGTTAGGATGCGCATTATGCCACTTAAGGAATGTCAATTCAAGATGGCATCTTTCCACGGGTATGGAAAGCACGTAATGGACCTAAAGTACAGTAACCTCCCCATGAAGAAGCAAAGGAATACAGATGCAGGGCGATGATTATGCAGACCGAACTTATACAGGGCGATCTTATGCAGTGCGATCTTATGGCGGATTGGTGCGTTGTCTCAGGTCACGTGATCAAGTGGTGAACTTGAGGCGCCATGACCATGCATTAAGGAGTGTGTACGGCTTCCACAGTAACGATATGGTACTGTTAAATACTTTTGTCTTTAGAAACAGCATAATTTATTTGTGATGGAGCAAATCCGAATAGAAACGCATTGAAGTATTTCTTTAAATTATTATTATTATTTGATTTGATGTGATTTTACATGCCTTTGGTGAATTAAATGTATAAATCATAGCAGTTAAAATCTGAACTGGGATTCTTTTACATTCAATTAAATAGAAAAAATAGATACATTTTAAATATACAATAACGATAAATCACCTTGTTATTGATATATATTACGATAGCATACAAGTAGGTGTAACTAATTACACGAAGTGATTTGCAACAAACTCATTGAATTGTCAACGCAAGGTCACATAAGCCGTATCACGTGTTAATGAGTATTAAAACCACTGTTTTGCAATGGAAGGAAGAGATACATTTTTAATCTACGTGGATTTTGTTTTGAACTTTCTTTAAACAAAGATAATGTGGCAATGTAACAGCTGAAACGAATTTAAGGGTTTTCATAATACACATGTTCCCGCAATTGTCCTTTAAAATGTTCACGCCACAGTGCAAACTGTACCCTTTCCTTGGTGGCTCCCATAAACAAACATGATCATCATCGATTGGAGCTGGTTAGGACCTCAATTACTAATGTAATTATTGGCTGGAAGGTGTTGCAATATCAAATTAGAAGTGTGAAGCCCATTACTTGAAGTGGGATTGAAGCTTTAATGAAGAGAGATTTGTGAAGTAAATTAGGGTAATGTAAATGCTAACGTGAGGTGGCAAGGTGTCGCCGCCGTTGATCACGGGATTTGCATAAAAGGGAACAATTCGAGCGATCCTCTCGCCTCGCCGACGATCTTGTGATCAATGATGAAAACATAGAATTACCAATAATTATTACTAAACATAATTGGATACAACTCTAGACATAAAAAGGCGGTCTCGTAAACCTTGAGAAAAAATTGTCAGAAGGCCCGCTAGCCTGATATGTTGTTCTCGGCTCTCTTTTTTCTTGGGCTTTTTTTCTCGTGAACCCCGAGAAAGATAATGTTGTTTAAAGCCTCTCTCAGATAATGAGGTCGTCAACTGCGATGGGTTTTTTAATTCATGACGTCACATTTCTTAAGTATTATAGTAGAAAGAGGAGTACAATTAGATTTAGTTTAGAATTGTAATAATCATCGATTAAACATGTATGTTGCTGTAATGTTTGCTCTGCACTTTAAAACTGCTTAGGAACTTGACATTTAGGGATAATAGGAAGAACACATAGCATTCCACAAGATGTCAAATCATTCTTCCCTATATACCGCCGTTTAATCCCTCGCACAGACCATATTGCCATGCTTCATGCTGCGGGCCAAACGGCGTGGAACGATGAATATCAGCTTTTCTTTGGTTACGTCTCATCGATTTCTGTGGCCTTTCCGACAAAATTAGTTCCAAGTCATGAACAGGCTTGTTGACAACCCGTGGCGTTGCGGCGGGAGGCTTAGAGGGGGGAAGGGGCACCTAGGACAGGTAGGGACGTAGTAATGGTACTGAATGTATAAGAGAGTGTGGCCAGGAAAGAGGTACATATTTACAGAGGAATTGGGAAGAGAAGGAGAACAAAATTAAGAGAGAGCGGAGAGAAATAACTCCATAATAACGGGGGAATAGGTATTAAGAAAGAACGGGATATAGAAAGAGATGGGGGAGAAGATGTATAATTATGATACAGATGACTAGATAAAACATGTAAACGAGTGAGATCTTGGAATGTAAGAATAGAAATAGAGGGAGGAATAGGAAGAGAGAGAGAGAGAGAGAGAGAGAGAGAAGGAAGGGGAAAGAGAGGGAACGGAAGGAGTGAGACAGACATAATTATAGGTATGATTTGCTTAAATTCTCAAGTAGGCATAGGCCTATACGTTATTTGGTAGATACATGGGAGGCCCCTGGTACTATTTTAGCAATGTAATGAATATGCCTGTAGAGTGTAACTTACGAAAGCTGGTATCCTTTGGGGCCCTAAGGATGTATACCAAAGTGAAATAAGGTGAGAAAGTTAAGAGACAAACAAAGAGAGAGATAGAGAGAGGGAAAAAAAGAGAGAGAGAGGGGGGGGGTTGGAATAGAGAGGGGAGGGAACAGCATGGGTAGTGTATTTGATGTTAGACGATACAGACGTTTATATTGTAAATGCAGATTCGTTTTGCACGCATCATGCGAATAAACCGCAATAATCAACGTTAACACAATGAACAGAATGCCGATGATTGCTATACGAAAAAGCTTAGTATCCTCTGCTATTCTTCGATTTAGTTGTGCCAATCATCTCTTCATATGATTTTCCTCCAAACTTTATTTTTGATAAAACTTAATAATGATCGCTTGTGAAATGATCTTCATATCTAACGAAGATACACATACAGCGTATAGTCATTACCCTAGTTCGGAACTAAATAATGATTGCATTGATATAGCATACCAGCGTGTATATCTACTCCATCTAACTATTTGTCTGGCATTAATCATGTGAGGATGCTGTGAGCATGCCCTATTTGTTGTAAGAGGGAAAAATCCTTTGGAAAAAAAAAGAGGATTGTTTGCATACAATATAGACGCAGAATGAATTTGCAATCTTTTGCATGAATTGTGCTGCTCTTTTAAAAAGAAAGTTGAGTTCTCGGGAAGAAGGTTTCATGGAAGAAATGTCCCCTGTTGCACTTCAAATGCCCACGTATTCGAGAATATGGCAAGAAAAATAGGGAATTTTTGACAAAACTTCAAGCTATATGAAAATAAAAATAAAAATTGGATCCGAAGTCCAACATACATATAACCATTTGTGTGCAGTGCATGTGTTTTATTTTTATTAAAGCAAAATTGAGTCTATTTCAATTTGATCGAGTCATAACCCCATCGTATACTGTATAATAAACCTTTCTAAACATTGTTAAAGTATATTTCACATCGTAATCGCATTATGATCTTTGAACCACAGAGCTGTTGCACCTTGATCCGGTACCCAACTTAGCCAAGTCAATTTGTTGGAAATAGTGTTACAAGTTCGCGTGCTCCGGCGCCATTTTCTACGTATATACCTGTAGGCCAGACGTTTCACCACCTCATCCCTTTGAACTAATCGACAAAACAGTCCTCTCTCTCGGTCGCCCTTTATCAGTAGCGATGCGGATGAGATCAAATATTCCGTGGGATTTATACCGCATCTCATTTCTCAACCTTCTTTTCTTTTCCCTTTTTTCCTCCCCTGTCTTTTTCTTATTCTTCTTTTTTGTTTGATTGAGCGGTTTGACATTTATTGCCAGGCGGCTGCCGGGATATGAGAAGCAGCCGACAACATCATGTCATTAAAATCGATCACTGATTTAGCCTGAATAATTGATTAGCTCATGAAAGTTGCATACTTTCATTTCGCAGAGGAAGATACCTGAAGAGCGATCAGCTATGTGCACTCTTATCCCTTCTACATCAGTCCCGCCCACCCTACTCCCCCCCCCCCCACCCCCTCTCCCCTCTCTCTCTCTCTCTCTCTCTCTTTCATCCCCTCTCTTTCTAATTTGCTATCTTTTTCTCGTCCGTGCTGTTGATGATTGTAACTTTTTTCCCGGTAGGTCTCTCTTTCTCTTACCACTCTCTCTCTCTCTCTCTCTCTCTCTCTATCTCTCTTTCTCTCTTCTCTCTCTCTTTCATTCCCCCTCTCTATCTCGTTCCATGTGTGTCCATGTCTCTATTTCTGTATTTGCCTCTGTCTCCATCTCTCTCTCTCTCTCCTACTTCTAAACATCTATCTCACCTTAATAATCTTTTTAAAATTTCTTTTATTACTTGATAATATTTCAGTTTCTCTGTTTCACTCTCTTTCTACATTATGAGTATCTTATTTCTGTACGATTTACACTGTTTTCAAAAATAATTATTTCATTGTTTCATTACACTTATCCCTGGTCTTCACATGAACTTCCACTTGAATTTCCCCTCTATTTCATCTCACATTGACTAAATGTCAAAACTAGAAGGATCAATATGTTTTCTTCTCCGAGAGGGTCAAAAGTTTATCTATTCGAATGCATTGATTGACAGCCGGTTGTCATATTTGTGTCGATGATTGCTTTTTGTTTTCATCGCCTTCCCACACAATTTACGTAAACATTACATCAAGTACCCTTTGAAGTTTAACATTTATTCTACATATATGTGTTATGTTTGTTTACAAAACTTCATTTGTATTAAAGTAGTAGAGCGTCCGCCTCACAACCGGGAGGTCGTTGGTTTGAACCCCGGCCGCGTCATACCAAAAAGATGGGAGTTGTTGCTACCTTGTTTGGCGTTCAACAATAAGGGATATATAGAGCAACGTCGACCTGGCGCTGCTCAGTGGCTGCCGGGCTCACGATCAATTGGGCAAAAAGAATTTCCGTTTCGGTTTAATAACATTTGGAGTGGACTATTAGGATATCATTATTATTATTATTAATTATTCATCGTATATTCTTTACGAGATTAGCACTCGCCAGTAGTTAAAATATTGTTCTAGTTATACTTCAAGTCCCTGTGTAACATAAACCAGTACGAAAGGTATTCATGCAGTAAGGCCTACATGGTCATACAAAAAGATATTTTACAGGAGGATTTGAAACATTAACTACTGAAAAGGAATCTTAATGCGGCATTATTTCTCTATACTATTGACAAATTATAATGTAACATACGACTTCTGGTAACATTAACTTGATTTATATTAAGATATAGATTCAGTAAAGAGACGAATATATTCTTCATTTTCTTTATCTCAAATGAGCGATTGCCGAAAAGATTCGTTCAAACTGTGTGAATGATGAGTGCATGGGGATCATCGTCAAAATAAGCCTCTTTTGTGTGAATAGGCAACAGATTAACGACTTTGCGAAATCCCAATGACTTTTCACGAGCATTACTATGGTTTATACCCTGCATGAGGGTTACAAAAGAGTCATTTATTGACTTACATGTGTGTAGTTTCGCGAAGAATATAAACCGTCTTCTCCAGACTGATTATACTTTAATCTACCTACGCCACTGTCGGTCAGAACGGAGATCATACACTTTTCATTTTTCACACCGACAGAATCACTTGCATAACCTGACTTGTTGAATGGGGGGGGGGGGGGGGGTAGGGTTGCCCAGAGGGGATGACACCCGAAAAAACAATGATCCTCCACGTGGGGGCAGGGGTTGAGATCTTCACCTCTACTTCAACCCTAAGTTTCGTAGATAACTATTTATCATATTTGTGGATACAATAGAGGGCCGTGGCCCGTTTCACCCCCTCCTCCCTCCTGGCTACGCCAATGGATGGAATAGAGAGGGCTTTGAACCAGATACATTGCAATTGTTAAAATAATCTCGAAAACGCTCTACTGCATTTGGTTGTGGTACCCTGCAAGGAGAAAGTAGATTATAATGGTTACATCAGACAGAGACGTAATCGCCTTTTGTTAATGCCAGTTTAGACCTTTGTGAATTCTTCTTCTAAAATAAGTTTCCCTGTAGAGTGAATGTTGCATATTCATCCCATCATCGAAACAAAAGTTACCAGAGCGAAACTGACTGGAAGAGAAAATTTACTGAAACGCTATTTATCTTTATTAATGGCTCTAGTATTTTAAGCATCGTGATTGGTCAATACGCGTCACATGGCATTGACAAATTTTTGATGCAAGCACGATTTTGCAGAAATGAGTGCAGAAAAAGCGCAGCAAAAAGTTATATTGCACGGCGCGTACGCGTGACCATGGAGATCCAGTGCGCGCGCGTACGCGTAGTAATAGTACGCTCCCTCGAGTGCATTGTAGGCTATAGGCTACGCGTAGCTACTTGTACTATTGTACGCTCCATCATGATCCCCAGCGCAGCGCGCGTACGCGTAGCTTAGCTCTAGCTAGAGCGGGGTATTATTAGAAAGCAAATTTTTGTTTTACTTTTGCCTTGGATTTAGACCCGTTTTGACTTTTGGATTTTATAATGAAGCCAGGAATTTCAGCTGTCTGATGTAGACTCGTCTCTAGACACCCTATGCATTTTATTTTTAATCAAACAATGAATCCCGTGGACTTTTTGGTAAGCCTGCAAGGTCTTAGACCCTCATTTTATTTCTAGAACCAACATAACTCTAGATCTAGATCGAACTCTTGTATACTTAAGATCTAAACTTTTGTTTGTTGCTGTTTGTGTCGCTATTTTATAAAACAAAATAATAACGCACTTGACCATGTTGTGCGAAACGTAAATGCAGTGTTCGCTCGGTTTCTTCAGATGGTTCGCACTGTCAACTCGCCGCAAGCGGCTCGTTGCACAGAGCGGCATCAATCTAAAGAAACCTCGCGCGTACTGCATTCACCGCTATTGCACTCTGGGACGTGCGTTATTTGTATACTATTATGACGACATAATGGATCTTCGAGTGCGCACATAGTGAAATACCTGCGCACGCTCAACATGGATAACATGGTAACGCAACTTGCCTACAAACTGTACTGAGAATAATGTTCACTGACTTTTCTCGCTTTACTCATTCATGTGATGGTGATGGCCTAAAATCGTCTCCCGAAATATTTTTTTTCTCGGTTTCGTCCATTCGAGCTTTGTCACTATTTTCTCTCATTAAACAGTTATCAATGGACACGTTGGATTTATACGATTGAGGAGTATTTGTGAAGCAGACATTGGTAATAGCAACAAGGTAGGTTTGATTTTCGTTATCTTCCCATATTGTTGATGTCCTTAGTTGAAGGAGATAATCAATATTACTCTTAGATCCATCTGTGTATAAGTGGTTTTGTATGTAACAAACATTGCAACCTTTTGTCATTATTTGTTTTAATTATATTTCCTTGATTTATGATGATGTACATACCATACACACAAAAGTACAGATTATGTACAAAGGCGTTTCGACTCAGATAAAATTAATGTAGTCAACTTATGCACAACATTAATCTTTGTGTGAAATGATGTCAAAAACAGAATATTATTGAAAAGTAAAGCGAATTCGTTGTAATCACCTGCATTTAAATGATTGGATCCAGGTTTGCACAAAACAGCTGTCATAGCTCTTTTCGTTAGGGGGGGTGAATGCGATAATTTAAAAAATGTTTATTTGTAGAATGACACATTTTAGACGAGAAAAAAAAAGATTTAAAAAAGAAGAATTATGAAATGTATCAAAAAACAATCGTCTTTGCTTTTTGGGGGGGAATAATTTTCTCTCTTTAGTAAAACCGCCAATATTGCTACAGAATTGACTTTGACTAACAATGTCAAAACACGCAGACTTACTGGCGGGTTTTTCCCTGCATGGAGACCAATAGATTATGATTTTGACAGTTGATGCCATATTTTTAAGCAGTGGTAACTTTTCATCTTCATCACCATCCCATGGCAATATAGGATTACAGTAAAGATAAATAAACCTGACATGCGATTATTCCTTCAGATTTAGCTCATCTCATCTCATCTCAACCGTGGTTTAAAAGGTCAAACAAATAAACGAAAAGGAAGTAATATTTGCAGTTATGGTGCATTCATCGATGGAAGAACGTTTAGTTCCGTTCATTTGTTTGTTTTTTGTTTTGTTTTTCAACTTCGGTTAGAGAGTAACGACACAAAAAGATATAGGATATTTTATAAGACAGCTATACAAATTCGTAGAAATCCTGTATTTCTAAATGATATGTTTTATATATTTTAAAAAATTAGCAGTCATTTTGTGTGAGTGTGTGATGAACTTAGGTCCTATGCCAGAAGTGTGTCGACCACCACATTTGTTGTTGTGATCTTAGACTTTTGTGACGGTTTTTTGCACCTAGTTTTTTTACTTTCAACTACATTAATTTTCATCTCTCTGCAGAATCTACCTTGTCTATCGCATCTTAGAAAACAAATATATATCTCTTTTCTTTCGCGATATTATCCAACCCGGTATTTTGAATAATTACCCCCCGATTCAGACGTATACCTCTACGCCATGCGTCATTGCTAGTTTGCAGGCATAGACACTAATTTTGACACTTTATCACAATTCCCAAAGACTTGGGCCGAGCCTAACACTGTCAGTAGCTCTGGCAGTGTCAGATACATGTTTAGTATGAGAGCAGCTCTACTAGAGAGCCTATGTTGTGCAGTCAACCGTTTAGTCTGCATAGTCTCGAAGATCAGACACGGGGTGCTGTGCCTGCATACTAGCCATGTGTCATTACGTGACCTTAGCCCAATCCATGGCTTGCGACAAATCACGATCCATCGATCTACTTTCTCCCCCCTTGAGCGACCACGACCCCTATCTAAAGGGGGTAGATATATCACCCCGTTAAACCTCTCCACCCTCTCCCCCCCCCCCCCCCCCCCCTCTCTCTCTCTCTCTCTCCGGAGCGAGTAAGTGCACGACAAGACTGGTTTGAGAAAGGATCATTTGCGATGGAGAGCTTCTCCTATGGCCTATATCACGCAGTTCATTCGCTAATAAAGTTGGCGACATTGGAATCGCAGTCTTATTAATTACAAATAACGGCTGATATTTTGCACAAGATATAGCAGTTTTTGTTCCTTTCTATATATAAAAACAATATTTACATTCTTCCATGGATTTTCAATTCGCTAGTGTTCTTTTCGCTGTTTTTTTAGAGGTATCCCTTGGACTCCTTACTAGTATGCAGCGTCTTCCCATTTAGAGGTGTTATCAAGAATAATAAAAATCTAGTGATATATTCCACATCAGAAAATAATATTTTCCTTTTTATTTGGGTTATAAACTTCAAATAAAAAGCGGATTTAGTTACTTTGAAATATTTTCCGACACTTCCCAACAAAATTTCACTCAGGATTTGCTGAAATATATTTTTAAAAAAAGATTTCTGCTTACAACTGCGAGTAATTATATGCCCCCGTTTATAAGTGAGCGCCAACATCTTTTCTAATTTTCTAAATTTAGGGATAAAATATCGAAAGTCCAGGTACAGAAACAGCAAGAATAAGCTTTGATGAAAGCCATTCCAGAAAATTTTAACCAGTACCTTCGTAAAAAGTATATAAAAGGACGTATAAATATTTCTAGGATTTTGATAATTTCGGTGTAAAATAAAAATATATAAGTGCGCGTCATATTACAAAGCCAGCTGTATTCATCTCATCACACTCATTCGTAATAAGCATGTTTCTGTTTGAAACTTAAACATTTACAGAATCGTTTTCAATCGTTTCTCTCTTTGAAAAGGATTTTAAATGAATTTAATACAACATTTTAAAAAGGGGGTATTTACAGGCGAAAACGTAAAGCGCCCTCTAATGCGCATTACAGTACACTGTAACCCTAACCCTAGCCCTAACCCTAACCCATACTCATTATTTTCAATATCATATGCTTTCATAATTTAATGTTATTATAAAATAAATTATTCAGCCTCTATTTAGGCTAACCGAGGGTTTTCGAAATTAGTTTCAGTCTCATCTCTTTGATTCATGATTATCAAATAATATGTTAATAATCTTTCATTGATATGTTCCTCTAATTTTTCTGCTTTATTAGAACGAACTTGATGTCATGGTGGAAGTTCCATTTAAGCGCTATATAAAAGTGGAATATTATTATTCTTTTTTCTTTTCATTATCATCATCATCATTTTATCTTCTTCTCCTTCTCATCAGCACCATCATAAGTTATCATTATCATCATCACTCTTCTAATCATGATCATCCTAAATTTTGTCTTATCATTGTCGTCACCATCATTCTTCTTATCAATTTTATTCAATTATTTATTTATTTATTTCTAATCTTTTGAAATCAATGTTAATCATTCCCTCTTCTCCTTCTTGTTAGTGTTGCTGCTGTTCTTTTCTCTCTTTCAGTCTCATCTCTTCGATATAATCATTCTTTCTTCTTCCCAACATCATCTTCAATCTGTTTTATCATTAGGTATCATCCTAACCCTATTCTCCTCCCATCGTCATCATATTCACTCCTATTAGTTGCATCATTATCATCTTAATTCTTGCCCTTTGTTTCTGTTTTTTTCTTCTTCTTGTTTTGTTTTATCATCATCATTCTTTTACCTTCCTCCTCCTCCACCTTTTTGTTCTTCGGCCTTTCCTTCTTTTACCAGCTTTGTCATCATTGGTCCATTATCATTATTCAAAAGGAAATATCACATTTTATTTGATTAATTTCATGATTGTAGAATTCAGATTTGGTTAATATCATTTAACATTTTTGTGGCTTTATCAAGTGTCCTGACAAATTTAATTTCTTTTCATTTTTTACATCTCTTTTCTATATTTCTCCTTAAAGTGCTATTCTTCGGTTGCAAATATCTCCAAAGTGCCTTGGGAAAATAAAATTATCAATTCCATTTTGAGACCAAATTCACTAGCACCAAAGCTATGGTACATAATTACTTGTAGGTAAACAAACTGTAATGTATATATGAAGAGTTTGAATGCAAAAACCACTTTATCCATTTTTGTCAAATTGAGTTTCATGTATTTTCAACTAAAGATCAAGAAGAAAAAAAAAGAAAAAAAATTGTGTTTTTTGCATAAAAACTCTTCATACGTTGTCAATACGAAACGCACCCTTGTTAAAGGAAAAGAAAACTTAGTTTTTATTAACAAAGATTTTTGCGGTTTAGAGCAAAAAATGATGCAATCACTGAATGTACGTTTGTATATGCCTTTATTACAGCTGTGGTACAAATGATACTTGGTACTTCATACAGGGAAAAGCAAGTAAATATACAATTGAAACTAGACAGTTTAAAGTAACCTCTACTCTGCGTTCTTCTTCGTGAAAGTGGTGCCTTCAACAGAAAGTGAAAGCCTTATCAAGAAGTCTAAATATTTCAGAAGTCACCAAGATGCATAAATGTAGACTGCTCTTGATCTGGCTTTGTGTAACCTCAACCAGAAGGACTAGTTAAAGATCATAAGAGAAGAGACAAAAAATGAATCAACGAGGAATAGATCAAGATGGTTCATACAAACGTAAGTGTTACAGTTATACACATAATTACAAAGAGGCTGATTAGTAAACCTGATGGGTTACATGAACTTACGTAACACTGTATACAAAAACTTCCATTCTACTCTGTCAAATGCTTTTTCGAAATCTTTGCATAATGCAATGCCTGGGATATTATTACATTTACAATAGGTCAGTGATGTCAATAAACAGACGTATATTCTCTCCAATATAACGACCTTCAAAAAACCACACTGATCTTCATAATAAGTGAATCTAAAACCTTCATCCTGAAAGAAATAACCTTAGCTAAAATTTTGTAATCATTATTCAACAGCGAAATGGGACGCCAGTTTTTCTAAAGGAGTACATTTTTGTCTTTTTGGGGTATCAGAGTAATAATTCCTCTCCGCATTGAAGTGCAAAGATTATCAATTCCATAACATTTATTAAAATTCAATTAGGAGACCGTCTGAACCGGGTGTTTGTCTTTTGCAAAAGTACATGAAGTGAATCATAAACCACTCTTTTGAGAACCTTCATTACAATGAGAATAATCGATATCGGGCGATAATTATTTATATATTGCTTGTCACCACTTTTGTGGCTTGATTTGACTAATAGCAGTCTTCCAATCATTTGGTATCTGACCTGTCTGAAAAATTAAACATCTGAGTCAATTGCTATGACACAATCGGTGCAGCTTCTTTAAGTAATTAAGAGTCCAATCCATCAATACCTATTGCCTTTTTAATATCCAGCATTTTAAGAATCTCTAGTACACACTGTGAATCAATTTCCGCAAAAGCAAAAATATGGTTACAAGAAACATGATGCACATTACCATTATCAGAAATCTTGGGAGCACCCAATGGTATAACACAAAACCTTACAAATGAATGATTAAGTTTTTTTTTCTATTTTGAGAGGTTTATGAACATACTCATCATTTACTCCAAGTTTATCAACAGAAAATTGGGCATTACTGCCACTAAGACCTTTCAAGATTGTTCACAGCTGAGTAGGGTTTTGTTTATGTTCAATGATATTTGTCACATAATAATCTTTCTTTAGAACATGTCTATAATTATTAATATGATTCCTACGAAAACGGAAATGTTGCAAATTTCTGCTCTTCTTTTTAACCTATCCCTATTAGTCTTGTAGTAGAGTTTTGTCGTCTAATCTCAATCCAGCCTCCTCATGTCTTGGCGTAGGTAGCACAATCGTAGGTGGGCAGATTCTACCAGAGCTCTGCAAGTAGAAATAAATGTGAAACCACATGGAGAAAACTTTATTTTATGAGCAGTGTGAGGCTGGAGAAAATAGAGAGAAACTACATGTATCCTCAACTTCGTGCAGTCAAAATTAATGCCTCCATCATTGCAAGATCTGAAATAGATCACACATTAACCGTAAAAGACTGGGGGGGGCATCATGGCCCCCTCTACAATTATCGCTGCGAAATGCGAACCGCCACATTTTACTCAACGCCACTTCCAGACTTTTTTCTTTCATGCCTTGCAAATCTTTTGACAACAAGTTTTTTTAAATCAGCCATACCGTTACCAAGTCATGTGACGTTTTGTGACCTCATATCTGCCTAAAAGTGCAAAATGAATAAAATATTTTTAATTCAAGTCAAAGAAGTGTGAATATTGGACTTTTTAAACTGAATACCTCAAGGTTTTATTTCAATTACTTATACAAAGCAAATGCCAAGCGTTGTCTTGCCTCATCTCCTCAAAGATACACAAATTATATGTTCAGTGGCTTTTAATGAAGTTTATTAGCCTTTGTCTTCAAAAGATGCAACTGTGATATATTAATTTGGTGATTCTACATGTACCTCAAATCCATAGAAAGTAATATTGTGAGTGATTTTTACAGAAAGTTCATTGACCTTTTGACCTTTGAACTTGGTCAGATCCAACTCACTTTCGAACTTGACCTGCTGCTTCAAGAGATGTACCTGTGACATGAATTTGGTGATTCTACCTCAAATGCATAGAAAGTTATATTGATTACAGTATGATTGTGACGACGCCAACGATGATGACGCAGGAAATAGTGATGCCTGTAGTCTCGCTCCGCAAGTTATTCCATTGAATGGTTCTGACATGGAGAAATACGAAGACACAAGTAGATAAAGAATTCATGAATGCAGAAAGAAGATTGCCGATTGAAGTATTAATTACCTTTGCCTAATCCAAGGTGACGAACCTCATCGTAGAATTGTTTACTGTCAATACTTTTCCTCAGCTCTATTTTAATTCATAATCCCAGCAACGCCAAGTAATTTGTTATCTTTAAATCCAAGTTGAAAGTGACAATAACAGACAAATACTTTCCAAAAGATATTGTCCTCCTATCGTTTCCTACTTTGCTTTTGTTCATATTTTAAGATTTTTGTTAATACTGTGATTGAGAAAATAACTAAATTGAATTATCTAACCCTATTAGCCAATTAGATACTTTTCAATTGTTATTTAGCTATCCAGATATCTATTTGCTTATATGTGCACAATGTGGATCTCTAATCAATAACAGTAAAATCTGAACAATTTTCACATGAAATTATCACCCTCTGTTATAACATTACCAGAATGGTTTTAAAACTTAATCTACAGAAAATATAATACATTACTCACAACCACACAAATTCTTACCTTTTTCTTTCTACTCCAAATGTACCTTATGCTCTCTCTGACTTTAGTGGTCAGTTCGAACTTGTCTTCTGGCGTGAAAATGAATTTTCTCTTTACCTGAATAAAAGTACAATAAAAGAAGTAATCAATAGGTTATTCCAAACCAGACTAAATACATTCAGATGTTCGACTAAGTTCAAAGAAGTGCTTCCCTGTTTTGTGGTTTATGATTACCACCGTAAGTCCAGTGACATCGGAATGTTATAAACACTGGATTGGGAAAGTCTACCAGGTAACCAAGAGACGACTTAGTGCCAGATTAAGACATTTCTACTTAATCCACAAGGGAGCATCTCCAATAACATTAACCAAGCTTCATCCCAGAAACGCAAATCATTCAAGTCAGCATTTCACATCTGATGCAGACAGCAGACAATGTAATTGAATCCAGAATTGACAGGAACTTGTACACTTTCCTACCAAGGACCATACACGTCTGGAACAATCTACCCCTTGCTACTTTTACTTTGCTGCCTTCCCTGGATAGTTTTAAGGTTGTTCCTAGTGATTGACTAATCAACAACAAAAAATTGCGTGCGTGCGGTGAAGGACGTGTTTTTGATCAGAGCTCTCTTTTGGACTTTTAAATTCTGGCTTTTGCATATTTCTTTTTGCCAAATATCAATATTACTGCAAATATTAGCTGCTTTTACATCATATTGCTTCTTTGGAGTAAGATTGGTTGAAATAGGGGAGATTTTAGGTGGATTCTGACATTGGAGAAAGTTCAAAAGAAGCTGAAGAAACTATCCCCCTTCAATAAAAAAAGCATTGCCGCTTGACAGCTCGGGGACTCGGCCTGGATCCGAAGACGATGTTGACTCGCCAAAATCAGCGCGGGACGAACTTGGAAGTCAAATGTCCGAGACATCTCAGCCTGCGTCTATCTCGTTGAGTATCTGTCAGGATACCAGGGATCCAGAACGAGATCGTTTAACAGAAGAAGCAGCAAATAAAGCACGAAGAGTGGTGAACTTCTCTTTAGAGAAAGACAAGAAAGAACCCAACACCAAGACCAAGACTAGTAAGAAGTTGTCAATCAAATCTAAAGCTGAAACCAGTCAAGTCTGTAGTTAACCAGCCCAATAATAACAGTGTTAGTGACAATGTCACCGAAGATTTCAAGTGCTCCAAATGCCAGAGGAAGACAAATCGTATGATTGAATGTGAAGTGTGTGATAAATGGTCATGCTTGACCTGTCAACAGATGAGTGAGGATACATACACACTCATTAGTTCATGCAAGAGCAATCAGTTACCTTGGTTCTGTGTTGACTGTGACGATAAAGCCCTGAAAGCAGCAAAGAATGCAGTGAACATGGTGAAAGGTGCACAAACCATGCTATCACATGATGTTGAAGAGATTGCAAGCAGAATACAGAAAAAACTGAGTCAAAATGTCTGCAAAATTGTCTCTCAAGCACATGAAACCATGAAGGACATAGTAATTGATGGAGAAAAGAGACTTAGAAAGTCCTATGCAGAAGTAGCCAATTCTAACCTGACAAGTCAATGCAGTAAGGATAAACCACAGAATCTGATGGTTCCAAATCAGTTGGCTCCCAGTCTGCAAGTACCTACCCTGAACCTAGTACCAGTAGAAAAGCATATGATGGTGGTAGATCTTTGCACGAAATGCAAAAATAGTCAGATCCATTAGACTGGGCGGAAAAAACCAAAACAAGAAAACCAAACCTCGAGTCTTACTAATAGAACCAGAGTCTGCAAGAAGGAAGAGAGACATATTGGAAAATGCTAGAAGTCTCAGAAATTCAGAGAATTGGAAAGATACTTATATATCACCAGACCTCACACGAATGCAGCGTCAGGAAAAATATGAGCTGAGACAAGAACTAAAACTCAGACGCGAAGGTGGTGAGAGCAATCTCATTATACGTCGAGGAAGAGTAGTCCAAATGTCTGAAAGGTCAACAAACCTAAAAGAAAGAAAGACTAAGGGAGAAGAAAATGAAGCACTTGCTTCTACACTGAGAAACACCCAAGCAGAAAGTAGAAGGAACCAGAACGCCCCCGACCCACAGTCTTCCGTAGAAATGAGCAGGCAGAGCAGTGACAGTGAAGTGGAATTGTTAGGAGCAGTGGGGGGGGGGGGGGGGGGGGGGGGGGGGTTCAGAGGAGGACGTCCAATGACTGACCACCCAAGCTGAAGTACAGGATACTGAAGGAGTGAGTCGGAGTACATACATGCACACCCATGCAAAGCCCTCAAACTTGTCTATATTTTACACAAATGCTGACTCGCTTAGTAATAAAATGGAAGAGTTATAACTAGCAATAGCACAGGTGATTCCAGACATTGTTATGATAAATGTAGTTCTACCGAAATCAAGCACTACAAACCATTCAGCAGTCTCATTCAGTATTGAAGGATATGATATGTTCTCAAATCTGGAAAGCGGGGCTAAAAGAGGAGTTTCCATTTATTGCAAGAAGGATTTGAAAGCAACGGAAGTGGAAATTGTTACCGACTTTCAAGAAGCGACATGGTGTAAGGTAAACTTGTCCAAAAAAGATCAGCTCTTAGTTGGATGTTTGTACCGCAGCCCTTCAAGCTCAAAAGAAAATTCAGATGCTCTAAGTGAACTCATTAGTACCGTTAGTACCAGGCAAGAATCACACGTAATATTGATTGGAGATTTCAATATTCCAGAAATAGACTGGGATAAGTTGCACGTAGAAGCACCTAGTAATCACCTAGCACACATGTTTCTTGATGCACTGCAAAGCACAGATATGTTCCAGCACGTTCGGGACCCTACCAGATACCGAGGAGGTCAGACAGCAAATGTACTTGACCTTGTCATTACAAACATTGAAGAAATGATCCAGGAAGTCTCACATCGACCACCACTTGGAAGGAGCGACCATTGCAGCCTTCATGTTGACTTAAGTATTCAGAGTGAACCTCACAAGAGCAAAAGACCTGATCAATACAATATGTACAAAGGAGATTTCATCAAAATGAGAGAAAATCTTAGTGCTGTAAATTCGACTGATCTTTTGGAAGATAACAACTGCAATGAAACATGGTCAACGATCACAAAGAAGCTATATGATGAAATGGAAGAGTGTATTCCTAAAGCTCACCACAAAGGCAGGAGAAAGAAAAGCATCTACATGACTAAAGAAGCTCTTATTCTCCAGAAGAGGAAAAGTCACCTCTGGGATAAATATAGAAAATTGAGATGTAGTCACAACAACAAGATGTACAGAGAAGCTACCAACAGCCTTCGAAGAATGACACGTCAACTTAGGAAAGACCATGAAGACGACCTCATCAGCAATATTGGTACAAATCCTAAAGGATTTTGGAACAATGCAAATCATAAGAGAAAATCAAAATCTGGCATTGGAGATTTAAGCAGCAGTGATGGCACCCCCCTACAGACTGATGAGGAAAAAGTTGAGGCATTAAAAACCTACTTTGCTAGCGTCTTCACTCATGAGGACCTTGAATACCTACCAACATTGACCAGATTAAACAATGATTCCTGCATCGATAAAGTGACAACAAACCCAGAAACTGTGGAAAAGAAACTCAAAAACCTGAATGGAAATAAATCAGCTGGACCTGACAACATTCATCCCCTACTGCTGAAAGAAATATCCAAGGAAATGGCGGAACCCCTGTCAGTCCTATTCAACAGGTCACTGGAGGAGAAATCACTTCCGGAAGACTGGAAGCAAGGAAACGTTACTCCAATCTATAAGAAAGGAAGCAGGAAGGCAGTAGAGAACTACAGACCAGTTACTCTAACATCAGTCATCGGAAAAATGCTCGAAAGTATTATTAGAGATGCCGTAATGAAATACTTTGATATAAACGAACTCCTCTCTGAATGTCAGCACGGCTTTGTGAATGGGAGATCATGTATGACACAACTTCTGTGGGCAATGGAGAATTGGTCTAATATTCTTGACGACAATCAGCCTATTGACGTTTTATATCTTGACTTCAGAAAGGCATTTGATGCAGTTCCGCATGAAAGACTACTACTTAAGCTGGAAGCTCATGGAATTGTGAATTCACTACTTTCTTGGATTGGAGCCTTCCTCAAAGGTAGAAAGCAGAGAGTAGCCATGAATGGAGTGACATCAACATGGACTGCGGTGAAGAGCGGAATACCACAGGGGAGCATCCTTGGGCCTATTCTGTTTGTCATCTTCATAAATAACTTGCCTATTAAAGAGAGTTACCTCCAAGATTCTACTCTTTGCTGATGACACCAAATTATACAGAGAAGTAGGAAATCAGGTAGACTCCTCATCACTACAGACGGACCTGACAAATCTCACCTTGTGGGCTGAGAAGTGGCAACTACCCTTCAACCAAAGCAAGTGTGCAGTTATTCACCTGGGTAGAAACAACAGAAAGGTCAATTACCACATGAAAGGAGAAGAAGTCAAGATATCCACTCTTGAAAAAGACCTGGGTGTACAAGTAGATGTCGAACTTAGGTTCCATGAACATGTATCTATGGCAGTAAACAAAGCAAACCAACTCCTCGGAATGTACCTTCACCAGGCTGGACACTAAGACTCTACCCCTCCTATTCAAGACATTAGTAAGACCACACTTGGAATATGGTAACATCCTATGGCACTCACGCTGGAAGGAAGATGGCTACAAAGTTGAAAGGGTCCAGAGGAGAGCTACAAAGATGATGCCAGAGACAAGAGAACTTCCCTACACAGACAGGCTAAAGATTTTTGACCTACACTCCTTGTACTATAGGAGACGGAGAGGCGATGCCATTACAGTCTTCAAAATACTAAAGGGCTTAGTAAGGCTGGACCCAAGTCACTTCTTCACCTTATCACTCGATACTCGAACCCGAGGACACTCTCTAAAGATTTTCAACGAAAGGTCTCGTCTAAATATAAGGAAGTGCTTTTTCAGCAACAGAGTGGTGTCCGACTGGAATAGTCTCCCTCAAGAAAAAATTGACTCGAACTCCATCGATATCTTCAAGATGAGACTGGACAAGCACTGGTGGTCTGAGCGATTCGAGTAAAATTTATATGATCAAAACCGTCCCAAAATCTGCGCATGTGCAATAAGTTAACCTCTAGAACATAACCAACCCTGAAGAAGTGACCGAGGATTACAGGATCTACCTCTCCTCGTATCATGATGATGATGATGATGATGAAGTTTCATCTGTACCGGACCAAAGCGTCATGAAGCATTTATAGTTCTGTAGCTATGTAGCCTGTGATGAAGAAGATGATGATGAGATGTATGATCATGACCACATGATTAAATTGGGAAGTAGATGAATTTGGCTGAAATGTTATAACATATAACCCCCCTAAAAAAAAATCCTGTTTAATCGTTACAGGAATTACTATTACTGCCACACATATCTCTGATTACACAATGTAGTGTTATTTTTGGAGATGATGTACAGGTATGCCCTTCATTACACCAATACAGTAGAGCGTCAGTAGAGCGTCTGCCTCACAACTGGGAGGTCGTCGGTTCGAACCCCGGCGGCGTCATACCAAAAGACGTTAAAAGACGGGAGTTGGTGCTACCTTGTTTGGCGTTCAACAATAAGGGATAGAGCAACGTCGATCTGGCGCTGCTCAGTGGCTGCCGGGCTCACGATCAATTGGTCAAAAAGAATTTCCATTTTCGGTTTAACTTAATAAAATTTGGAGTGGACTTTAAAAGATTATTATTATTACTGGAATAATTTGTAAAGCCAGATTTTCCTGATGACTTTCCACTTATGCAGTACAGTCACAGAGAAAGAACTTGTGAACATCTGCAACGCATAGATTCATTATGGGCAAAACAAAGTAATGAAAACATGAACAATTTATATTTTTGCAGCAAATTGTTCTCAGTGTGCCACATATTTTCAGACACGACCAAGTAAAAATAGTAGTGATTTAATGAATGCATAATTTAATGTATGGCTAAAAAGCTACACTTACTGCTGTCTTTGGTTGGACTTTGAATGCCTTGTTTTTCTCTGGTCTTGAGGATGACTCTCCCCTATCTCTTGGACATGTCTGCATGAAGAATCAAGGAGTCATGGAAGGTTGAATGAAAGTTTAACCCTATATACATGCAGCCCGAGGGGAGGCTAAATTAGCATCCCCCTCAACATTTTTTAACACAAAAATATCTCTCACTAAATTTTCAGGACTTTTGTCCTATGCATCTTTTGAGACCAAATTTGTGACGCCCAGGCATGGGGTTCTAAAGCTATGCATAATTTTGTACTTGCACGTCGGATCCAAAATTCCTCAAAAACCTGATTTCATGTATCATTTCAACATAACGGGATAGCATAAAGTACAAGATAAAACAAAGAAATGTAGATTGATGGAAGGAAGAAAAAAGAAATACATAAAGGAAGGGGAGAGGATAGATCAAAGGAAAAACAAAGAAATACAATAAACTCTATTTCCTCTTCTCTTTCCTTATGTACTTCATTGTTTTCCCCTTTAGATTAGATCAGGCTCAGCTCGTTCCCGCACATGATGTGAAGTGCATATCTTAGCTATCTATGAATGGAGTGCATGCTGCTGGACGACTTAAGAATCTTCCACGCTCTTCTACGCAACGGTGTCAAACAGAAACGCCCTCAGGCTATGCAGTTTTTAAATAGCCTTATCTACATGTATATAGGGTTAAATTTGACAATTTTTTTGTAATACACGACGATATCAAAAAGCCCTCTGAAATCAAATTTAGTCATACTGACTTCAGTCAGTTCCCCTCAAGATCCATGAACTCCAGATGCTCAGAAGGCTTCATTTCTCAACTGATTACAAAACATATTCAATTGTTATTTATATCAAGTACCTGTGCAAAACATTCCATTGGAATTACTCAATACCTCAGAAGTGAGAAGTAATTTTATGTATTTTTGCAATAAACTGCCATACATACATTGCCATCTACATCTTCCTCCTCGGTTGATTCGTCCTCATAGAACTCTTCCTCTGTCATGTCAGGTATTGGCTCCTCCTCCTCATTTAGTACCTTCATGAACATAAGAGTGAGAAAGGAAGCAAATCTTCAGCTAATATTTCCTAATACATTGGCTCTTTCTTACAGAATTTTCTCCCACTATGCAATTAAAACTAATTGTCTAAAACTTTTTATCTTGAAATTTCAAGGCAGTTGTGTAACTTTAGAAATAATAAAATAGTATTATTACATGATTTACAGAATTGAACTCCATGTGCAACAATTATTCATGCAATATACTGTTCTTGATACTCATCACTTCATTCAGATGCCACCTGAATAAGAAATCACAAATTTAATATACCACATGGGCGTGGTGACATTTTTATAATAGAGTGTAGTATACCGTAATGCAGTATTAATTCAAATAAATGTTCCTGCTATTTTCTCAAATGGTAACAAATATATGCATTAGACTTTTGATACTTAATTACAGCTCTGTTTTGGGGGAACTAAATAGTGCTGAAAAGCAGCATTGTGTCTATGTGCTCACCTCATCTAACAGTAGGGATCTCATCAAATGCTGAGCTTCTACATTTTGCTCCGTTTTCCATCGAGCTGCATAATTCGTATCTGCAGTCTTCAACGAGTGGTTCATTAAGTAGCAACGTGGGAACATTGATCATTCGTCAGATGGTCACGGGCCTGATGGCAAGAAAATAGAAAAACACACTTACATTTAAAATAGGAATGGAAATTTCATACTATTAGTCTCATCGAACAACAAAATTCAAGAAAACCAATTGACCTTTGTGTAATACAAAACTGAAAAAATGGTCTTATTTAAAAGACATTGTATAATCCACATTTGAAGTTACCCGTCAAGTGGTTCTTTAGTTATCGCGAGAATGAAAATCTATGACATTTGACCACATGACCCCAAAATCTAATCAGATCATTGTCCCTCCCATATGCATACATGATCAAAATTTGCAGTTGTTCCGTCAAATCTTTTTTAAGTTATCGCGAGAACGAGAATGAAAACGAGACTGATGGATGGACGGACAACCCGAAAACATAATGCCTCCAGGCAGAGGCATAACAAATCTATAGTTTTCAAAAAAATGAATTACCATTGTTGCCACCGTCTTCCTGATTGCTCTTGTACTGATGGTGCTATTATACCCCCACCTCACCCAGCTTTTCTGAAGTTCCGGAGACGGTTTTTTCAATAGAGCACCATTGGTCTGGATGAAGAAGGGCCGTTGATCATCACCATCACCATCTTCTTCTAGCCTGATAGATAGATAGAGTAGGCTGGTACTGATTTTTCAATTTCTCATAAACCCTGTATATTGGGGGAAATGAATACCAGTTCCTACATTCAGGTGAATAATACATACAACTGCAATATCAGGAGCACAAACTTAAATTATATTTGATAATGGAATGACCGGATTCAGGTTTGCATCCCAAATCCACATTATTTTCTCATGGTATTAACCGTCCACATATAATTACTATAATCAGAGCATAAATATGATAATGAAAGAAGACACCCATTTACATGTAGATACTACACTTTTAAGCCGAAAAGGAGAGGAACATGTCAGTGAAGGTTTGGCCTATTTGACATCAATCTTAAAGATGTGATCAATCAAACACAAAATGTCAACAAAGTTATTAATAGCACAGTACAAAAAGACTTTTTAAAAATCAATTTCTTTTTCCCCCTCAAGAATTATATCCATCATACATGTTGCCAATGATATATTTGCAACATCAATTTTTACAACCCCTATTTTGAAAATGAAATATTACATGTTACACAAAGATCAATGGAAATAGTACACACATGATGCAGTACAAAATTGCCCTTTGATGTTTGATTAATCTCAACACTAGTAATACAAAATTCATAATAATAATAAAAATAATAATAATAATAGCCTAATAGTCCACTCCAAATGTTATTAAACCGAAACGGAAATTCTTTTTGCCCAATTGATCGTGAGCCCGGCAGCCACTGAGCAGCGCCAGATCGACGTTGCTCTATCCCTTATTGTTGAACGCCAAACAAGGTAGCAACAACTCCCATCTTTTAACATCTTTTGGTATGACGCGGTCAAGGTTCGAACCCACAACCTCAAACTTTTGTCAACCAGTTCCTTTTACTTTTCTGCTTCTTTTAACTCCAGCTCATTGTCTGAATGGTCTTTACCTTTGAGGTAATTGTCCAGGCAACAACCAACAGCCACAACCAACTCCAAGGCCCAATAGCTCTTGTATTATTAAACATTACCTTGATTACATTGATCCCTTGTCAACGAAGAGTTCCCTTGTCAACGAAGAGTTGTTTCATCCCTCCTTCTCTTCCAAGTAGCTGTTCAACTCGTTTAATATTTGATATGTGGTGGCCAGCCGAGCAGAATTGCACATACCGCCCATACTTTTGAAGAATGTTCAGTTCTTCTTCCTGTTGTTCTATTGAAGGCAAATAAAGCTAAATACGAAATTAAAGGTTAATTCATCAAGGAAAAGCTACAAATATAATCCAATTGTAGCTTTCAACATAAGCTGAAAAACATATTTGCTTTCCAGCTACAGTTGTAATTAAATTTATAAGTATATTGTAAAAAAGAATAATTCAAATAGAATCTATTATTCACCACTTACAATACATGTACTACATGAGACAATTTGTAGAGACTTCTGAATTTCTGTACACAAATACCATAATTGAAATAATGGCATGACATGCGCTTTGCTTTACTAAATACCAAACAATCTTTAACTGTATTCAACAGGAATTCAGTTTACTTCATTTATTTAAGTCATCAGAAGAAAAAAACACTCATATTCTCTTATCTTGGCTGTAAAATCTCTTTATTTTAGATAATTTTTTTTGTTTATATTGTCATGCACAAACATTAAAAATCCACTTTACAGTCAGACAATCAAGTCTTACCACTTTGTATGTATGTATCTTCTCATGCAAGAACATTAAATCTACTTTACAGTCAGATAATCAAGTCTTACCACTTTGTACATTTACCAGTATTTCGTTCTCTCCCGAATGTTTCCTTTTGTTGTGGTCCAACAAATTAGACAGGTTTTTAGCGGGACACTTGGGGCAGTAAGCTCTTGGGGCAGTCAGCCTTTTCTTCTCTCCTTTTTTTCCTAAGCGTTGAATAGGGACACTTTGTGCGAAAAAACAAAACAGTTGTTACTGTGAACTATGCAAGATATATACAAGAACTTGTTAATAGACTTAACCGCCCCCCCCCCCCAAAAAAAAAAAAACACACAGATTTAAAAAACATGCTCTAAACAATCATGTCTACAGCATTGAAGAATTCCTACTCCAGCATATAACTATTCCACACTCACTGTTTGACTCATGTGATATTTGTACTGTCATGCTAAATCTGGAAAGATAGACCAATCGATGCACACATGCATGGACAAAAGAATTATGGAAACATAAAAAATAAAAAAAACATTTCTCAATTTCATGAATCCCCATATGAATTTATGAAAACCTAATGAAACTATAAAAAAAAATCATGCAAATTAATCAAGTCATTATACATTATATCGGAATAATAATTATTCTTAGAAAATACATTGGGTAATTGCTCTAACGCGATAGCTCAGTTGGTAGAGTGGTGGTCTCATACTCCGGCGACCTGAGTTCGAAACCAAGTTGATGAGCTCGTGCCCTTTGGTTAGGCATTAATCCTCATTACCAGGTCCCTAGGAGAGAACCTAAATCCGTTGGTCCTCTGGTTGCTTACTAACAAGCATTCATGCTTTCTTAGCAGTCAGGTAAAATAACCAACACTAACACTAACATCTCTATTAGTTGTCTGTCCATATCAAACAGACATATGGTGTTGTTAAAGTGTATAGTGTGGTTAAACATACCTGGATCTTGCTTGATAAATATACTTCCACCGTTCCTCTCCATTTAGTCTGTGTTTCCGTTCAAGATGTATTGACATATATCTGATGTTTCTTCTCGACATATCAGGCATCGTCTTCGTATGCGATTCCTCTTCCCTGAAGGTAATTTGTCATGGAAAGATGCAATTGTCAGTGAACCAAGAACCAATTCTAATTCATTACCGTATAATATCTACTCTGTTTAATTGTTTCAATTATTAAAGCTAAATCATGCTACTACATGCATCTACAAACCCAACCCAATACTTAAGCAACGTTGGGTTGTCTGATATTATTTAATCAGTGATCTTGATTTTTAATCACTACACCGCATACAATTTTCTTTTATTTCATTTATTTACAGATGCTTTTTTTAAAGACTTATGCACCCAATGATGTCATTATTAGCAACATATTAAAGAGTTTGCTAGTTTGCTTCATAATGGCCTAGAAAGCTGCTGAATTATTAGTTAGTTTTCATGGCTATGGATGTTATCAACTGTTTGATGGGTGACTTTTGATGGTTATCATATTACAGATATTATAAATAAACTGAAATGTTATTTTCCTTCTCATGTATTAAACATCTTATATGGTACATTATTATCACCCTAGCACAGGGGAACTGTTCGAAAATAAACATTGAAAATATTTTCATTATTAAAAAAAGATCAGTACGAACAATTAACTTTGCTGATTTTCGCTCGCATACTGATGGATATTTTTGTACTGACAACATACTAAAAATATCTGATTTATACTATTATTGTCTTGGCCTGCCCTCTTCATGTACCAGCTAAACAAAGGTGATTTACCCAGTGTCTTTACTCCCATGTTCATAAAAAACAATGCCGTCCACTCATCCCACCAGACAAAATGATTATTTTCACCTCTTCCGCATCCGCACTGTATTTGCACTCAAAACAATAATTCATTTAGGACCAACATTTTGGAACACGCTGAACAAGGAGATACATGTAGAATCCCTGTCGTTGAATTGTTTCAAGCATAAGCTTAGACAGTCCTTTTTTAATTCATATGACCCACATTGTAATTAAAGTATTTATGATATTCTACATTGAACATTTCATGAATATTGTCGCCTCGGTACGACCTACACAGTTGGCCTTCTCCGACAATTATGTTCTGATGTATCGCGCCTGTTCTCGGAGGGCCTTCGGGAATGCGAATGTGCTCGCTGTTTCCAATTTTGTTTTTGCTGTTTTGGCTATTTTTGCTTGTTTCACTTTGTATATCATCTTACTCTTAGGCCTTCTTGCCCACCTATTATTATTGTTACGTCCATCACCATTGCAACCATTTCAATCAAATGTTAGTTTTATTTAGGGCAACCTATAATCTACAAGCTGAGCTTTTGAATTGGTTCATCACATTTCACCCTGTATAACCTGCTATTCAATACAATTAATTTTGTCGTCTTAACAAAGAATTGATAATATATGTGATACTTTTAGTATATTTTATATCATATTCTAATTTTGTCAATTATGTGAATTCTAATTTCGTGAAATGTGAAACAAACTAAACTTGAAACTTGACCTTGAACTAGATACATGTATATTTCATAGTTTTGAATATCATACCTTTTGGATTATCTTTCATCTCGACTACCGGTAGGCCTACGACCTCCTCCTTCTCCTCCTCCTGCTTGTTCTCCTCCTCCTCCTTCTCATTGTTCTTGCGGTTCTTGTTGTTGTTGTTGTTGTTCTTCTTCTTCTTCTTCTCCTTCTCCTCCTCCTCCTTCTCCTCCTCCTCCTCCTCCTCCTTTTCTACTGATTTGTCTTTGTCTCCCATATCTGCCATGTTTTTGCCTGCCAACGCTGCTTTATACAGGTCTATTTCCTTTCCGCCCCTCTCTATATTATGCCTAGTATACGTCGGGAGGAATACCAACCACCAGCATTCTATTGAGCAGTCTGCAGAAAGACATAGAGAAAAGAACATTGGTCTTTATAATAGAAATGTGGAAGTTCGCATAAATTTGGATTGCTAGCTTCAGTCTCTGATATCGACGGTTTGTTCCGCTGAGATTACATCTGGCTCCTTTGACAGCCTCGATCTATACATAGACTGAAGTACATCCTATGGGTAGTGTGGGGAATGAATGGTTCGGTTCGGCCGGACCGCGATGAATGAGATATGCAACAAGTTTTTCACTCTTTAAGTCTTCACTGAGACCTATCCACTTTGGCTGCAATATTACACTGAATATTATTTAAGATAAAAAATAACACAGAAATAATTGACTTAGAGTCTAGTCTAGTCTAGAGTTGGACAGAAATAACCGTCTGATTTTGTCATTTCTTTAATAAAACTGACATTTGTTGACATTCCCGGAGGTCTAGTGGAGCCAGACGTAGTCTCAGTGGAACAACCGACGATTAGAGAGACTGAAGTTTTCGGTCTAGTCTAGAGTCTACGATAGGTTGCTCATTTAGATCCTAATTAATTAATGATTAATCCGAGAAAGTCTCGTAGTCAACATGATTTGTTGTCAGCCATCTAGCGCCAGTATAAGTAGGGTCTATTAGTAGTAGAGTCTAGTCTAGATCTAGACCGAATTTTCCGTCTCTTTCGTTCGTTAGCCTCTCTCTGAGAGAGCCGGCCGACCCTACCCCCGGCCGACCCTACCCCAATAAGAGGCTAACGAACGAAAGAGACGGAAAATTCGGTCTAGTCTAGATCTAGATGTCTAGTACACTACACGAAATGAACCGCTAAGGGCTAAGCGGACATGTACAAACTTTATACTTATCGTGACATGACGTGAACTAACTCCGGGAAGCTCCAACACCGGCGGCGCGACGCCTGCGGCGCCGGTGTTGGAGCCCGGTGTTGGAGCCTCCCGGAGTTAGACGTGAACGAGCGGGGCAGTGCATTGGCTTCACGAGAATGGTTAAATGTACCTGTGACAAACTTTTCGGGTAGTTAAAAGCAACGTTTCTGTGTGAAGTAACTTACCTAAGTTTCAAATTCACGATCATTTGTCGAGGCCATTGTGGAAAAATGAACTTAAACGTATCCGAAGACCTACGTTGCAGACAGACCATAGAAATCCAAGTTCGTCGAGACAGCCCAACGATGTACGGAGTGCCGCTGCATGTTTATTTTCATGCTATAATATAAATTATACTTTATTACATACCGCCGGTAAATGTTACTTTACAAACCTCATCCAATTATTTTTCTTAATTTAGAATTTAGTATCAATCGTTAACTTGACATTGTTATATTCCACTCCATTAATCGAATTAAAAAATACAGAATTCAAGTCAAGAAAGATTGATTGCGCAAACGGTATTCCATAATCAAGAGAAGACTGGTGAAGATCCTTTCTACATAAAATGCCGTCGACTTAGACTAAGTCGACGACATTCTGTCGTGTACTTATAAACAAATTATGCTATAAGTGCGCGTCCATGTGAGTGAATTGACCAGTGACGCCAACTTATAGATAAATGACGCGGACTTAGGACGCGGACTTAGTATTTGATGACTGGTACTTAGTAATCCGTCTCTCTCTCTCTCTCTCGCTCTTTTTTTTCCTTTTTCTCACTCTCTCTCACTCATTATCATTCTGAATCTCACTTTCTCTCCTATATACTCAATTCATCAATTACAATTGTTTTTCCTGACAAGCGCCGAAGAACTCTGTGTAAAGAGCGTAACGGGGTCAAATCCATTACCTCGCTCGACTCTCTCTCTCTCTTTCTCTATCTCTCTTTCTACTTTGCTTCTTAATCTATTTCATCACAAATGTATGGCGGCCCAGAAGGAACATCGCGAATTTTGAACTTGTTGTAAAATTTTGCGACGTGACACATATTTTGTTGCAAAATTCGCGAAATCGTTCGTGAATTTATTTTTCCTTGTTTGAGCGGTAACCCAACACGCGCATGAAGATAAAACTGCCGCTAGTCGTTACGGAGGATCGGCGACTGCTAGTGCTACATTAATGTATATATTGTTCGGCGTTATGACATAACAATATGAAAAGGGTTACTGAATATCTTATCAAAATGAGATTTGATAAAATACTATTATTAAGAAAAAAACAGATGCGACTAAATTGTCAACGGAGGGAGGTTCCCCACGTGCGTCTCGTATCTTCGGGTACATGCTTGTTCGGATACCGCTCAACCAAGGAAAAAAAAATAACAAAATAATTATGCGCCTTGTCGCATATTTTGTCGCGAACTTCACTGACAAAATTCACGACGGAATATGTGATTTGCATCCCTTCTTCTTCTTCTTCTTTTACTTCTCTGCATTTCGTGTGCAAAAGTTATTCCTATCATTTCAGCATAGCCGTGGCATTGTCTTATATTACCCTTATTAATTGCGGAGATTCTATCAGCGCTCCTAAGTGCTCTGTGCCAGATTGGAAGAAAGATCATAGGCCAAGATCTTTCATTGGAAGTTCAAGTTAATGATATTTAAATCTGTAAATTGATTTCAGACTTCTTTCGCTACCCGTCCCTTCTTCTCCTCTGTTTATTTCTTGGTCTTGTCGCTTTATACCTTATTCACACCGATAAGATCAACACCAGACCAAAAACAGACCAAACAAAAATATTACATTACGTCTATGGCCAAGAATCGCTTGATTTGGAGTCGGTCTGAATTCGGTTTGGCGATGTGACTGACTTTTCGTTTCGATTTTCTTCTTTTTCCCGTTTTGAAAATAGTCGTTAAAAGTGATACATTGATATTGACGGCTGGTGAAAAGCAACTCTTCAATGTTTTCTAAAATTGCCGCTTCTGCAATTTCAATTGCTCTTAAATTAATTACCAGGCATCTGTTTGTCAATAACGATATTCGTATCAACATTTATAAAGGAAAGTTGAGACGTAACCATTTACTCATTGAGTAATGAATCTTGGCAATATAATCTTGAATCGTTTATTTTTTCTTCATTGAGATATGTTCTGTCAACTTTTGTAGTGTAATAAAATTTGATGGGGCATTCGCTTTAAACTATAAAGTTAGATTTTAGTTGTTTGTTTTTAAGATTAACCGGGGGCAGCGTCTGTCATATCTAATTACGGTTAACCCCCAGTCATTGATCTCTGTGTATTAAATACTCATCTTCAATTTCCTCTGCAAATAGAGCAATCAGTAATGAAAATCAACAGATCACTTCGCCTATAATGATGCTTCCCGCGCTATAAAAAGCATTATTGTTTACAGTTAATCCAGTCAAGAGTCAATTGCCAGACTTAATCGCCCCTTGGGTTGCCGTTTGTAGAGCACCACGTACGTACTGATTCAGGTCAACCGTTTTCATAATATGTCTTATTCAAAGCCTGAGGGGTGATTTCATTCGAGTATGTGCAGGCGCCAATTTTCTTTTCCTCTTTTTAAAAACATTCTGAGCCAGGATGATCTATCACCAATGCATCACGTCTGGAATCGACTTTAAATCACATTTCGACATATTATTGTCAAAACACAATGTTTGGTTTTGTTTTTCGTTTGCTTGTCTGTTTTCGTTTTTTTCGGTTGAAGTTAAGGAATTTTAGGAATTACGAGAATCTACGGACTTTGTCTATATTTTAATAGAAAATGTTTTGAGAATGTTGGCCGCGATGACAACATGGAAATGATTAAATCATAATTATGTATTGGAAAAAAGTATTTTTTCTCATTTTCTATTTCTCTGCCCAGAAATTTGGGGCTGTGATGATCATGAGCATTGTGTATCCTTAAAAATATATGGATATGAATTTGTTCGTGCATTATTTGTGGATGTTTATAATCAAACTCGTCGAATTTGTTTTAAATCTTGTGAAAGGGGAAATAAGTCATTTAAAAAACTGTGGGTTTTATCGATATGTTCTCTCGGTAACCGTGTTAACTTATTATATGGGCGTTCCCAACTCAAGCTATATGCTCACCGTGTTTGCGCCTCCTTCTCTATCTGAATTATTTACTGTATACGCTATGTTGAAATAATTGCTACATTTATCTATATACATTGTGTTTCATATTGTACTGTTGAGAAGAAAATAAATGTTAATAATTACAATACCAATATAAAATTCTGTAGAACAACAACTTTGTCCTATTACCAAAGATAGCTGGCGGCTGTGTATAAGAAGTGAATGGATTGGAGAAGCTAAAATAGCACACCTTACTCGTACTCGAGACAGCTTGGGGATTTGAAAATGTCATGACATCCCCGTACTTTTATCATACGTTTACCCTTCATAATTCAATAACACTCTTATTCTCTCTCTTTCTCTCTCGAAAAAAAAAAATCTCAAAAAGTAGACAAGGGTATTCCACATCGTGACAAAAAAATTATATAAGCTGCGATTTGCGGTGTTCTCTTCCTCCTCCTCCTCCTCCTCCTCCTCCTCCTCCTCCTTCTCCTTCTCCTTCTCCTCCTCCTCCTCCTCTTCCTCCTCCTCCTCCTCCTCCTCCTCCTCCTCCTCCTTCTCCTCCTCCTCCTCCTCTTCCTCCTCCTCCTTTTATTCTACTCGAAAGTTCGTCGGTAGGTTACTGACATTTTGTTAAGTATCGCGCTCATTATTCATTCTCCTTTCTCTTTCATCTATCATCAAAATGAAGTGGATAGATAAGTACGTAATTATACAAGCACTTTAACTGAAACACATTACGATAATCTGTAGCATACTCAATAATGACTGGAATTGAATGTAGGTATTGAATAGATACCCATTTTACCTGCATGCTAGTCTATCTAGAGTAATTTTTCGAACATGTACACCGATAGAGCATAACATTATTGTTTTGCAGCCTCGCTACGACCTCACATGAACCCGTGACGTCAATGCGCTTGGCCGGTGAATCCCTAATAACGTAATATGATGAAGTGACGAAGGGGAAAAAACACAAAGAAAATTGTCTATTACACCGAAAGAAATTGCTCATTGAATAAAGATAATGGAATCGAATACGTTATGTTGTCAGGTTGATAGCAGGAAGATGGAAAACATTGGCATGATGACATTTACGTTTGAATTATCGAATCAAATCGTTAACTCCCAAAATAACTATGAGAAGAGACCATTTTTGTTGATGTCTCTATTTCGATAGCCTATGACTACAATTATGTAAAATGAAACCTTTCGGTATATTTATAAGGGTATTATCATGTTTAAAAAAAAAAATAAAAAAAAAACATTTGCTATCTTTATAGAGAGACAAGGGTGGGGTGTTTCATTTGTCAAGTTATTTCCTCTGACAATATTATTCGACATTATTGTGATTCTTTTTTTTTTACAAATAATTGTTTTACTGATGGTGGTGTTGTTTTTGCTTTGGTGCAAATCGCCCGTAAGACAAATAAAATAGTACGTTTTCTGCTCAGTCCTTCTCGATCTCGCTTCAAAAATATACTTTTACTCCCCCGCCCCCCCCCCTTATTTCTCTTACCATCTCTTTCTCATCCTCTGTCTCCCTCTTTCTCTCTCTCCTTATGTCCTACTCTATTTTACTCCTCTCCCTCCCTCCATCCTTCTCTTTCTCTCCCTCTCTATCTCTCTCTCTCTCTCTCTCTCTCTCTCTCTTCCTCTCTCTCCCTCTCTTTCCTATGGCGTCCGATGCTCTATAAAGGACTTGACCCCGGTGATCTACCTAATGTAGAATGTAGACCGATCGATCATTTGCTTTCAAGCAGTTCAATATCATCCTAGCTCATTCCCTGATCCAATCCATCACGAGCTAATCACAAGTAACTTCGAGTTTTCCTCTCGAGGACCCTTCTTGTTGTCTCTCACTTGAACTTGTGAGAAAAGGCATAACAGCTAGAGCGGCGTCTGTTTGGATGGAGGATTTCCACATTCACATCTAACTGTTTACAGGAAAATAAGGGCCAACTTCTTAAGTGATTAAATTTGGAATTATTCGAATTGCCTATAAACTGCGGTTCGAGAAAAGCACGAGTTGTTTTTCTTTATTATTATTATTATTATTATTATTATTATTATTATCATTATCAATAATTTTTTAATTAGTAGTAGTAGTAGTATTGTTATAATCAGTATTATATACGAATCACCTAATTTGTCAAATTACAAATTCAAGTTTAGTTATTATTATTATTATTATCACTACTACTACTTCTACTAATACTTCTACTAATACAACAGCTATCATCATCATCATCATCATCATCAATATTATCTTTGTCCAAGATTTCTCAGTAGACTTCGAACGGCCATGATTGGTATGTCATTGTCGATAAGACTTGTACACATAACAAAACAATTATCATTAGGCCAACAAAAAAAAATCATTTGGTTGTCCTCGACCGCCCGCTCGTCATTTTCGGGCCGCTCGTATTTTTTTTTTTTTTTTAATATTTTTTTTTTTTTTTAATTCAATTTATTTATTTTTTTCAATTTTTTTTTTATTTTTTTTTATTTAATTTTTTTGGGGGAGCAATCTTAGATGCCAAACATACCATTTTATGCATTTGCAAGGATCAAAATGCGTCCCGTTGCCAGTTTGGTCTTTTCAGTACGCAATTAGGTATTTATTAAACTTGCCATTTTTATTTTTCTATGTCAAAATGCCGTTCATTCAAATCAGGTTCTGAGCATTCTTAAACTCATTTTAAAGCCTATCTGTACTAGTTTACAGGAGGGATTAGACCACCCTGCAAGGTCACTAGACAGGTGGTTATCTCATCAAATTAGCTCTCAGTTAATTTAAGATAAAGAGGATAATGGGGGACCAATGGTCACCGATTAGGCATTGTTTGCTACATAGAGGGCGCAAGTAGCTATAAGTAGTACAATGGAGATCTAAAAGGTGCTGTATTTCAAAGCCCAAAATACTTTCTGTGTCGGTCTTGATATTCATTGTACATTAAACTAGTCTTTTACCATATTAAAGTGTTTTATAGACTTTGTTTGTTTAAATGCTTGACAATCCCAATGATTTTTTTTTATTTTTACGGAAAAAAATTATTTTAAAAAAAAAATTAAAAAAATGGGGGGAAAAAGAAAAGAAAAAAAAAAGAAAAAAAAAAGGAAAAAAATAAAAAATAAAATAAAAAAAAGACACACAAAAAGTGAATTAAAAAAAAAAAAAAAAAAAAATCCGCCCGCCCGCCCCTACTCCAGAATAGCAATCGAGGACAACCAAACAATTTTTTTGGGGGGCCTTATCATTAACCTTGTCCTAAATTTCTTAGTAGAATTCGAAAGGCCATAATTGATATGTCATTGTCGATCAGTGTATACACATTCAAACAATGAGCTGAAAACCCAATGGTTGCATATTATGCACAGCTATTACTCTATGATCGTTTAAGTCATTATAAGCTTGAAAATGTGAATGCCATTGGCATAGTAGCATTCTTATATTTTCATCATTTTTAGAACTTTAGACTCCCTTTAATCTTGGGCGAGTCAAGATTCTTCAACATGGCCGCAATCAATATCATGTTATTGATTCGCTGTCCATTACATCTAGATCCATCTTATAAGAAAGGTCAGTCATGTCCTTTCTTCATTTGTTTTCCTGTTGACATTGTTGATTTATTCTATCCATTTGGGGTTTGGGGGGAGGGGGTTGGGGGTCATTTTGGAGATGCTGACCATTTCCCCCCCTAATGTCACTCTTTATGGATAATTTTCTTTTAATCCCTATGCCTTCTTTGTCTTTTTAGATTGAATTTATATTTCGTTTTTGGTTTTGTTTTATTATGATATTATCGTTTGTTTTCCTTTGTTTATTTTGAATCTCTTTCCCATTTTTGTCTTAATAGTCCGTTTCCAACTCTGTCTTATTTTCATCTTTTGTCAAATCTAATTAACATGACATACACGCTTCCATATCCATTCTGATATACGAGTTTAATTGCCAATAAGAATATCATATCAATTGCAATATATCTTTTGCATTATTACAGATAGGGAAAACTAATCGTGAAAGTGATCTTGAAAGTGATATATTCAAAAATTCTGATTACATGAAAAGAGTATTCTTTCTTTATCGCTTTTGTCATCGGCCAATTCAGCCTATTGAACGTCACTAGAATATTATCTTGGTCATTATCTTTCGTTTACGCAGCCAATTTAACATGGGGGGGGGGGGGCTTTTAGATATGAGGCGCCGTCCAAATTTCATCTTTACCTTCATAAATTAAACAGAGTGACCTTTTATATGATTTCGTTCAAGTTTTATGAAATTGATAGAGTAAATAGTGACTTGCAGAATAGCATTTTATTGAAATTATTTTGTAGGCGCCGTGAACTACGATCTTTTGTCATAGTTATAATATTTATATAAAGGCGTTAGACACAGTTTCTGTTTTATTGCTTGCAACCAAGTTTTTAAAAGGAATAGGTTACTCCCCCTCTCAAACAAAAAAAATCGAATGTTCTTTGGACGCCCCCGTCTTTACCCTTAAGTATCAACCTTGTAGAGAATGAATGAAGGAAACCTTACATGACACCATTTACGTGTCTTTCTTTAAACGTGTTTAATGACAAAGTAGATTTCTGGTGAATTTTTTCTCCCATACCCCAGGAGGAGCCATTTGAGAAACTTTTTGATGCAACTTTTAAAAGTTGATTATGAGGACTAGTGTAATCCGTGAGAAACTGACTTAATCTTGTTGAAAAGTCGCACAAGGAAATGTGAACATGGGACTACACATGTAAGGGCATGAAGAGCAATCCTTTTTAATAGGGGACATTACTTTCTTCTATGATATTATTCTTAACCGCCTCTATTGGAATGTGATATCTCACAAATTAATTTTCATCGTACCAGAATTCGAATGTCTCTTATAAGGATATAAACCTTTTTCATACACCCCTTGGGACTCTATATGAACATCCATTCCGAGAAGCCATCTGTTGAGGCCACGTAAAACATGAGACATCTTCTTTCCAAATGATGCTCTCACTATCCATCTCTTTTTATCTTCTTTTCTCCCTCTCTGTCTCCTTCTGTCTCTCTTCTCTCTCTCTCTCTCTCTCTCTCTCTCTCTCTCTCTCTCTCTCTCTCTCGTGAAGATCATCATCCGATTCTGTAGCACTTTCAATTTGTATTTACCCTTCTAAGTCTATAATACGCCACTTAAGTTCTTAATTCTTCGGCGTTTCATCTTAAACGCTTAACGCGCACGTGTGTAGCAGGTCCCTGGGGTCTCTGCCCATAGACATGTTATTCGCGCTGCTCTTTCCACGGTATTAATGCTCTTATGCTATAGCTTTTAAATAAATTGGTGTCTGGGATGGAAAACCATTTTTTTTTGCCAAAATAGCAGTGGAGAAAGACAGGTGGTTTGAGTAAGAACATGTTGCGGTTTGATTTGGTGGCAACCTGTGTCGAAAACAAAATGTAAATGAGACGAAACGATGTGATTGCGACTACATTTGGTATGCAATATTATAAAGCTGTTTATCCAAATCATTGTGACATTCTCTCACTCTTACTCTCTCTTTTTCTATCTTTCTCTCTCTCTCTCTCTCTCTATCATTCTCTTTCTCTCTCTCTCTCTACTACATATCCACCCCTCTTTCACTCTCTATATTAAAACTATCTACCTATATATCCCCCTCTCTCTCTCTTTTCTCTTTTTCCCCCTCTCTCTCTAAACTATCTAGATACCTCCCTCTCTCTCTCTCTCCCACTTCCCCCTCTCTCTCTCTCTATTTCTCTCTCTCCTTCTCTCTCTCTCTATATATGTATCTCCTTATCTCTCTCTCTCTCTCTCTCTCTCTCCCATACTCTCACAAGAAAAGTTCATCCTGAAGTTGATTGATAAGATGCTTTCAAACAGGTTGGATGAGTTCCGTATCTCATCCATCAGTCAGGAAAGGTCAGGAAGTTTAGAGAGACGTCAGATTTTTTCCTCTTAAACTCGCCAATTTATACCTCAATATTGGCTGATTACATCCGAGCTCCCCTTGATCTCGCCTGACCTTTGACCTGCTGACGGTTCGTTGATGTGCATTTGCTTCTCTCCACCCAGGTGAAGCAAATGGATATCATGTAGCCTTGGATGCTTGTGCCTTTTGTAGCCTAGGTAAAGCTGAGGTAATATTCAAATAGCAGGGTCCCCAGGGAGAGCACAGGTAAATGGAATGCAGGAGAAAAATAAATCAAATAGGCTATTAAAAGAATATTCAAACAATGTTGATGCTGATAAGGTTACCCTGGCTTATCATAGTAAAAAAGACATTCTGATTCTCGCATACTGTTTAATATAGCCTATAGTATAATATACAAGTATTAACAACTGAGCAACTATTTGGGTAGATGGGCGTGGTTAAAAGAAGAAATATTTCTGACTCACATTGGATGTTGCTATTGCACTTAAAATTGAAATAAACGTAGATAATATACATATTTCAACTACACATGCGAAAGCATCAATCGTCATTTGATATTGAAATATTAAATTTTGTGTCTATTTGGTGAAGGGTATTCTCCCTATAATTACCCCCTTCGCCACGCCCATCCTTGCCTGGTATAGGTACTACTCGCTTAGTGTCAAATGCCTTCTCTCCTACATTGTTATCTACATGAAATAGGACGGGAAGAATGCATTTTTCAATGTTGATTGCTTTTTTATTTTAAGGATTATATTTTAGGATTGATGTTTTCGAAAGTTTTCTTTGGAAGGCTGATCCAGTTATTTTTCGACCATATCTTGAATCCGTCGAGATCCAGTCGTGTCTTTCCCATTCTCGATTTCAGTTCTGAAACCATTTTATTTTTAGGCCTTGGGTCTAGAAACCCGGCATATTGACCGATATCGAGTGGAGAGATAACAATCTCCTATTTGATGCACATACGATACTCCATCACACATATCGAATGCGTTTCTACGATATACGATGACGTAAAGATTGGCGCGATAACCCGTCAGACACATATTATGACGTCTCGCTATGGTACTGGCGAATCGATAATTACCTTTCTTTCCTTTCCTATTCTGTTTTCGTGTTTACTTACGAGTAGATAGATTCAATCCAGCGTATACATGGTATATGGTATACGTTCTGTAGAAACCTTGGTACCTCAAGGAGAGAATAGAGGATGCTGTTGTACAATATAACTATTTCAAGTTCATTTTGAAGAAAAAAATGTGCAATAATGACATGAATGTGAATCTCTATACTATCCAATCTTTCATGAGATAAGAATGTAAACATTATAAAAACGGTATCTCTTTTTATATCTCTTCATATTCTTCTTCTTATCATTGTTTTCTTATTATCATCTTTTGTATTATATTATTTGTTGGTCATCTTCTTTCTCTTCTTCCTATTCCTTTCCAGGCCTCCCCCCCCCCCCCCTTGATCAAATTTCCAGTCGCTTTCTTTGCACACTACATATTTCCTCCGCACTGTGTCCATATAATCTAGAAACACGAAGAGCTGCAACTGCGCAGTTCCAATATTTTGCTCGTCTCATTTTTCACCACAATACTCGAGTCCCGTTCATGTTGACTGGATGTGGATAGGTTGCTTGAAATTTGATCCTCATGCCAAAATGTCAACCCACTTCCTCCCTCAATATCTATTTGCATAATCTGTGCTATTATGAGCATCTGCTTTATTTGTTTGCGTCATGAACTTTATATCTGGGCCCTGTTTCATTAAACTCGATACCAATAACAAATACTAAATTTCCTTGGCAAATTTGCTTTCAGCCAATCAAATGCCACGATTTCAGTAGCTTATAACAGCTCTTGTCACTTGTGAGTGACAAGAAGTTTTATGAAACATGGCCCTTTGTGTCTGTTGCACACGAGGCGTCGTTTGCCAGACGTAGTACTGCGTCAGCGATTGGCGCGCTCTTTGACGCACCATGTGAAAGTAGCATTGTATTTCAAAGATGTGTTATGAATCTCACATCCTAAACGAACAAGTGGGGAAAAGGAATGGGGAATATAAAAGAGAAGGGAGGAAGTCATTCATCCATGATTCTCAGACCAATTCTTCCACCCCGACACACGCATGCACACACTTGTTTTCTAGATGTCAAGGTCCACATAAACTAATTAAAATGTATTTTTATAAACAATTAAAACCTACAGTTTGACATTCTCGTCAACAAATTCATGTTTGAAATGTTGCCACATGAGAAATGCTCAGATAATATTATTTACTGACTAAAAACCCTAAGTGGAAAATAAATACGTTACGTGAAGCATATTGATTACTGGAGATAGTTGGACAATGTTTATAATGTTCCCATCTACGTTATTAAGTGTAGGAATTTTGTTAGGTGATGTTGTATTTGTCATTAGAAAACGTGACAAAAATACTGAAAACTGATGACTAAGTGTCTTTACTTACTGCAACAATTATTGTAAAAACCGAACATGAGGGCAACTATATATGTTCTACCAACTTTTTGGTTATAACTCGAAGTCCACTCGGGTGCTCTTTCTATCAATTTATAATCAAAGGCGTTCATGATAAGGCAAGACATATTCCCAAGTTGGTCATGAAAATTCCTACATTTTGGCGGACAAAATAATAATATTGGCCTCAAGTTATTTTTCCACCTAGTATCTGTAAGAGTCGTTATACCTTTGTGACGTCACTCGGTATTACAGACAGACTTGATAATGAGTGGTCGCACTTGGCTGGTCCGTAGAGTCTTCAAACTACCGTAGACCATGCGTGATGACAGGTGTGTGCTTGAGCAGCAGCCAATTATCTTCGGCAAATTCAATGGTTGAACGGTGACAGTTGGTAGTTTACCAATCCAGTCCTCATCATGACATTTTAGGCGGCTACTAGTTTTTAAAAATAAAAAAACATCCTCTCTAACTCCGAGACGTACATCAGCTTGAATGTTCAAATAAACTCCAATTACCGCCTTTTCAAGGATGTCTCGGAGAGCTTAGCTAAGCGTGGATGGCTAATCATGCCACGGATATTACCAATAACCATTTCTAATCTAGAGTTATTTATATTAACCTACATTATTTTATTCCATATACTAGACTTCAATAGAGTCGTTGTACTTAAAATGTGTATTCTTTTTCATTTTTTTTAATTAAGAGTATCGGTTTGTATAAAAAGGCCCTTTTGTCATGTTCGTGACGCATCTTCCGGGACTATTTTGAACCAAACGCATGAATAGAATTCATCTGTTGCTGTGAACTTGGTCTAATATATCGAAATGCTTTGTCAATTACAAATTAAAGTAGTTTTTACGTCATTTAAAAAATGAGTTTATAACAGGTTTCAAAAAATAATTAACGATGACTCTTTTCACTCCATCGTACGTCATCAGTAAACTTTTTTTCCAAAAAGGCATGGCCGGACTTAACTTAACCTGGTAGAAATCATCCTTCGGCAAGGCAGATATGAACATGTTCAAGTGCGGGTACGTACTCCCAAGGAGGGGGCTGTGGGTAGTGCCCCAATGTTCCTCAGGGACATTAATCGCACATTTTCCCCTGACTGGATTCTAACCAAAATGTGTAGGAATCCCTTGCAGAAAAGGGAGATCTGAAGTTGTTCAAATGGGATATATGCCTACCCAAGGGAGCGTGGGGGCAGCCTTCGGTATCCACTATTCAAACAGCGATGCGAGTACGGCAAACGTTTAAACTGTCGATTTTTGTTTTAATAGTGTTCTATTTTAATCAACGATATCTCTTCAAAAGGCCTTGTTACCCTCATTTTATACGTTATATTCTGATACATCATAAAGCGTTAATATGATTTCATATCAAAATGTTGGTATGGATTCTGGCTAAATATTGTATGAATCATTAAACACCTTTTCAGATATTGGGTCTGAAAAGAAAAACCAGTTGAAGGATACAATAATGAAGCATCGGCTGTGTGTTAAGTCAGCCGAGTGATGAGACATTATTAGTACGGTCACGGCTCAAGTGTACTAAAGACGAAAATTTAGATTAGCTGATCAAACTTTAATATAGAGTTGCATTTTAGTCATGTCCTTGCAATTAGAAAGGAATTTCAAAGATTTTTTTGGGGGAAAATGTAATTCATGTATTACATGAGAACGATATGAATTTTGCAAGGTTTTGAAATCAACGATATAAAAACCACTTTATTCAATCTTGATGACGATCACACACAAAAGAAATGCACGCGGATGTAAGTACATTGAATCCCACACATGTGGCATCAATATTTGGTCCTCGGTTTCAAACTATTTCGAGTTAAATTTGGAATATAAGGCCAACTAAGAAGACGTCCTCTTCAAATAAATTTGGTTGTTCTGACATTCTTTCACATTAGAAGTACGCACAGATGTGGGTATATGGGACTACTACATTATGGTGTAGGCCTATGGTCAACCGTTTCAAAATTTTCAACTATTTCAAGTATAAGTTTTATTTCGCATTATACTGTGATATTCTTCCGTGTTATCACGAATGGATGAAAAGAATGGACAATTTCAAAGATGAATGCTCACAAAATTACGAGCGCTCAATCTTCCCCTCAATACCAATATAGATTAGCTCAATGATGCAAGGTGTCTATGTGGTAATAACATACATTGCAGAGCCTCTGAGATGAGTTAATAGTGAGGTCATTTGGGGGTAATAGCGTCATCAGACCATGTATATAGGTTAATTACGATCGTGAAGTGAATGGTAGATGCTTCCGTACATGCTTGATATTATTCTGGTTTTTCAAGGTGATCACAAAACAAGCATGACAAATAATCATTTTCAGATTTGTATTAGTTTCTAATGTCTACTGAAATAGATCATCGTTTCTTTGACCTGGATTTGACCTTCACTGTCTCTCTTGCAAATGTTTCAACCGGGTTTAATCTAACTGTCTTTTTCCTATCTTTGAGGTATGTAAATTTTATATATCTCTCTGTAGTAATCAACTTTAGTATTGATCAAAGAAGTGCACTGATTCTAAAAATGATATCACAGAAAGAAAATGCGTCCCAGTTTCACCATATTTTGATTGGGCATGTTTGGCGTCAATTTTTAATCATGTTTTTATGAAGGTATTATTTGGGCACAACGGCTTGAACTGTTTTGTAAAAGTGTATCGTGATTCAAATTCACTTAGATTCATACAGTAGTTCTACCATTCGATATGTCCTTTGGCAAGACGTAAATCTATATTTGCCACTCTCCACACAGGTGTAAATGGGTACCTGATATGCTTGAGCGCGGCGCTAGTTACTCTGGCAGCTCGGCTACGACCAGGGTAATATGTGTAAAACGCCATAGGCGTCGGAGCCTAGCGGATACCGGCGCTATATAACATAATATCCATATAATTATGGTCATGCTTATAAAGAAATGAAGCAATTGATACATAAATCACACTCAATTACATCCGTTTGAGAATCAGGTCGAAATGACATAGGGACGCCATGAACTTTGACCTGGCTTGTCTGATCGGCGCGCATCACCTGGGCTTCTCACTTTATGCCTGCCATTCCTATCTCAAGGACCGTCTGCTGACGAAGTAACAAGGTGTGATGCACTAATGCATAATACAGAGGCAAGCCGACAGATGTCGGTCACTCTCTAATAACAAAATAAAGATTTTTCAAAAGACGTAATCCATCAGCAGCCATATTTGACCGTGATCTAATCGAGGCGATGAAACGGTCAATAATTCAAAGCAATCTATAGCGATACCGGGTCCGTGAGAATAACCAGGGTTCTTTCGAAAGTTCAAGTGACGCCATTCGTTGCTATTGTTGCTTTAGTTTTATCTGCATGTATCATACAATTATGAATACTTTAAGTGTTTATCAGTCTTTCCTGACCTGTTTTTTCTTCCTCCATCCACCAGTCACGTTTTGATGCAAACAAAATACAGACCATTTCTTCCGACCTTTCTTCCAGATTCCAAATTTAAATTTGAACGAAGTGAATTCCTACTAGAAACCAATGACAAACATCCACACACATAATTTTATATTGAAGAACACGTGGATATCACTTATTTGAATATACTGTGGTAATGAGTAATAGAAAGAGGGCGCATCTGCAGAAAGTTTAAATTAGCTTGTTAATTCAGGTCCCTTGGTTGACTATATAAGTGGTGTCATTTATTGATGAACGCCTGCGTCAGTGACTTGAGCGTACTTTGACTCACGATGTGAAAGTGGCTTCGTTGACGAATTAAATGCAAAACGAGCGATGCAAGCATGTATTAGACTGCCGATACCTGGATTTATGTCTTCAAGGCTTCGTTAAGGCAGGTAAAAAAAAGCACAATTAAACAAGAAGCAATTAAAACTACAACAATATAAATAGGAGAAAGCCGGACTATGGACCCTCCCTCCTTAAAAAAAAACAATCCAATCTGGCATTTCTTCTTTTCTTTTTTTGTTAAGAATCCTAAGTTCACATATAATATTCTTGTCTTGCTTGCACTGCATTTTTGATTTGTTCTTCTTCTTCCAGTCTGCTTCCTCTTTGGCACTGTGCACTACCCCTTTAATTTTACGATCAAATAATGCTTCCAACTATGTTGACGTTTGAAATTCATTGTATTCCTTTTCCAAATTAGCTTGTGGGATAACTAAAATAGATAGGCTTTTAGAATCACCTGCTCTCAAATGTAAAGTTGTATTACAGGATTATGTGTTTACCTGAAAATCGGTCGTAAAAATATTCGACGGAAATTAATGACGATATGTTTGCATTGTACGTGTCCTGTATTCATAACGCGTTATTATTGACACGTTTTTGGAGTTATTATGATAAGCACGTCGCATTTGCGATATTTCTATTATTGCTATGGTGATAATTTTTAATATGATTAGAACCTTTCGCCTCTCTCTCTCTCTCTCTCCCTCCCTCCCTCCCTTCCTACTTCCCATATCTTTATCTCCAACTCACCGCGTCTTTCTCGAGCTCTCTCTTTCTTTCTCTCTCTCTATCTCTACCTGATCAATATCATCCTTACTTCCATTTTTCCTTTGTGTTTGTTCATCTTTTACTCTTGTTTAGGGGGTCTCTTAATCTCTTTCCTTTTTTCTTGTTTGTCTTTCTACCACTTTCTTTTAGCCCCTTCTTTTCTCTCACCTTTCTTCACTTGTATTTCGGCCTACTTTTGCACATAACTGTTTACCCGAGTTAACTACACACTAAATATAAATGTCATAAAATTTAGCACGCCCGATCTAAATATAGCAATGACCGTTTAGAGTCGTTTTCTCTTCCTTTGAACAGGTGCCATCAATACATTATATTGGATAAGAATATAACCGGGTGAGTTTCTTGAGACCATAGACATCATATAAAAACAATGGAATGGTAGACAGAAAGGTAATCATAGTAATACATGCGGCCTTTTTTGTGGCTTTTCTTATTTGCCTTCAAACTGTAGCTGACAAAATGGCGGACATTTCCGCTCGGTCAGGTGGTCGTATTTCCGATCGGAACAGACTAGCATCCTGTCCCTTTCACTAGGTCTTATCGGGGTGATAGTAGTAAAATAGAGATCTCGAAAACGGGGCCATCCATTACTATTGACCTCATCTAATTTTGTTTCCCCTTTTGAAATGAAAGTTGATAGGATCCACATCATCCTTCACTTTCTATTTTCATTTAAAATCATATTTAAACCAGTTTTTATCTCCTATTCATATTCAATTCTCTCTCTCTCTCTCTCTCTTTTTCTCTCCTGTCTTTCTCTCTTTTCTTTCTTTATCTGTCTATTCAGCCTTGATAGTTTTGTTACTCCCGACCCTTGTCCTATTTTCTTTCTCTTTTCCTGTTGTTTAAATAATAAATACGCTATCGAGTATTGAGAATAAAATCCAATTATACGTTAATGTGGAAAATGTTACCATTATTTGAATTAATTAGATCTGAGATGCCTATGTTCGAAGAAAGTGTGATAGAATGTGAGAAAAGAAAAAATACCGTCATTCGTTTGAAAATATTAGAAAATTAAGAAGATATTCATTATTCACTATTTCCACATCTACCGTAGATCAGGACACTATTTCACTAAACTTGTCATCAGTGACAAATAACAGTTTTTGTTTTAAGGTCGTTAAATCCTTGCTTCTGATTGGTTATCAGCATATTGTCACTGTTTATTGTCATTTGTCTTTGAAAAGGGGCCATGTGAAATGGGTCCAATCAAGGAGAAACATCGGAAGTTTAAATCCCTTAATTTATTCTGCATCAGGAAAAGAAAAGTATCAGAAACAATCTATCCAAGATGAGAAGGTTTATTGGTTGTGCCAAGTTAGATCAGCAAGTTAAGCATTATAATAGGGGCGAACATGTCACGTGACTATACTTGGGTACATTCAGGTAAAGCCACAGTTCGAGGGCGCCCTAAGTGGATATCGTCATAGATTTAGGGATGAGAAGAAAATTAAGAAGGAGATTACATTGGAAAAGAAATAAATCGAATCAAATCATTCGGGTCGTATATTGATGAACATCAACTGAGATTGAGGTGAGAGACAGAATAACGGGCAGAGAAAAAACAGACAGATATAAATAGAGGGAGTCAATGAGGGAATGAGAGAAAGAGAGAAAGAGAGAGAGAGAGAGAGAGAGAGAGGGATAAGGCAACTGAGAGTTTATACATTTATACAGGGAAATCTAGAGAGGGACACCCTAGCTGCACTCCGGCGCTGAAGTTTAAACCAAAATGGCGGCGAAATTGACGTATTTAACCAATTCAGGCGTAATCGGTCAACCACGGGGACCTGATGCTCTAGGTGGAGGCTGAGCGGATGGTAGGTGTGGATCGAAGTAGTGTAGGTGAGAGGATAATCACCCCTCCAGTCCCCCTCCCGATCCCGGAAATTAAGAGCCATATACGTGAGATATGGTTGGGCTAAAAGGGAAACATACCCCCCCCCCACCCATCCAACTGCGTGAACAAATTTTGACACCCATAAGGAGCATTGCGTTTCTGTTAATTTCCTTCAGTTTTTAGAAATAAACTTATGAGACTGGATTCCATCTCTAATAACAAATTAAACAAATTAAAGCACTCTCCTTCATGTTTCCGTGGCCCCTCCTTATTCATCGCATTTGGGCGTATGAAGAAACATTCTAAAGATTGAAGGTTGTCATGGTAGTTGGTTTTCAAAGCCGTATGGTAGAAAACAATTTAAATCCCCCCCCCCCCCTCCCCCCTCCCCCCCCCCACTACCCCGTTGACAAGTCGTGGCTACGCCATTGCTTCACCGAATGCACCGTGTCTTGGAATTGCACTCTATCACAAATCGATCCGTTTCGCTCCTGCGCGTGCATTTCACAACCATTGCACGATATGTGAACTTCTAATATGCTAATATTCAACTTGTTCAAGCAAGATGAAGTGTATAAGCAACCAATGTCTTACTTTATTTCCCCCCTCGGTGGTATTTTCATGCTTATGTAATTTAAAGTACACAATCGAAATGAGTAATGACTTCACTCCTAGACGATGAATCCATCATTCAAACGAAGTACCAATGTTTCCCCTTTTTTAAACTTCTGATACATTGGCAGGGAGAGCAGTATGTACATTGTCAATAAAGCTGGAATAATCTATTGATTGTAAATTATACGTTTTTTGTTCTTATTATTATTCTATATGACTATGGATCAAGACTACATGTATGCTAAAGTTTTTTTTTCCTTTCTAATTTTTTAGGGAGGAATACTAATTTCATTTTAAACAGACTCTCCGCGTTTCCTCTCGTTAGCTTGACTCAGTCTGTGTTTCTTTTAAACTTGGACGTGTTGAATCCACGTTTCCTCTCATTTTTATAAAGACAATAGACTAACTCCTTGTTTCCTATTAGTTTTATAGTCATAGACATTTTACTTATATCTGACTCTTATCCTCCTTTCATTTCATGTTCATACAAATCTGAACTTCGCCTTTTATGTTACTTTATCTTTACGATAACCTATGTTTACTTTGATTTTATCTTGATAACAGACTTTAGCGTTTTCATTTTGTATACTGATCATAGACTGAACTCCACGTTTCATTTTATTTTAACTTAACTTCAAGTGTCTTTTTCTTTCATATTGATAATGAATAAACTTGACTCCTTGCTCCATTTCATTTTATCTTGATAATAGACTTGACTTCGTGTTTCCTTTCATTTGATCTTCATAGAGAAGTGTACGAAATTGAACCTGACCTTGTCGCCTCTGTTTGAGGCCATCTCGGTTGTCTAAAAGGTAGCTGAGGCCTACCGCGTTAGATTAAAGTACAGCGTTACATTAAAGTACAGCGTTAGATTAAAGTACCGCGTTAGATTAAAGCACCACTGTGATAGTTCAATGGCATCAAACGAGAGTTTGTTTACGATGTAGAAAAAATGTTTATTTTAGCCTCTTTAATCAATTGACCCCAACATTTATATGGCTTACAAAATGTAGAAGTACAGGTGAAAATGACAGGTAAACACAACACAAATAAAGTTATCATGGAGATTAATGTCAATGAACATCAATTGTTATCAATGGGAGCGTATTTAGTTATTCTTCGAAGCCCATGCACTTTCAACGTCGTTCATTAAAAAAACGCCTAGCTTCAAACATTTTCAGGAACAACATTATATCTTGCTTGTGTAATGATTATGATCTGTAGTATTGTGATCTGTTGCAAAGTTTTAGCACATTTTTGACTGTCTCACGTCGATAAAGATTTTAATATAAATTCATTAAGTTCAGACGGAACAACAGAAGGGTTTTCAACAGCGATGAAATGCGTAGGAATGGAGCAGAAAATAAAATATCCAACAAGAGTAACCAGTGAGTCTGTAACCTTATTAGACCATATATACACTAATATGAACAAGTATGATAATCACTCGGGTGTTATAGAATGTGATATTTCTGATCACTACCCTGTGTTCATGATTTTAGAAAATCCATGTAATTTGAAGCAGCTGCATTATCCACAAACTGTAACTTACAGATGTTATAAAAACTATGATGTACAAAACTTTAAAGATGACCTTGCTGGGCAAGAATGGCAACATATCAATAGCTGTGAAGATGTTAACATGGCATATTCCATTTTTCTTAATTTGTTTAATAATGTTTGTAATAAACATGCACCAATCAAAGAGAAAAGAAGCTGCAAAGGACGCGCTTATAAGAAACCTTGGATAACCAAATCAATAATGAAGTCTGTTCGAAAAAAATATAAATTGTTTTTAAAAGTAAGGAAATCTAATTTTGATGTAAGTGATGTACAAAAATTTCGGAACTACAGAAATGTATTAACGACTGTTCTTCGCAATGCCAAGAGAAATTATTACAGTGGTTTGCTAGCTGAGAACAGCAATAACACTAGTAAAACGTGGAACATCATAAATGAATTAATATCAGGGAGAAATAAAGGTAACAAAGGTACTAAGGTAGAAAAACTTATAAGGCGTATTAATGGAAATGATAAAGTTCTAACAACCGAATCTGAAATTGCCAATGAATTTAATGATTTCTTTGTAAACATCGGTCCAAATCTAGCATCAGCAATACCAAATGTACCCACATTATTTGAAGATTATTTGAGTAATAGTGTTGAGCAATCCCTTTTTTGGAAACCGGTCACAATGAAGGAAGTTCATGACCACATGTTGGCTCTAGACGAGAAGAAAGCTTGTGGTTACGACAACATTCCAGTACGCCTGATTAAGGATGGTGCATCTATTTTGGCTGAACCATTAAGACATATCTTCAATCTTTCATTGGAAACAGGAAATTTCCCTGATCAAATGAAAACTGCTAAAGTCAGTCCACTGTTTAAGAAAGGTAATAAACATGAAACGGGGAATTATAGACCCATTTCTGTCTTACCAATTCTGGGTAAAGTATTAGAAAAAATAGTTAATGCTCGATTGACCAGTTTTCTAGAAACGCATGACATTTTATATCACCATCAGTACGGATTTAGGAAAAAGTATAGTACTAAATTATCATTAATTAATCTTATGAATACGGTATTGAAAAGTATAGACGAAGGATGTGTTACGATTGGTGTGTTTCTTGATTTTCAAAAGGCTTTTGACACAATAAACCATAACATATTATTTAAAAAGCTATCACATTATGGCATCCGAGGACATGCACTGAAATGGCTCGAAAGCTATCTTAGTGACAGAATGCAGTTTGTGAAATACAAAGAGTCATCATCAGAAAGTAGATATATCAAATGCGGTGTACCACAAGGTTCTGTCTTAGGACCAACTCTGTTTTTAATCTATATAAATGACTTGCCAACTGTGACAAATTATTTCAATTTCAGACTATTTGCAGATGATTCTAATATTTTTCATACTTTTCCCAAAGGTGTAGATCAAATAGATGAGTGTGAAGTAAATGAAAATTTAAAATCCATACAGAATTGGTGCACTGCAAATAAGCTTACTATGCGTCAAAAACCAATTTCATGTTCTTCAGTAGTCGTAGAAGAAAGGCTGTGCTTAAAGGGAGATTAAAAATATCTGGGGCAGAATTAAGAGAAGTGGAGGAAGCGACATTTGTTGGCATTACCATTGACAGACATTTTACATGGAATTCACATATAAAATCTGTTAATGACTGTATACGGAGAAAGGTCGGCATCCTCTTTAAATTACGGCACTTTGTCCCTAAACATATATTGATACTGTTGTATAAAGCTCTTATACAGCCACATATTACATATGGCATCGAGGTTTGGGGTAGTACTTATAAATCACACTTGAATTGTATATTTTATACTCAAAAGATGGCTGTACGTGCTATAACTTTCAAGCCACATCGTTCTCATACTAATGCACTGTTTCATGACCTCAAATTGTTGAATGTTTTTAAATTGCATAAATTATCTATTTGTACTTTTGTGTTTGATTTGATAAATGAACGATTACCTCATTCCTTAAAACATTATTGCAGTATGATACAACATGAATATTCCACAAGACAAAAAACGGGTCGACAATTACGTCTTCCTTTATTCAAAACAGACCAAGGAAAGTTTTCTGTTTCGTTTGTTGGAAGTAATTTTTGGAATATGCTTCCTACTGATCTAAGAATTGAGAGATCAAGAACCTCTTTTCGTAAAAAACTTACAAAATTACTCTTAAGTGAAAACCACGAATCATAACCTCGTAACTATATAGTTGTATATAGTAACCAGTCTCATTTTAATATTATACACAAAATTATTTATAAGATTTGGAAACCCATCATATATTTTTAAATTAACTTTATTTTAGGCTTTAGATAACGAGAGTCAGACTCGACTAGCACATGTGCTATTTTTGACTCTATTTTACCATCGATCACAAACTCATTGTAAATAGTCATTTATTGTTTTACTCTTGAAGCAAAGTTTACTTTATCTTTGTCATAATGTACATGTATATCGCTGTAGAACATGTATTTTTTTATAATTCATGTCATGCATTTATGTTATATTGACATTGTCATTGTACATTTATCTTTTGTTTCAATGTTTTCAATGGTGGTGAATAAATAAATTCAATTCAAATTCAAATTCAAATAAATTCAATTCAATAAAGATAATATAGAATCGCAAAGATGAACTTTTATTTCGGCCAAAATAATATCCCGCTATTCAATTGAGATTTGTTTTAATTTATTTATTTATATGTGTATTTATTTATATATATATTTCTTAGGTTTTCTTGGTTAGATATTCAAATATTTATTCATCTATGTTTGTATTCGTTTGGTTGTTTATTAATCTATCTACCTACATATTTATTGATATATATATATTTATTTATTTATATTTGTATTTATATATCATTTTATTATTACTTATCATTGTATTTATAAATTAAACATTTAACATGATCTTTTCAGGACGTCTTTCATGGATTATTCCCTAGGAAGAGTGTCTGAAAGGATATATTATAATTGTTTTCCTGGCCACAAAGATTCCATGCTTTCCAATGGGGATTATTTTTAAGTACACCATTATCATTTTGCCGTTTTGATCTTTTAACGACTTTTTCTGAACAGTCATGTTTCTTTGTGCGTACTTTTAAGAATAAATTCGATTATTCGAAGATCTATAGAGCCGCCAAGCCTCCTGCACTCTTAAAAGAATTTCTCTTTCCATCTCTTACATACTCCCACCAGCTCCCCCACTCTATCTTTCTTTCTCTAACTAACCTTCTCCAAACTGAACTTGAACTTTATTTTCCTTCTTCTCGCCCCAGAACCTCGGCTTGCATGCATGTCAGGTAGAAACTCGAAGCCAGCACATGTTGGCATTGATTCGCTCACACGTACGGCAGTATTGATTGGATCGGTGCTCCTCAAAATCCTATAGGGTCTGATCGAAGAGGGCCATCTTGAATGTTAGTCCAGCACTTAGATGTTTGGCCTAATTGTAGATGCAAAGGAGACGAACCTGACCCTGACTGTGGATCAGGTCTCAACCAGGAGCCGCCTGGCTCGAGAGCCACTCCATCTCTCTCACCCTCTCTTTCGTTCTAAGTTTCTTTCTCGTTTTTTTAAGATCTATGTCTCTGTTACCTATCACTTTATCTTTCTTTCTCTTTCTACTGTTCGATTTTTATTATTTCCGACTACTTTCTCTCCCATTTTCTCTCTCTCTCTCTCTCTCTCGTCGACTTTAGTTAGCTTCTCCCTTCCTTGATTCTTGAGTTTCAGTCTGTGACTTTAGTCTAAGACAATGTCGGTCCTGACTATATGGAGAAGGTCGCAAACAGGAGTGATATGGCTCGAGAGCTCGCCATCTCCCATGTCTCCCCCCCCCCCCTCCACTCCTAGAACGAGAACGGACGGACCCCATGCGTGTTACCAAAATGTCCGGTAAAGGGGTACTTTTCGTGCGACAAAGTCCGGCCCGAGAATTGTTAAAAAAAGGGCTGTATTAACTTTTCACCCGGAGATTTCTTTAAAAAGGGGGTGTTTTTTCTTTTTTTCTCTCATCTCTTTGGACTCCTCAGAAATTATTCCGAAATTAAGGGGGGTACATTGAACATTTTTCATGATTTATGGGGGTCTCCAAGGCAGGAAAAGCCCGCGAAAAGCCCGCGAAAGAGGGGTTCGGAAATGTTGGCAGTCCTCAGAGAGGGGGTGCTTTCAAAAAGAGGGAACAAGCATAATTATGCGTACCCTTAATAACACTGAGTGGGGGGGGGGGGGGCTGGGGTCTTTCTCTCTCTCTCTCTCTCTCTCGTTCTGCTCTTTCTTTGCCTCTTTCAATTTCTCCCTCTTAACAGCTCTCATCTCTTTCATCTTTCGCATCTCTCTGTCTCTTTCTCTCAGACAATCTACAGCCTATACTGTTTACTGATAACATTCTTTCGTTTTGTTTGTTTGTTAGTTTTTAACATTTTCGATCAGTATAATATGTACCACACAAGGCACACATCGACCCAAATTTATGGTTTATATCAGTACCTGTACTTTGGAACGCGCTCTTTCCTTTATTGCGTAACAATTAAAGAATGACATAACAATGCATGTGACTGCGTACGCGCACGCTTCCAAATTCGTTGTCATTGCAACGTACTAAAAACAATGATCATGTGCATTTCTATCATTTCAGTAATGTATTTCCATTTCCTTTTCAGCTCCATGGATATATATATAATTTCTGAAACCAAGGATTGAGGCATCATTTAGGTGAGTTTGTATCTCTCAATATTTCTTTCCGTTATTCACTGGATGTATTTACACCATACAATTTATTACAATAACAAGCTGTTAGATTTTTTTTTATAATTAAAGTCGACCTGAATAAGACACACAGCAGCCCTACATAAACTCACTATATCCAAACAATAAGATTGATTAAATGTTTAAAATTTGAGGCACTCTCCAGATTTCAACATTACAAATTCACCGCAAATCACAAAAAACTTCCAGCAAATAATTTTTCTTTGTCGATTACTGATTCATTTATTTATTTACTATTTTTGTCACATTGCATTGTCGCGCGTTTATCCACATGCATTCATATAGACACGTTCTCTTCAAGAGCAGACGGTAACTGCTATTCTTTCATTTACGATTATCGATTTCAAGTTGGCGAAGCGGAAGTTTAGGAAGCATGGTAAATGAACGCGTATCCGATTGGTTTGTTACGTCACAATATTAACAGGAAAGCAGAAACGATTGATGTTGTTTTTCGTTTGGAAATATGAAGAAAGATCACTCAGCCAAACGCCTGAATGTATATTATTATTTCCCTTTAGTAGGACAAAATAACACATGAGGTGTCAAAACACAGGGTGGCAAACGAATCAACTTTGCAAATGGGGTCCCAAATGTTGAGAGACAATACAATAGTTGCAGGTGTTTATCAACATAGTTTTAAGACAAGATTGGCAAAGGTTGTCGTAATATATGAGGTCTTTTCATTCTTCGGTTAGTTTACCTTGATTTAATAGTCATATTATAATGACAAGCAAAACAACGAAAAAACATTTATACTAAATTTATATATTATTATCATATTAGTTGATACTTGGGCTTTATAATTTCATATCGATATTGAAACTTCTATTTTTTTTACCCCTACGTTTTTGTTTTATTCTCTGATATTACATGGGTGCATGCAGTGCATGCATGGAGCAAAGATTCAAATCTCCCCCCCCCCCCCCTATGAAAGGAAAAATAAATGAAATTAAAGTAAAGTAAAGTAAAACGATATATATACAGGTACGTTACATGTCGTATTTGCTGAGATGAATTGAAAAAGAAGAGGGGAAAAACGAAGAATTCCCACTCGTACTAAACAGAGAAAAGTGCAGAAAGGTAGGCAGATACGTGACTATTGATTTACGTCTTCGTCAAAGTTTATATTGAAAGGTCGAAGGTCTGGAGGCCTTACGTCAGATGTTCTTTCAATCAAGTTAGGGATCTGTAGAGGAGTTTGGTTGAAAAAGGAAGTCCCCATCCAGGACGATTCCTCGCATCAAATCTAGTTTTGTTAGTACACACGACACCCACTCAGTGAGGGTTAGAGGCCGAGGAGGGCACGAAAGGAAAAGAAAAAAGATCCAGGGGCGGCACAGGTCTGAAAATATTTGGCAACTTGCTAAAGAGCGGGGGAGGGGGTCCCCCGTCCAGCCTGACTCCTCGCATCAATTCTAGTTGTGTTGGTACACAAGACATCCATTTAGCATGCTCCGTGAGTGTTTAAGAAGGTCATGGAAGGAAAGAAAAGAATCTAGGGGCGACACAGGTCCAAACAAAAGATATTGGCAACTTGCTAAAAAAAAAAAGCACGGGGGGGGGGGGGGGGTCCCATCCAGCATGATTCCCGGTATTATTGCCGGTTGTGTCTTCTAGTTGTGTTAGTCGACCGACACCCACTAAGTGAGGTGTTAAGTAGGACATGGAAAGGGTATAGAGGTCCCAAGCGATGCCTAATTTTTTTATTAAGGGGGCGAAGCTTTAACAAAAAGAAAGTGAAAAGTTGAAAGGGGGTCTCCCATCTAGCCTATTTCTTCACTTCAAATCTAGTTGTGTTAATATATAGGACGAGATTCACTCAGTGAGGGTTTAAGTAGGGGATGGGGAAGAATATGTCTTGGGACGGTGCCAGTGTTTTTGTTTTTTAGGGCCACAGGCTTTTAAAATTGTTTGGCAAGCTAAATAGGTTGGGGTCCCATACAGCACGATTAGCAACATCAATTCTATTTATGTTATTATGAAGGACTCCCACACATTGCGAGCTTATAAGTAGGGTGTGAAAGTAGTTAAGAGGTCTAAAGACGGTGCCAGTGTGTTTTTAAGGGACACAGGTGGTACAAATTTACAAGCTAAACAAAATAGGGCATTTGTAAGATTTTGGTCGCTATCTATTTCCACAATCCCTAACAAGCAATAACAAAATTGGTGATGATGATGATGGTGATCCACAGTATTTGTATGGCGCCATATATCTGTTTAATAAATATTCAAAGGCGCTAGTGTTGTTGAATTTGGTGTTGTTCTTGTTGGAGGGAAGAGCATGTAGGGCAGGTCACGCTGCCCCTAAAGCATAACATTGTACATCTTTCTTCTCATCGCATTCTATTCTACGTTTTAAAAACTTGCGTTGACCAGAATATTTGTTTAAAGGGCTGGTATCCATTTACCTCACCTGGGTCGAGTGTGTCAATAGATAAATGGAATTACTGCTTCGACAAGGATTCGAACTCCTTAACTTCGTTCTCCTATTGGATGAAATTTATAATTAGTCATCGACTATTTAATGATAAAATGTAGTACAACACAACAGCACTACGTTATAAAAAAAAACATTTGTGAAGCATTTTCTTGCAGTTTTTTGACCTAATTCCATACTCATGTGTAAAGAGCGATACGAAAAACAAGATTTGTAGTGTGTTCAATCACAGCAATATAACATTCTCGTATCCGAAATACAATACTTATTCTGATTGTAATATTTTCTTTAAAATCAACTCGGTGCCCGGGGTGGTTGTAGTACATAATTGTAGTATATAGGTACACATAAATGTGTCTTATTATTATCATTGATATTTAGAAAGGTTGACGATCATAGATTAGGTAACAAACGTTTCACGGTAGAACAGGATTGAACTAACAAGGCTGCTTGTGTGCATTCGCATACCAAACGCATATGGGCGCGCCAGCTTTATTGTTTATCTGTTGGTATAAGGAAAACAGTTCCATATCTACTGTAGATAAGGGAAACATTAGAGGGTCTTTGTTATTCCTGCGGTAATGGAGTTGGAGGTGTGACTCCGATTGGAGTTAAATAACTTGATTGTGGCTGATAACAAACCAATACATTATATTGCATTCATTCAGTTTTATGTATATTATGTGAACTAATAATTGTAGTGATAACGAGAATATTACCCAACATCGGTTAGGCTGCGCTGTACACCACAAATGTTAGTGAATGGGTATAGGGGTACAGCATGTTGTATAAACTGGTCCCCAATAAACTAGTCTATCGTGCACATTTCAAGATTCTATATTTGTGTGACTGTGTTTCTATAGCTTTGTTGGCACTTTTTGAAACAAAACAAGAATCATATAAAATGATCGCAGACTTTCAGAAAATCTTTCAAAACGAAATTTCAATAGCTTTACTCCTTAAAGGTAAAGACCAGTAATGGTCATGCGATTGCATTGTGAAAGAAACGTTGTGGAATCGATCAGAAAAGGTTGATCATCTAGCATCTAGCATCTGCAAGGTTCTGGAATCATCAAAATGATAAGAAATTTGGCTCATTCTTCGTAAAGTTACAAGCACTATACACAGAAAGATGTATACGGGACTACCCTATATCTCTCACACGACCATGAGAGAAACAAATTTACCAAATATATGAATTAGTAGGCGGTTTCCCCGGCAAATTTTTTATCATCATGTATTAGTCAAAACATATTCTTTCACATGATTGGTAATGAGAGCTTCCATTTCATTTTTTGAAATTGGGGCGTTACCAATACTGGTCTTTACCTTTAAGATGATTTCTTGAAAGTTATCGCGATTTTGTTTTATAAAGGATTTGAATACATGGCCTGTATTCTATCCAAGTTCATTCTGACACACGAATAGGTCATAATGTGTAGGACCGCACAGCAGTCGTCCATTATATACTATGACACAAACCGTAGATCCTATACATGGGTCTACGAAAGTTCGTGATTGACGCACGCACAACTCTGCATACCCTTCTCTCCAACTGACTAACGTGTGGAATGTGGAGATGAGAAGTAAATATTCTTGGTATTTTCAATAAAAGCAAACGCGGCTGTTTACAGTCTTTGTTTCAAGTGAGGCTGCGCGCATCATGTGAGAAAATAACAGTTGCTTTGTGGACGTTCCGCGGCTCATCGGGAGTGGAGGAGTTAATAACTTCTCCCCCTCTGCCAGTTCTCGATTCTCTGGTTCCTAATTGACAGCTCGCTTCTCTCTTGGTATGGCAGATCAGGGGCGTAGCGAGGAGCCCTATACTTAGGGGCACTCGCATCTTGGGAGGGGAGGGACACACCGATCTGCATGTGGTCAATGTGATTTCACGCATGCCGTAGATAGGGAGAAGATATGAGAGAGGGCCATTTGTCTTTCCCCATCTCTCTCTCTCTCTCTCTCTCTCTCTCCATATTTTCTCTGGTTTTATATATATATATATAACTCTCTCTCTCTTTCTCTTTCTCTATCCCTCGCTGTCTCTGTCTCTGTCCCTGTCTCTCTTGTATATAACAGATCAATCGCGTATATAGTGTGCATTGTGGGGCCAGAAAGAGCATTCGCACCATGGGGGCACTTTCTCGCTCACTCATTCTTTATTTACCAATTTGCTCTTTATTCCATGGGGGCAAATGCCCTCGTGCCACCCCCATCCATAGCTTCGCCATTGTAACAGATGATTACGTCAATTTCCCCCCTGTGAATATAAACATATGAGCCGCATCTCCTCCGATTCACAAGTGTAAATGATCGGAGAACAGGTCAACAAACAGAGGAGGAGAAGTATATTGATGCAGAGCTCAAATGAGCTACGAGGACAGAATGACTTATCACTTTGAAACCGTGCACGGGTAATTTGAACTTTCCAATGTACTCCCCTTTTCAGCTCTTGAACGTTGTCGAGATTAAAGCTTTGGTGTGTTCATGATTCTCTGCACTTGCCGAGAGGTTTGTGGAGGGACGGGGGGGGGGGGGGGGGGGGGGGGGGGGGTGTCTGTAATATAAAATAAGCTAAAGGAGACCTCGAGTCCACCACTGATAACATTCTGATGTTCATTAAACCTTAGCAGATTAAAAATGCATAATAACTAAAAATGTTCACTTTGTTTTCTTGAAATGAAAAAATAACACATCTTCAATGCCTGTTTTTGTTAATGGTGTTATTGTTGCTACATTATTGCTTGTTGTGTTTTAATCATAATTTAGGGTCAAAGTGGCCCTCATTTGTGCGTTCTTATCTAATATGAGCATAATTATAAGAATTAACGCACAGCAAAAGTTGTGGGAGGTTCTTTAAAAGCCCCCCCCCCCCTCCCTTTATTCTTTCTTACTTTGCATGCACGTCATTCGGCGGACAATCCTATTAGCAGTTGAGGAATCGCAGACATAAAATGCCAGCGGTATACGGTCTTGCGACAAATTTACGATTTGATATCACACATCCCAAACGCCTTGCTGTTGGTTTGATGGTGGTTTGGCTCGATATTCAATTTCCGTGGTCGCTATCTGGCGCTATGAACATCACACATCCATACAACAGACAAGATTAGTGTCCGTCTCCATCGAGGCAAATGACGGAGGGTGTCGCTAGAGGAAATGAAGAATCTAAGAGTCCCCCTCCCCCCCCCCCCCTCCCCGAAAACAAAATCCGAAAAAGAATTCATACCAGGCACACTCGTATTTTCGCTGAATCTATATTTTTTTTATTATTTCATCTGATAGTAGGACCCTTTTTCTCTTTTGTTGTCGCCTTTAGTTATTCGTCAATTTTTCTAAATACTCCCTCGCCGAATTCGCCCCCTCCCGTCAATTTCAAAAGTGCTAGCAGTGCAACTGAGCACCAGGAGTTGTATGGAAGCTCTAGTTTTGTAAACTTCCATCACATCCGAGCTCTCTTTCTTTTCTTTTCTATGTCGATGAAATCTGAAGATAATAATGCTAGATTTAATTAAACCGGGGCAACGTAACCCTGTGCACCACCCCCCCCCCCCCCCCCCAATTTCCCTCCCTTCTTTGTTTCGCCACTGGGAATGTTGCATATATACGAATCTTTAACATCGCCATTCTGAAATTCATGTTTGATTGGGCCCTAATTCTTCATCCAGCATGGCACCATTACATATTTTAACTTTTCAAAAGAAACAAAAAGACAAATTTAGGGCAGCAAATGAAAAGAAGCTGACCTGTACTTTGGTAATGGATTTGAGGCAGGAAAAAAATCACGAGGGAAAAGGCAAAGGCTTAACCCCATTCACTTTTCTTTGACAAAAAGGGAAAAAAAGGATAACTAGGTCTAAAAAAAGAGGTTTATGCTCTTTGGTGTCTACTTGGAAATGGAATTAGGGAATAGAGGTCGCTTACATTGTTCAGCTTTCTTTGGGGATTTTAAAGCTACCATTTCAAATATTTTGTTTTCAATCTGTCAGTTTTGTTTTCGCTCTTAGGAGAATTAAGAGAAATTCTTGATTATTTTCCGGAACTGTGCGCTTACCTGTGTCTCCCCTATCTCCACGTGTCCAGTCTGTGTTATTGCTGTTTTTGTTTTAATTATTGAATTATCCATATTCAATTTTCTCCATTATGTTATTGTATAAGTTATCCTGAGCTATTTAAAAGCCATTATACGTTCCTTTTTTTGTAATGAATTTGATAAAGGTAACATGTGTTTTTTAGCGATAATTTTTTTTTTTCAAGATCAATTTCACAATTTTAAAATGTTAGGTCGTAGATAATAGGACTTTCAACGTAATCAGTAGCCAGACAGATTCTCCCTCAGTAGATGTAACGTGCAGTGAACTCGTGAAAATTGTAATAAAAATGTCTCTTTACGGGCTTTCTTTGTAGACTATCCCCCATAAACAAATATTTTAAACATGAATTCGTGAGCTGATGTAGTTCGTTGCCAATGGATGCACGCGTCATGCGGTCATGCAACGGGTCTAGATTCTGAATTATTAAACATAACATGCCCCTGAATCTTCAGTAGCTTGTGATGTATTTTCTGTCGGTACTAATGACATTAACGGAACATTATAATTTGAGGAGTGTAGGGAGGGTGTTGTCTCATTGTAAACCCATGGCTTTCCTAATGCGTTTGCTAGTGTGGCTATGTCAACAGTTTATATTCAGCATGTCAAAAGCAAGCACAGTGGTGTCGCAAGGCAACATATTAATGTAGCGAGCAGTAAAATATTTCCATTTTTTACATTATATTAGTTGACCCTTGAACGTGATAATTCAAGGATATGTTACCTCTGTTGTTCTCTCTCATTTTCACTGTCTATCTATCTCATACAATTGATTAGCCTCTCTTTATATCATAGACATTAATTTTCTCATCATCATTATCCTCATCATCAGACTCTCTCTCTCTCTCTGAGACTGTAGTCAAAAGGTATACCGTTTCTCATATTTTCTTTTAACCCTCTTTCGATTATTTTCTTTATGACTATTCGTTTTAAATCCAACCGTTTGTATTACGTCTCAATTTCGATGTCCCTAACGTCTTCATCAAGTGATAATTTTTCCTGCAGCATTTCCACCTCAATTTATTTTCTTATCCCCCCTCCCCCCCCCCCCCCTCCCCCCTCCCCCTCCCCCTCCCCCTCCCCCCCCCCCCCCTCTCTCTCTCTCTCTCTTTCGACTTTTCCTCCCCTACACCCGTGTCATCTGTGCGCGTATTTGCATTTGTGTCTCAAGACTTTTCTCTTTCTATCTCCGCTTCTTCGGATTCCCCTCCCTTGTCTATATATTTTTTTTCTCTTTCTCCTCCTACTCCTCTCTTCTCTTTCACTCTTTCTCTCCCTCTCTAGCTATTTTTTTTTTATCTCTCTCTCTCCCCCACTTTCAGCTGTGATCATGCCCTTTACCTGCATTAAGGTCTAATGTACCTCGAATCTTGCCCGATGAGAGAAAGTACATAGAGTACACCGTAACGGGAGGTTAAACACGTTTCTGCAATCATCATTAAAGACGGAAACCATCACACTTTCTTTTAAACGCATCATCACATCTAACAGTCCACTGTCGGTCAAAGCCATCTCCCTTCCAAAGCTACAATTAAAGATAAAAGTGAGTTATTGTCAAGGGATAACAATGCGGAAAAACAGTCTGGAAGCAATTGGAAAAGGATAATTATGTATTACAAGAGAATACTTGCATACCGTGATTTTTTAAAATCTCCAAGATAACAAGAAATTGACGCAGCCTTTGCCAAAAATCACGGATAATGCACACAGTCAAAGAAGACGTGTGTATATGGGACTATACAAGTGGCATTGAATTCGGTACAAACTCTCCAGCTATTTCTTTGTCATATTTCAAATATCTGAGAATTTGAAGTGTAAACAAATTTTCAGGGGACGTTTATTTCTACTATGTTGATATTCTTCCAAACTAAAAAAGAAAGGAAAGAGGCTGCTCACAAATTGTTTGTCCATATTTACCGATACTCAACCTTCCCCTTAAAGACGGAGAAGAAGGAAAGCATCACACTTTTTTTAACGCATCGTCACATCTTGCATTGTCAGTCAATACCATTTCCTATCCAAGGTCATAATTAATCTTTCAAACCCTCACTCTAAGCCACTGCAGACTACAAATGTCAAAGTACTTTTGGAGACGATACTTCTACGAATACTGTCTTTGATTCTCGAAAGAATAGCGAAACACAATTTGTTTTTTCCTCTTTTCCCCCTTTTTTTAACAGTACCTTTTGCTCGTTTCACGCGAAAATTGAATGCAAATTCAATGCACATTAGACTTCTCTTCTGCTATAAAAAGAACATTCTTGTATGTCAGTTAATAGTGCACTTCCCGAAAATTAATGTAGAAGCGCAAACAAATAGACAAGACTGTTAAATTGCAAATTTGTACTTTAAGTTTAATAAAGTATTCAAACGTATTTTTTCGCAAGCGTTTTCAGTTTTGTTTCTAGAAAAATGAAAAATACTATTCAGAAGCGCGAGTTTTATTATCGAATCATGTGGAAGAGTACTAGTTATAAAGACTATTTACTATACAAAGTCAAATTAAAATGAAAAGTCGTATTGTCCCCCTCTGCAGCAGTAGTAGCAGTGTGCTAGCTTTGCTGTATGGGTGCCCGAAAAGCGTCATGTGTCATGAGCATATCTGTTGCTGCGTGCTTTATTGTCATCCTCTGAAATAAAGTTGGATTAAAACTGGTAAATCTCTGATCTCCCTCTCCGTCGCATCAAGTTCTTGTCACTAGCAGCTTAAATAACAGCGATAATGTTGGAATGCATACGACATGAGGCGTCCCGCAAGGTTCTTCGTTTGGACCCTTATAAATTAGTTTGGTTACTTCCCCTCTAGAAAATCGTATAGATACCTAATCTTTGTTCCAAATATTTTCTTTATTCTGAAAATCAGTTAACACGGTGGCTTCTCTCTCATTTCCCCCTTTCTTTTAAATCTCTCCCCCCCCCCCTATCTCTCTCTCTCTCTTTCTCTGTTTCTCTATCTCTCTTTCTGTCTCTGTCCCTGTATCTGTCCTAATCTACCAATGTATTACAACTTCTTAATTTTTCCTCCAGTTTCACACTCTCTGTTTTTTCAGATGTTTTCAATCAATTACGTTTGATAAAACCCTGAAAGAAACGAGGCTAATGAACACTAAATAAATTTGTCATTGGTAATATTTTGAAGAGGAGAATCACTCAATACCAGCATAATAGAATTGTGATAGATAATACACAATGTAACACCTGTGACCTTTTTTAATTTCAAAAACATTAATGAGGTCCTCGTTTCTAGACTACGAACAAGGTTGTGCTATTAGTTGAACAATTTCAATAATTATTGTCGAAAAATGCCATCTCTTTATGCTCGATGAGTATGGGACTGTGTTTGCTGTTCGACAATCGATTACGGTGATTAGTTTTAATTAGACAATGGCAGTTGGATAAACACAATGTGACTGAGACACTTTACAAAGTAAAAAGAGAGAGAGAGAGAGGGGGGGGGGGGGGAGGTTGATGGGCGTGTGCTTAAAAATGTCTGAGAGAAAAGAGAGATAGAGGGAGAGGAGTGTGTGTGCGTATGTGCGTGTGCGGCCGCGCGCGTGTGGATGTGATGAAGTTGGGGAGTATGTGAAGAGAAAAAGAGAGGGGAATAGATAAGACTATTGAAAGAAAATGAGAAACTCAAAAAGAGAGAAAGTTTCGATTAAGAGAGAGTGGAAGAGAGAGAGAAAGGGAGAGACAGAAAGAGAAACATGGGGGGAAAGAAAGAGAGAATATGATTGTGTGTTGTGTGGGGGGTTGGTGTGGGTGAGTGTGTTTATGAAAACGCGAGAGGAGTTGAGTGTTAATGCTCTAAATGTCTCAATACTAATTGTCTCTTTTCATTTTTACAAAAAAAGTTTACAAGGCTGAGAAACATTTTTTTCCTCCATTACCATTGATCATATTAATTTCTATTAGAATATTTTGACTTTATATGAAACAAAGTACTAGATTAAAAGTAAATAATATATTTGTACTGTTTTCCAGGCAGAGTACTGGAGTTGGTTTGCACCTTTGTAAAGAAGTGTAATGTAATATCAGTAGTGTCATAATATAACATTACAAATTAATGATAATAATAATAATAATATTTAATTATTATATAGCGCTTAATACAAATGTCTCTAAGCGCTTTACAAATATAATATTACCCCGGTCATTGGATTCAGTGCTTGCCCGCACACACTGTGTGCACAATCTCCACTCCCTGGGGAGCATTCCAACCGGGCGTTACTTGACGCTCACAAGCTGTTTGACCAACAATGACGGCCGCATCCTACCGGGTACCCATTTGACACCTGGGTGGAGAATAGCAAGTGCAGGTTAATATCTTGCCAGAGGATATTAGTGCCGTGTCGGGATACGAACCCTCGACCTTTGCATCTCCAGTCAAGCGCCTTAAACCAATCGGCCACTACTCTAAATGTAAATGTACGGGATAATAGAGATAAGTTAACACTTCAATTCTTTGCAACTGTACTTGAGAATAATTAGTATTGCAAAAAACAAAAAAAATTATGAAGTCATCAAATTACATTTAAATTATGAATTGCTTCACATTTCAACATCAGAGTAAATATATTATTTCAAATCATGAATTATGCAAAGCTTAGATACACCGTAAAGGTATTCAGTGATACATAAACCCAGAGTATTATCTAAATCAATCAGAATGAAATTACGAATCCAACATGTGGTGATTACAAATAAATTGAGCGTACAACATTATCAACCTAGATAAACCTGCATTAGTTGTCGTTCAGTTTCTACTGCGTCGAAGTGAAATGTCACACTCGCACGATCAAATCTGTGTCCGCAGATTACTTTCGCATAATGCGTTTAATTGAAATGATCATCATTTCGATATACCTCTCAATCCATAACTAATTCATTCTGCGAACCGTCCGTACAGGAGTGGCGCCCTACGCGGGTCACGTGATGTGAATTTTGACGATTTAATGCGGCGATAAACCCATCTGGTTTAACGATGTCCTTCACACTTGTTAGTAAGAATTGCCAATTAACTGCACGTTCGATTACATGTGGCTTGCCGTGTGTATGTTTATATGTGTGTGTTTGTGTGTGTGGTTTTCTGTCTATTGCACACGATGTTAAGTTCGATCCATCAACTATAAGGGAGAGATAAGAAGAGCGAGAGAAGGGGAGGAAAAAGCGCGCGAAAACAGCCTGACAGCTTTTCGCATTATCCATCTCGCCCGTATCGTCTGGTCGTGCCCTTTTCTATTGATGCGCTTCTTCTAATGCCATTCGTGGTGCCGATTTAAACTCAATCGTTGCATTTTCGTGGAGTCTTTCTTGGATTTGCACCTTGGTTAACATTTTAGTCGTGAATCTTCATAAGACGGTTAACCTCACTGATATCTGGATTTGGTTGGCTGATATATACATGTACTTGGAAATTATCGCGCCGATATTTGTTGAGGTCTCTAGCTCGTACGCTTGCATGGCGTTTTGCATGTGCAATCACGTTTTATCGACGTGTGGATGTAGGGTAAGCACTTGCAGATTTTAAAGGTAATACAAAGTTTTGGGAAATTTTGAAAATTGGGTGGATAGTGAATCTTTACAATTTTGATATTTTTGGATGCCCCTGTGGATGTAGTATAAGCACTAAACAAATTAGCCCCTAAAACTCTTCTGTTTTCGAGAAAATTGAATATAAAAATTTACCGGTGCTCCCGGTAAATTTTGATAAATTTCAAATAGCGCCTATGGCCGTACAATGGTAGCTGCGACCATGAAAATCTCAGAATATGTAGTTGTGATTTATAATTTCCAAACGGGAATAGCTAATTGGTCGATTTTAGTCAAGAAACATTGTTTCATAGCTAAATTAATATCTTGACCTTGACAGGGAGCTATACAACATAAAGAGTTTATTACTTATAAATTCATAACTTTAGACTCGATTTCAACCGCGACAACGATCAATGAATATTGTAGGAACGCATATGCTTCCAATATGTTAATTTGAACCAAATTCATGACCCCATACCAAAACTTTGTAATACCTTTAAGTTTAGGTTTTGACCGAATATTCAGGTATACATGAGACGACATTCAGTGAATGTTACGAGCTGACGTGTGGTTTAGCTGGTAATCTGTATCTCGTGTTGGTCACTCAGATTACCATATAGGTGTACACTAAACAAACATCGTCATTTAACATTTAGTACAATTATATCGGTGGTCTTATGATCGCATACTTTATAATGTAGTATCTCATGCCACGTTCATAATTCTTTACTTTGATCTTATATATGAAATTACCAACCACAGCGGGGTTTTTTTTTTTGCACAAGGGTATTCCTCTATATCGTGTGCATACATGTAGAAAATAGTATTTCATGCCACTAGCAAAATAGTTTGATTTGCTCATTGACATACAATATATAATACAAATTTACTACAGCGGTGTACAATTATAATCATTCTCTTTCAAGTGATATTCCTGTTTCATCTCCTACATATACGACCATGACGAACCTTTATCGCATGCCTCGTGTGCATGATTGCACTTCGACAGTAGTGATTAATAATAATAATAGGTCCATTCAAATAGCGCAGCTACTATATTAATATACTCTACTGCGGTAAACACAAAGTATCATGTTATTACCCCGGCTGTAGCTGAACCGCCGTAATAAGGCACTAAAGAATTCAAGGAATTTCTTCCTACCTGGTACCCAGTTACTTATTCTGGATGGAGAGTGGCAAATGTAGACATTTGTGTCGCGACGGGATTCGAACCGCGAACCATGTGATTCACGGTCCGGTTACGTATCCACTAGGAAGACCACGACACCTCTAGTACAAGTAAGTCTATAATGTACAGTACCTTATCAAGCTCTGATGATAACATACAAAACATTTAATGTTACCGTGTAATCATATCAGAAGGAAAAATACAGATAGGGGTTAAAAAAAATCATATCATCATAATTGCATTGTGATTTATTGAACATCGTCCATCAGTGGGCCCATTATATCCCACGTGTATGCCAGGTTTACAACGGGCGAGGGTATCTCACTGAGCGGCGAATGCTTGCGAACGTTGCGAATTTGAGGTTTCGCCAGGGTTCGTAAAAGGTTGCAAGAGGTTCGTAAAAGGTTGCCATAAAGTTCAAAAACAGTTTTCATTGTCGCAAACAGTTGAAAGCGTTTGCAAAACAGTCGTAAGCCTTTGCAAACAAATCGCCAACATTCGTTAGAAAAGTTGGCGAATCCAAATTCGCAACGTTCGTAAGCATTCGTCGCTCAGTGAGATACCCCCTTTAGTAGACCTTGCCCACACGAAGCACAATATAATATTCAAAACCTATATAGGGATGAACACGAATCGATTAGTTCCACGGAAAAGTGAATCAGCAACCAGAATTATTGATTGGTTAGACAAGCACAGATTCAGGACTGATTCACAACAATGATGTATATGTCACGTCTGGTGATAATGCATACATGTTCATTGCTGATAGAGATTGCTCTTGGCATGTTTGAATATCCTGCATGCCCAGTATCTCAATGCAGTCATTGATTATGTAATGACTAGGTGGTACATGTTGTACGTCACAATGCTCATGCGACAACAGACCGTTTACTAACATTAAAATGTATGGATGTTTCTTTCCTAGGGTCCTAGCTAGTGAAGTGGTATTCCAGTGACCTATTAATTATTATTAATAAATGAATTACAATACTTGGAATCCAGTTTGCATACATTATGTTTGCTATGTCAGGCAGACGGGCAAACCTTCATGTTGTCAAGAACAACCTTTGTTTAAAAGTATGCATACAATTTGATATGTTAGTAAGCCGGTCTATTGCTCCGTGGTAATTTCGAATATCTGACCCAAAGTAGTAGTAACAGCAGTAGTAGTAGAAGTAGTAGTAGCAGCAGCAGTAGTGGTGTTGGAGATATACGAGCAGCAATTGAAACAAGCGTTAACGTCTTTTAATCAAAGAATATTATATTAGGATACGAGTCCATCGCTACAAATATTCTAATAAAAAGTGCAAGCGAAGTTAATTGATTTTTTTTTTCTCGTGTAAAAACAGTTGTATTTATGGTCAAGCAATATCGCAACGGTTCAAGGTCATCGACCTGCTTTAGCATATCGCGCTCTAAGAGCAATGGACATTACTATTCGAAAATAGCATATGATTCATGAATGCCAGTTCTCCATGTACCTTTGTGTAGATTTTGTTTAATCGTTTTCACAATACCAAATTAGCTTTATAGAGGCGTATGCAAATTAACATTACCTATGAAGCAGAACCTATGCAACGTATGTATTAATGAGATATGATAAAATTGATGTATATGGCATGTTTTATAATCGCTTTAACAACTGAAATTAAAAACAACCCAGTATCAACATAGCTTGCTACAGATGGTTATGAATAGGAACATATTAAACCTAGCAAGCAAAACATACCTATGAGATGAACATATGGTAAAAATGCATGTTTCTAATCGATGTGTTCATTTTTGTTTTATCGCTACAAAACAATATTCGAATGTTTTGTTTCAAACAACATCCGTGTACAATTAATTTCGTCGTCGTCGTAAAGATTGAATTACGTGGCATCGATATTAAAACAAATTACAGATGTAAATCATCTTCACATTCTGCCAGATGTTCGAAAATGCACTCAGTGAAATGTTACTTGTTAAGTGACGATGTTATTCTGTTGATTATCACTTGTTTACCGAACTCATTTAATAGAATTTCTGAGCCCCAGGACAAATAATAGTCAAAACAAAACACTTGTCAATATCGTTATGATAAAATGTAATAAAAGAGCCATGCAAACTAGAGGTTCGGGGTTTGAGGGTTTATTCGACAGCCCCCTATTCAATATAAAGTTTAGATAAAACCAATCAAACCAATCTATTGTATTGTTTATATATCATGTTCATGATATTTGTCATACTTGTAGTGATAAGACGCTGGAATTATGAAAAGGAGTGTTCGCTCTCTTTCCTCCATTTCTGTTTCTTTTGAGACAATATTTGAGGGAAAAAAGGATACTTTAGCATTTCTTATGGAAAAATTGAGATCGATGGGTAAGAATGAAAATTGATATAAAAAGTAAAGTCTCTTTTACTTTCTTGGAACCGCCATTTGGTGATGCAGCAGCCACAGAGCACCCTCTAACTCAAGGGGAGATGAAGTGTTTGGTGCCGCATATAATATTGATTGTCATCTTATAGGAATCCTTACCTGATTTCAAATGCGTTTTACCCGCAAAACAATGCAGAATAGGCCTATCATATAGCTGTAAGATTATACGCACTCACGCAAAACTATAATATGAGCGACTCCATCCCTCCCCTCCCCCACCCCTTTCACTGTTTTTTCAATTTTTGTCTTAGGTATACATACTGTTCGTATGAATGCCTAATGAAAGATATCTTAATGTTTGAAACAGATAAATGGCGCCATACGAGTGCTGTGGATCATCATCATCATCATCATCATTAACAAATTTTATTGGATAATTAAAGTTTCTTGCAATTTTAAAATTATAAACGTATCTAAAATTAAATTATTATACAACTCATCCTTAGGGCTGCAAAAGTGTTTTAGTTTTATGTACTACTTAAATTTCAGTTCAAAAAATAAATGGAGCGTACTTGGAATTGTAGATATTATGTGATGAAGGAAAATCAGGACGTTTTGAGATCATCAAACAATTACAAATTTGTCCCATTCTAGCAAAAGACTTAATCTCGCTGAAAATCAATGTACATATGTATGGGTTTATTGGACCACAAACAAAAGTTTCTACTAATTTGTACTTATATTTTAAAGGTAGGGGCATTCCCAGTAGATTCCTCTTCATGTGACGTTGCTGATATGGTATCATTTCACGTAAAAATAAGATTGACCGTGAAAGCTCACATATTATCATTTCAACCCTACCAGAGTTCAAAATCCTCTTCTGACTTTATTTCGTTTGATGGATGTGAGTTGTGCATCGTTGCACGGTTAGATGCCACCGAGCTATAAAGTCTAACTGTACGTGCCTGTGAATTATGCATCAAATATCTTCCATTATGCCACTCCTGGTTCTGTGCTCATATAACTCTGAATTGACTGGAAGGCGGCAGTGATCGAAAGTGGGGTTGGGGGGGGGGGGGGGGTCAAAAAATATGGAGCTTAATGGGAGTCAAAGAGAGATATGAAGACATAAATGTTGTAAGAGGGGTACGTATAAAGAAAGTAGTCTAGGAAGGGATGGAGAGACAGGTATATTATATATAGGGCAATTTGCAAGAGAGGAGGAGAAAGGGAGAGAGAGAGGGGGCAGGGAGAGTGAGAGGGGCAGGGACCACTTTGAATAGGGATTGTCGGACCACATTCATTGAGGTTCACTTTAACTTTAAAACGGGCAAATTAAAACAGATCATTCTATTTTCACCTCTGCCGACAAAAAAGAAAAGGGTTTTCGGATTTTAAATATATTGACAGCCTACAACATTTTAAATTCTCCGACAGAAATTGTTAATAATTAGGGATTTCACCCCCCCCCCCCCTCTCTCTCTCTCTCTCTCTCTCTCTCTTTCTCACCCTTTAGCGACGACCCTATATAGAGGATGAGGTACGAGAGTAATATATATATCTTGCAGCAATAACATGAATTCCAGAATATTACTACATGTACCATCTACCATGCAAAACATGTCCATGGGCAAATTGAGTAACCGAAACTGTTATACCTCGTTGATTAATCTCTCACTCAATATTCCATTTCTCATGCATTTCGTGTTATCATTTCCAATCAAGATTTCCATATGACATACACAATGCTGTATGTCAATAGACGTTTTTGAATAATGTTGATATACCTGGGTATCATGTCACAAAACCGTCGTAACTGCAAGCTCATCGACATCCTATTGAAACACGGGTAAAAATAATACATGCATGTCAATGGGTTGTCGGCAAGCCTGTACTTTAAATACGATGGTTTTGTGAAACGCTGCCTTGGGTCACTGATGAGAGGCAGAAGGGCGTTTTATTACATAATCTTTTAACTATAAATTACCCCCGACCCGGCTGTCAAAAATACACAAAGCATTACGAATCAAATTATTTATAATTATAGATAGGTTAACGCATTTCCGTATTGTGAATTTATTCAAGGCGGCAGATAGGTTAAACAACTTTGTTTAGAACAGGCCTGGTTTAGAAGTACAGGATATGGTCAGATTAATTTGCTCTAACCGGTATGGCCTAGCAAATTACGCAGAATTCTGAAACTGACATGTGGCTATAGCATTGTCCAAAAGGAACCACGATGAATTAGTCAAGGTTCCAACCCGTTATACCTTTTTCACTGCGAGTCATATGCTTAAAAGCACCCAAACACTCGTCCTATTTTCACAGAGCTGGTGAAAATGACGAATGCACTATGGATGACTCTGGCGAATTTGTTTGCGTTGTGCCTGCTGAACATGAAGCGTCACTCTGCCTGACGTAGGACTCCGTCAATTCAAATTCAAATTCACATTTATTCGGCAAAAGATAAAAAACATCTCGATGTTCTGTATTTTTTGTTGCTTTTCTGATTTTCCACAACAGCTTCGATCTGATTTTCGTCAGGTTTTCATTGATGTACACGCGGATAATCGCTGGAGAATCCTTCAGACGTTTCCGTGCGCTGTAAATTCTCTCGCGGGCACCGTAGTTGCTAAACTTTACAATGATGTTTCTTGCCTTTGTTGTCGCTCTCGAAGTCGATGGTCGACGATCGTTCTCCGGTGGTTCGCCATTAATTTGGTCTAGCAGGACCAAGCCTGTGAATCCGGTCGACATCAGCAACGTTGACCTCGACGCCAAGATTTTGACGACATAGACTTCTGATCACTTCTGTTGTATTTTCTCCTCGTTTCTCCTCTACACCTGAAAAGATAAAGCAGTTCCTGCGGGAATATTGCTCTAGGTCGTCCATGGATCCTCTCACGTCTTGCAAGTCGCCATGAATCGCTGTCATTTTCTCGGCTTTTAGTTGTTCCATTTCCTTTTCAAGCGCTACGATTCTCGCGTCTCGGGATTCGATGTCGAAGTCGAGCGATTGCTTGACTTCATTGCAAAGAGATTCGTGTATTTCCAGAATCAACTGCTCCCTGATGGCTGTGACAAATTTATCGACGAACAACTTGTCTGTAAGCAGGGTTTCAAAGGCTGATTTAATTGTCTCGGTCAGATCTTGGCTGTTTTCTTCACATTCATCACTTAATATTTCTGCAGCTTTCTCGGCGTCTTGCTTAGTTTTTCTTCTCGGGCGTCTATCAGCCTGGCTTTCTGATCTAGTACGATTAGATTTGCTTTCGCCCGTCATTCTGTTGAGTTAGCTGCTATTGTGTAGAATTGCAATGGTTGGCGGAGCACTAACTAAAACGGCGTCTACTCTCAATAATGAGTGCAGTCCATTGACGCGCCGTGTATGAATTATATCGTATTGAAAGAGAATGCAAGATGAAGAGGCTAACGTTGCTTTAACATCACTAACGTATGCAATAATTGCCTTTACACTCAGACTCGGTTAGCACATGGAATAACGCAATCAAAATGGCGCTTCATATGAAACGCGGTTTACGTTCTTGAAAAAGAAATGACTTAAGATATGACTTGCAGTTGCTTGAATTATTCACTTAGGGTACATGACGATGCCGCCATTTAAAATCGCATTCATTTCTCGGTTATCTGATTATTTATACCACTTAGGGTTAATTCGCTAATGACCTGATATTTTCCAACGGTAGTGTATCACTTACAAAAAAAATAAGTATGAAATAAACACGTCACTGTCGCTAGGGCAATAAATGCATGACGTTCATTTTCAAAATAAACTCGAAATTTAACGAACGACACAAAGAAAAAAAAACTTCAAGGAAATTAATGGCTAATTATATCCTGTATGGAGAAAAGGCTAAATATAGGATGAAAATAGAATTGGCAGTTCGTAGTGGATTGTTAAGAAAAATGTACAGTATGTGTTGTAATGTTTAGGGTTTTATAAACTGTGTAGTTACCTAGAAAAAGAATTACAGCCATTCTGACAGACATTATACCAAAAGTTAGATATTTACATAATTATACAAAGTAAATTTCTACATTCAGTTACATTATTTTGAATTATTCCGCTTGCAGTATAGTGTGACTCAGAAAGGTTCGTGCGTGTATGTATGTATCGAAAATGTAAATATAGGCGTGTTTAGAAAATATAGCTCCCCCCCCCCCCTCTCTCTCTCTCTCTCTCTCTCTCTCTCTCTCCCTTCCTATCTATCTTTCTTTCTCTTTCCCTCTTTCTCTCTCTCTCTCTCTCTCTCTTTCTTTCTCTATCTTTCTCTCTCCTCTCTTCCTCTTTTTTATTCTCTCTATATAGACATTTCATTTCTATAAATATCCCTTTCTGTAACCCTCTCGATCCCCATCTCCACCCCCCCCCCCCCCTCTCTCTCTCTCTCTCTCTCTCTCTCTCTCTCTCTCTCATGGCGTTGTTTTCCTTGGAGCACTGAGTATTCTCTCTTTTTAAGCCTAATTCTTCAAAATTTGGACCATAAACGCTTCCCACATCCTTATCATCAGCATATCTTTTACCCATATGTAATATAATTATTTTCTTCGTAAAAATAATCTGCATTACGACGTCATCAGGCGCGAATAATTGTTGTTAATAATATTGCACATCACATCTGCGAGAAACACAACACGGTGGAAACTCGTTCAATGATGTAATTTCATCAGCACACCGAAGAAAGAAGTGTTTACCAATTTTAGGAGTGAAATTGATACCTTCTTCGGCGTGTAAATAAGTTGTATTTGTAGAGAGCTGCAGGGAAGAAGATGTTTGGATTCACATCCGGATCAACGGTCGTATGACATAGGCTAAGGCTATACGTTTGCTCAATGGGAGGGGGTTGGAAAAATGTTTTTAGAACTTTTTCCGTAAACTCTAGGGAGAAAAAAATATATTAAAGCCATTTTGCTGCATATTTAGGTAAGAAATGAGTTACATTCTGCTCGGTGTAATGCTCTATTGTAAGCGCTTTGACCATCCCCTTGCGTGGATACGTGCGCAAATGTCATCATTACGATTTGTTATTCCTTAATAGTTGCATTAAGGATATCTGAAAGCCTTCAAAATGGATAGGGGATACGCCAGTCCCACTCTTTGAGCGCGATGCCACCTGAGCCCCCCCCCCTTTTTTTTTTGTTGCTTACCCATTGACAAAGAAGGGGCTAAAGGAAAGATAGATAAATTGAATTAAATTGAATTGAACTTATGCACCACTTTCATACAAACGTACAAAGGCAAAGAATACAAAAAAATATTTCTTGCAAACATAGATAAACCAATAAAATGGAAAATACGAAGAGGTTAGATCATCAAAAAAATTACAAAAACTTATAGGTAGATGATCCTAAAAATGTGCACACAAAAAACAACAGAGGGACAAAGAAAATACAATAATACAATGGTAATTGCAAACCTACATAATTGCGTTTGGGGAGGGAGTATAGATAGATCGAATATAGAATGGAAATGTGCCAGTAGATGGGAGTTGGGAGATGGTGAGATGTGTCATGTGCCGATGCCTGGTTCGTGTCAAAGTGAAGGTGGTAGGATGGTGTGAGGGAGGTTCGTTAAAGTATCACGTCATGCCTTCTAAACACCTGTACCAACTAACATTTCTCTCTCCATACCTCCCTCCCCAGTGGCATAGCATGAGCCCAGCTCATTTGGGGAGGGGGGAGGGGAAAACGGGCATCATTGGGTGTGGCACTGCTATCTTCTAATACAGTTGAAATGAAAATCACAAGCCTTCGGAGGAAGGTGTTGTCGAGTGTCCTTTGGTTTTCTTTTCAAGCTCCCCAACCCTCTCTCCCTTTCATGTTCTAAGAACTGTTTTCGTCATTCAATAGGGGAACTTTCCCCATAACTACCTTAATGTACATAACTAATAGGGAAAGTAGAGTATGTACCCCCCCCCCCCCCCCTTCCCCCCACCCACTCCCTCCCACCCTCCCCATCTATTGGTAAAACAGAAAAAAGTGAAATAAATTGAAAGGGAGACATGGTAAGAGATTACAGGACCCCATTCGCAGCCTCCTCCTAGACAGGGGCCTATTGAAATTCGCGTTTTATTCCTGGGATCACAGCCGGTGCCCCCCCCCCCCCCCCATCCATGGCCAGACTTACGCTACGCCTCTCTCATGCCACCCCGCCTCCGCCCCCTCCCAGGGTGTGCTAGCGCGTGTGACGATGGTGACAATGTTAAAGTGTGCCATGTCAACATAGAATGTGTGAGCAGCCGTATGTATGACGTATGCTGCGTCTCTCTGTGCAATGTGTCACGGTCATTGCTGTGTCTTTCCGCAGTCTTTGGCCTGCAATGATTCTGATAAAATTTAAAGGTACTATATGTCCCATTTGCAGGCCAACAAAAATGAAAAAGTTAAATTCCAAAGGCATTTGAAAGACAATAATGATTTAGAACTTCCCTCAAAACGAAAGGGCTTGAATATGGATTTTGGTGGGAAAATAACGACTATTAATTGTCGAATCGACTTCAGTGATTGCAATCACTTAAGTAATAATCTGATTTTCAGACCCTTTTACCGAATGCTCGTACGATTTGTGCTGCACAAAGATTAAATAAATTTATAATTTTGGCTATTACAAGTAGTGGGTTATTGATCTATTGATGCAAATTTAAGTTCTACAGAATGTGATCTTGGCTGCATAAGGGACATAGTTATCATGTAGTATCTTTAAATCCAAGGCTGGTCTTACTAAAGCTTTATTCAGAATCGAGTTCAACTAATGAAGGTTTTTTGTTTTTAAAAGTTTTATTTATTCAAAATCAAACAACAATCACAATGAAAAGATATAACAAGATATTCAAGGCAGGTGGCAATGGAGAAATAAATATGTAAACAAACACAATGAAAATGCTATAGAAGCTATATATCGCAATTGTTTAACTGAAATACATTGATTAACTGCCATGATGCGCCGCCATTTATAAATAATTCCAGCACATACTAAAAAGAAATTCCTAAATCAACATATTTGTGATTGAACACTTTAGATTTAAGAATGTGCCCCCATGTCTAAACAATAAATCGTCCAATGGACCCTACAAAATGATTGTCCTGACTTAAACTAGATTTGATTTATACCAGATCTACTTTCAAGACATTAATTGAATTGAATCTTGTTTATGAAATGTCAATCTGGCATAATATGTTAAATTTGTTGAATTTCATTGACTGTAATGTTTTTATTCTCCATTCTCCTTTAAATGAAAATAAAGTACACCCTTAATGAATATATTAGATTTTATAGTACATAGTAGCTTTTAAACTTTGGAGTCGATTTGGCAGTGTGACCAGTTGGTAATCATAAGATATTACATTTGAAAATGTAGAGAATGACGAAAAGAAACGCATGTATTTATTGGAAGTTGGGGTTAAGGCAATTACAAAGTGGTGATTTATTAAGGTTGTCCGTGCTCATGTAAACACGTGGAATAGCTTCATTTGAAATGTTTATTCTCAAGTGTAGGCAGATGCCACCCACGAGTGTAAACTGGCCGTAATTTGTGAGATTTATGATCTATCTTATTTGCGTGATGACCATAGTGTCCACTACATAAGTCGCTATGGCCGAGAAGGAAACGACATAAAGAAAAAACCCAATGCTCTTTTTGGAGCCCATTTTTTTTTTACATCACTTTGTTTTGGAGTGACAATCCACACTCAAAGGAGTAATTCAACCATTACTTATACTATTGGGTGAATTTTACTCTAATTTAGAGACATTCAACCCCAAATCGAAGCGATCCCTATAAGGACCCCGAAAATCAAAGAGTGGATTTATAATTGTAATAGACATGTATTTTGTCATCCACCCCCTCCCATTTATCCGCCCTTCTTATTCCCTGCCTCTGTACTTTCTCGCAAGCTAAGATAAGGAAGCAAAGCATAGTTGAATCAAAAGCTAGAAGATTTTGGACTACATATTCAATATTAAGCCCAAACTATATATAAGCCTTCCCGTTCGCAACCAAATTGTATGACTCGTGTAAACAAGTGCATGATTATTAAATTAAATGAATCATACCATTATGTTCTAATTTTCTTATTTTCAATCATAATATCGCGTTATTAATTTAATAAACGAAACGTAAAGCATTATACGGTGAAACTATACACTCATTGATAGCCATGGTGTAAATAGCATTCCATATGGTAATGAAAGGCAGTGGAAAGCGATCATGCCTGTTAGAATTATCGATTTTTATAAAGCAAGGATTTAAACGAGAGTTGAACATATGGTACCTTGTCGTTATACATCGAACCAGGCCTGCATTAAACCTATAAGCACTATCGAATTTATAATGTCTAATAGATTATTGCCATGGGAGCTATTACTCTATGTGCATATAATAATTATACCTCGCACAAGCATACGGCACACCAAATTTTATCTGAGATATAGTACACGACATCTGTCCGCATAGCCTCTATGAAGTTTGTTGTGTTTGGAATATATTCTCTTGCATTTTTTCAGTAAGTACATGGTTTTGACTGATTTATGTTTACCGTGAAGTGATGATGATGATGGTGATACCAGTGGTAGATATCATAACGTGTAGCTTTCATATACAGTGTTTCATGCATGCATTTGCGTAGCTTAAATTTTTCCTAGAGTCACTCTGTCCAACCCGCAAGCCGATCTATGCATTAACTGCTTCCCATGTTCATGTGTGGTAGATGTATTTTATTCTCTTCATTGAAAATCACCTTTCTCATTTTAAAATCCACTGATGGATCAAACTATGATACAGAATTTATGATGAGCATTCTCTTTCGTACCTCAAAGGCAATGAGTTATCGCAGGAGGTCATTCTGCCATTCCCACAAATTTCATTTATTTCATGGGTGAAGAGAGGCAAATGTAGATCAATGGCTTGATAAAATATAGTATTCATTATAAATGATAACTTTACACGCGTCAAGGTAAAAAACTGCCCCTCGTTTACCACGGTTGTTGTACACGATTATACGAGCTGCGGTATTTCGTAGCTTCCCATCCACTTACCCAAAACAACTTATAAATATCCTGACATTTTCTAAAAACGACTCATTGCTTCTTATTTTCAAGGGAGAATGTTTTTCTGCAGGAAATAAAAAATCCAATAACTGCATGGAGAACTGACTCACAGCCAGATGGCTAGTCTTTGCGGTCATATCTTTTATTAAAATGGCATCAAGACCATATCCTTAAGTGCTGCACGACATTGTGAACAAAGAAAAATCAATGTACAGATACTATATAACATCGATGAAATGGAATTATATATTGCTCGGTACTGTAGCTTATAGCATTGACCTTCATACAGAGTGAAATGTCAGATAAAATAAGGATTTTAAAGGTACTAGTTAGCTTTTTTAGAGGTCGTGAAAGTAATAAAATTGTTTGATTTGGCATAATGTGCTATCAAAAATCATCCCTGGTAAACATTAAAGAGGAAATCAAAGAAGATTATCATTGTTTAGTGCATGAAAAATCATTCTTAATCTGTTAATCACGCTATCATTATCATCGTTATTCAATGTGAGACTTCACAGGAGTCCCTTACCATTGTCACAACTCATATATGTATAGTTGTTATTCCTAGTATAACCTTTTTTTTACTGATTGATCAAGGCGTGTTTTGAAAAGTAAAATAGTGCATTTTTTGTAAATGATTTTGACTGAATGTGACGATACTTTGTAATGTTTAACGTAATGGACCTGAAAAATATGGGTTCGAAGTTGAGACCTGAACGGTTGTGATAACAACATCCCTGCTATCACAGTTGCATTTGCGAAACGGGTCAGTACCCTCGTGAATCGGGGTTTCCCCAAAGATAAATTACCTTCCATGATGCACCACTTTTTTTCTCTCTAACCAATTCTAAAAAACTAATTTAATGTTTATAAAATTACATTTGCATGAAATGTATGTCATATCAAATAACACCGACGAACATCATGAACGTTTTGTTCGTTACAAAATTATTGGTTGGTAATTTGCCCATCATTATTTACCATACTTGTCCATCAAGAAATTAGAAAAGCAAAAATAGGGAGTGGATGGTAAAGAGAGAAGAGAGAGAGAGAGAGAGAGAGAAAGAGAGAGAGAGAGAGAGAGAGGGAGGCTGGAGTAGAAGGTAGCTGTATCAAGGGATTTCTATTTATTTCTCTCTCACACATCAAACAAAATTGCAGCAAGGACTGTTTGTTTTTCTTCATTGTTGCCGATTCACAAAACTGTGTTTAGTATTCCATTGTGATGTTTGCTTTCGTGGAATCATTTTGCGTCATATTACGATCTTCAAGCTCCGTTGAAACTAATAGGGCGCCACTGGAATATGTGTATACAGCCAATGCGAAATGTTATGGGAATTAAAGAATTATGAGGGAGGACGGGGGATACTGGTAGAAATAGGGAAAGAAGGAGGGAGAGAGAGAGAAAAATACAATGCAATGCAGCAACACAGAGATAGATAGAGAGAGACAGACAGACAGACAAAAACGAAGAATCGTTCCCACATTACATAGAGATCAAACAGGATTCAGACACAACAAAAATAACAAGGTTGTGTTTGTTTTGTTTGTTTTATTTATTTATCCACGGTTAAAAACACCTGCTACCAGCCACAAGGCTGTTTTTCAGCAAGTCCGTTAAAAACATTCACACAATATACATAAACAAAACAAATATAATTCATAATACAAATTAAAACAGGAATACACATGTGGAAATAACAACAAGAATACAAATGTCTAAATAAATAAATAAATAAATAAATAATTTCTTAATAACACAAGCTCCTTATCACAAAAACAAATCATCAGATGTAGATTGAGTGAACGAGCGAGAGAGCGAGGAAGAGGGTGAAAGAGAGAGAGAAAGAGAGAGGGGAGAAAGACATAGACAAAGATAGACAATAACAATTAGAACGTAGGGGGGAAACACCATCGATCGCCTTTATAAAGTTTGAAAGCCGGGTTTCTTTTCTGATGCACTGGGGTAGGTGATTGAATAGCCAGGATGCGATATAAAGAGTACTGTTTCTTAGAAAATTAGTGTTTGGTTTAGGTATCTTAATAGTACATTCCCTGTTTCTAAGGTTATAATTACATGGAGACAGACAAGAGAAAACAAAGATCAAACAGACTGAGCTGTATAGAGGGAAAGACAGAAGAATGTCTCAGACAGAGATAGAGATAATAAGGAGATATGACAAGAAATGAAAAAAGCGAGGGAAAGAATGAGAGATAGAAGGAGAGATAGATCGAGATCGAGAAACGAACGAGAGATTAGAAGGAGAAAGAGAGAGAGAGAGAGAGAGAGAGAGAGAGAGAAAGAGACTCAAGGGCAGACAGCACGGACCAACAAGGACACTTGCATTTATTTGTATAACTACATTTTGTATTTTATACATCTCTCCCTGCTATCCTCCTATTGCGTTACCATTGTGATACGAATATTCTATACATTGCTATTGCATACATACAGCCGCTACCGGCGACATGAGGCTTGATGTGTCCTCAATCTGTGAATGAAAGATAAATATTACATTTTTGCTCAAACAAAACAGAAAAATTGTTATTTGCACTCCGTGGGCGCGATTCAACGATCAGCGGACCTTTTGTTATGACAATTCAGTCCTTTCAATGAAACATAGCCTTTTTTGTTGTTATCAATGTTTTTCTCGTTGCCATTTATACGTGTTTTTGCCATTGCATTCATTTCCAGGAAGATAAACACTAAATGTAATACAGGATGGATATCACGGTCAGAATTATACACATGTTTGTGTGTTTAGTTTTATTCTTAATTACTAATAGGCATTGCATTCGCGGTTGCATTTTCAGGATTGGTTGCTACAATTACACAATTCATTGCAGCAGGTTAAATACTATACCTACATGTAAACCATGGACATGCACCAAACTACCAGACATCACCTAAAACCAAAATTGCATCCCTAACCCTATATATCCCCGCTGAGAAAAAGCCTGGAGAGAAATCAGTGCCTCGTTATTATAAATAATTCAATTATTCATTCACCTATTATCATGATTGCGAAATATTATATTGCAATACTCCCAATGCAAATTGCATACATTGATTGGGATAAGCCATGATGTTTACCCGACCTAGCAAGACAATGATGTTTGTAATAAGCTCGTATCTTGGAATCGTGTATGTTAATACTACATTGTCGGATCACCTTAGGAGTATAAACATTGCATAGTGTCGTATCTTATAAGGGTGGTCATTTAATCTTGTGCTAATAATCAGCTGCCAGGGGCGGGTTCCTAGAAACCGTCATAAGTCTAACTTCTTGAATATCCCATCGAAACGTGTGCTATAGAATTAACACGCGTTTCAATGGGATAGTCAAGAAGTTAGACTTATGACGGTTTCTAGGAACCCGCCCCAGGTCGTTAGTTGATTTCGCATTTGGTTAGTTTTAAATAGACCAATTTCGTAATGTAATCAAATGTATACTTATATAATTATTTGTAAGAGACGAATGACATAATCCGTACAGAGGCACTTCACAAAGACGTATGCATTAGATGTGGTTACATTACGAAAACAGTCTATTGAAAAGCTGTGGGATATAGCCGCGCAATTTATCACCGTGAAATCAAGGGAAAAGATGTGAAAAATACTTCAATGCAGTTTGTGTGCAGCTGTGTATGTATAAGAGTCCGACAGTGCACGGTTAATACACACATACCGAGTCTAATAAAATAGGGTTTTCCGCACCACTGGTTCACAATTAAACTTTCAAGGAGAGACAAAATGCGGGTCTGTTTACTTTTCACTTGCATTTTCATTGTGTTTGATTCATTGGCGTGAGAGCCTTGATTTTAATGTTTCCCTCATGAATTTCTCTCTCTTTATGTGTCTTTTTTTTAGGTGTAGAGGTGTCTTTTGAATGATAAAGGGACTATCCGCCATGCCATGGAACAGTTACCCCATTGCCCGAGGGAGAGTAGGCGTACGGCAGTGTGTAGTATGGACCAGCCAGGCACGCCGACTAACCAAACACTATACTACACAAACGCACACACCGTGACTCAAGACATGACGTCACCTGTGACGTGGGTGTCGTGTTGTAAGTCGCCAAATCGCGGCGAATTGACTCATTTCTGCTGCTGCCTCCACCGAAGGAGGACACTATTGAAGAGGTGGTCTCGGAGACATCGCGAGAAGGAGGCAGCAAGGCCGGGCGTCGTCGGGAAGGGAGATGCAGGCATCACGCAGAAGCCTCATATACGCCAACTTCAGCCCAGTGATACTACACTTTCATATCAGAACAATCTATCTCTCATAGCTACTTCCTCTAACTCTAACAAAACGTACACAGATTTAAAGGATGATCCAACGTTGGAGAGGAGTACAGTAAATGAGAGACTCGAAAGCGATATGGTGTTATCAAGTGGTGTACTTGACAAACTTTCTCGATCAAAGTTTACGTCCAATATCGCGAGCACTGATCACGGTGGCGCCGAAGTTGAGACGCCACTGTGTCCGCTAACCAGCCAGGCCCGGGACGCTCCCGACAAGGGGGACGATCTTACGCTTCACGCACGGTTGCGTCCATCTTTTCCTTCATGGACAGGTGTAACAATTGGACGTCTTGTATTCGAATTAGTAAGCAGTGTCTCTCGCTTGATCCCCTCCGCTGTTCAGACAGTAAGACGATTAGCTGGAAGGGGCCGAGAGGGGCGGCTCGGGGGCCGATGTGAGTCGAAACTGGCGTTGAATTCGACCGCGCAAATGACATTCCACAGGTGGGTTATCGTGCTGCTGGTGTGTATCATGGTTCTGCCAATCAACAGCACCGCAGCGCCGGGGTTGCTCTTGCAGGGGTCGGTAGTCGAGGAGCCCGGGAATGAACCGGGCTACAAGAACAGTTTCTATCAAGAGCTACCTCCCAAAGCTGAGTATGAGTCGGTCATTATCTGTCTCCTGGCTGTCAGTGCATTTATCGGACTCATTGTCTGGGTGCTGAAGTCAAACTTTGAGGAGAGACAGCAAAAACGCATGAGGAGGGAGGCCTCAATACGAGAGCGAACAAGTTCTGTCGCATGTTTGAAAACGTGACAGCAGTATTGTCGATATTTTTTTCTTCTCAAGTTATATCATCGCATCATCTTATTACAGTTTGGTTGAGCAGAGTTTAGGGGTCTCCAGGTCATTTATTTTCTCAGCATTACAAGCATTACGAACTAAAGTTAGCCGAGGGGAAAAGGACTTAGTTTTTTAGTATACAGGAAAATTCGTTAAAAGTCATCAAGTTCACCGTTTTCTACTACACATTCGTCACCATCTTCTGTGTGTCCTATCTTGTTACTATTCTGTGATCAACTGGAAGTCAGTTTTTGGAATATATATCCTCGTTTGTTTCGTCAATCCTGTGCGCGTTGTAACAATTCGTCAATCGTATATCTGTTGACGATGTCTGGAAAGTGTGAAATTAGATCTACCAGGTGAAAATAGTTGGATTGTTCCGCAACTGAAACTGATTTCAACTTCTACTTCATTAATACCGTCACATGAACATGGAATGATGTTATGTCACTTCTAAGTGTATCAGTCCAAAGGTATGCAATGCTCAAACTTCGGATCACTTCGCAACTAAATTTCACCTTCATCAGATAAAAACAAACTTCGCCATTTGCTACAGGAGTACAGTTCAATGTGTGAAAAGTGTGTCTTGTCTATATTATTTTTGGGGAAAATGCGGTCAAGGCCGCAATTTCACAAGTTTTGTTTACAACCCAGACAATAACGCCCATTTTGTGACGTTTGGAGTTACCCGTTTAACAAAGGAAAGATACGAGGGGGTGGGGTTATTTTTAGAATGAATTTTGTCTAAAATCTAAACGAATGTCATAAAAATATATTCCATAAATGATTGTGTTATTAACTTTACACAGGTAGAGCATAATCTGAGGTAATTTCTGTTCACGAGCTTCAAAAAGCACGTTTTATATAGGAATTAACACTCATGATTTGTTTCAATGTAGGCTGAAATCAAGTGTGTAAACTTCTGAAACTTGTACATTTTGTTATGAGCTTTTTGTTATCTTCATTTTAACATGCACGTAGAATGAACATGTTCTTCAAATTATGATCAAATGTGATGCTAGCATGATTAAGAAACAAACCTGAGTTTGCTGTATTAAGAGTCAAAAGGGCGTGAACTCATAACAATAGGGACTTTTAGATTTGCGTGGACTGATACGTGTGACGTCCAATCAAGGCAGTGCATTAAAAGGACGTCGATCGTAGTAATCCGCGTTGTCGTTGTGCAAATCTAAAAGTCCCTATTATCGAATGAACGCCCTTCTGGCTATCACGTGTGGCATTACGTGATGCGCAAATGGTTACATACTGGGATAGTAAGAGGTTGGGGAAGCCCCTCCCCCTTAGCCCATTTCACCCTCGCTATGCCATAATTGTAACGACCTTAATAGTTGGAGCGAAATATGACGACTCTAAGCAGTGACAATGCTTGACCTTGCCCCCATGATCTTGGCAAAGCATTGCGCATTCCAAAGTCGTTATGACGTGTGTCCACCCATAGGGATGAAATTGGTCACTCAACCAAGTTGTTTGACTTTATTTTCAAGACACAGATTCTCGAGAAACGTGCAACTCCCGATGATATTATTTTCTTTCTTTTTTTCCTCCAAAAGGAAATTATCTTGATACCGTTTATTAAAAACACGTCCCAGTTATTGAAAAAGCAGGCCCTTCAGCTTACGCTCCCGAACTCTTTTTTTATTATTTGTTTTACTTATTAAACATAAATATTGACATCACAGTATAGAAGAAGCATAGATTTGATTACTGAAGAGATTTATGTGATTGGTGATGTAAGCTGAAAACTAGTTCTTTCTTTATTCTGCTGATTGTGCAGAAAGAACTAATTTTCAAGAAGCGTAGTTTGATCTGTGAAATTAAATGTAATAGAATAACATTCTGGGGAGTATATCACGTTAAAAAAATCCCTTATAAAGCAAATAATTGGTTTTCTTTGCCAAAAAGACATCAATTTTCAATTTGCGGTTTAAAGATAAAGTTGAGTTCTGGACATGCGATTGCATTGTGAAAAAAAACGGTGTGGAATCGATCAGAAAAAGACGATCATGTAGCATATATAATAAGTATTGGTGTGTACTGCAAAGTTCTGGAATCATCAAAATGAAACGAGATTTGGCCCAGTCTCGGTAAAGTAACAGAAAGTAACACACAATGTACACAGAAAATTTATATGGGACTACACAACCATGTGGCATAAAAAAAGAGGCCCACATTATGTTTTAAGCTGTTACATGTCATATTTAGAATATGAAGACATTTGAAGGGCCATGCTTTTCAGGGAATATTTTTTCTCTGATGTTCTTTCACACTTGCATAACAACAATGAAAACGCTCACAAATTATTTTTCACCTCTCCCCAGAACTCAACCTTCTCTTTAAGTGGAAGACTGTTATTTTTCATTTGTTATACCAAGGGAGTTTATCAGCAGCTTATGAAGAAAACTGTACGGATCGCAATGTGTTAGGAAGATCATATTTTTGGTCGCATATTCGCATGTACATAAAATGACAATCAAACATGTATTTTTCATTTTTCTTATCAGAATCCTTTTCTTCGTAAAAGTATCCCGTAAGAAAACTTTAATTGTATAAATATATTTCTTTAGTAATTCCTTATTTGAATATTCAAAAAACTTCTCACAGTCCATACCTTCGGTCGAAAAATTTCATAAGAAAATCCTTTATTCCCTCTATAACATTAATCTTAATAGACAATCTTGGTCCTGTAAAGTGTCTTTAGGAAATATCGATTCGGGCTGCTAATACATACATTCATTTTGACTGATCAATAACTCGCGTTTAAACTGTACGTGCCAACTGCTGTTTGTTCAATTCTTGCATTAATTTCCAGTATGATCTTAATTGATTTAAAGTTAATTGATTAAAGCTGTCTTTATTTGTCCACGGAAAATGGTTCTTACAAGGTGATGACGACATCGGTCTAATTTTCATTTGTCTTACTACAAAAGGAGCCAAATAAGTCTATAGAATTTAAGTCTTTCGTACAGGAAATGTTATTAGGCATACATGTAGTTAATAATTAACGTAATAAATCGATATACATTTTATGTTTTGCATTTTGTTTCCGACAAGTATATTGTTTGATCATTGATTAGAACTCCACCAACACCCCCCCCCCCCCCCCTCTCCCTCTCCCGATATTACGAAGTCGTAGTTCAAAGCGCTACGTCGTGAGTCGCCCCATAGCGTTCGAATCATTAAAATTCTTCCTAAAAGGAAATTATTTGGGTCCAAAGAAAGTAGATTGTATAGGCCTACGTATGCAGGTCTCTTCTATAAGAGCATGATTATGCTAACGAAACATTTGCTCTACGAGATCAGAACCAATTGGCAACTTTTCATTTCGAATACCCCGCAACGTAAGCTCTGATATCACATTCCTCACGTTGAATATATGGGGCGTAGACGTAAACTTGTCTTCAGAACCTTGCGAATGTAAAAACTATTATTTTGTATCGTTGCCATTTTTATTTTGAGACGGTAGACATGAAAGGAGACTGTTTTGAAAATGCGAACATGCAGCAACTTTTAGATTATCCACTTCGATGAACATGCCTTTCATTGCATCAGAAATCCCCAGTTGTAGCCCTTTCACCAGACAAAAGTTTGTTTTGATCCTATAACTAGATCTGCAATGCGCATGAAAGCATGACGTCATTTACACCGAAAAAATGATTATTTGCATTTTCTGGTCGATTACACACGGAGCTGTGTCAAAACGCTGGTCCCCAAAGCCCCTGGATTCTTTGATGAAAAGAATTATGAGTTCAATAGAAACGATGTTATTTTACTTACATTCTAAACCAGGTGGTCACACCACGCATACCACATATTTCAGAAGGGTCTAATGAATGCAGGCGGGTAACTGTAATTGTTGTTGGGGTTTCATAGATGTGTATCAATCAGATATGTGTTTTGGAAGAAAAATCGTATGATTCGGGGTGCTAGAAATTATAAAAAGGCTTGGCTGAATACGAATTATCGTAGTGGTTCGGGTGCTCCTAATTATATCTTCATAATAGTTACACTTTTAGTTTTTAAGTATTAAACAACATGTTTGTTTAGTAGCCCTACAACTTTTCTCAACAACTTTAATTTGTAACTGCCTCAAATCAGCAAACCATTGACGTTCATGTACGAGACAGGGAGATAGAGATGGGAGATTGTCTCCTCAAATTCGAACAGCGCGGTGGTCTCTTTGTAACATTCTCATTTTTATCTAGGTATTTCAATAACAAATATAAAAATACAATAGAAATGGATGCGATAGCACCATCGGTGGATGCAACTACAATACAATTACCAAATTCAGCTCACTCGATTCGTTCAGTTGCAAAAAAAACTCCAAACTTGAATGTTGAAACCCGGGCACGAGGCATGACCCTCTTCAATGCAAAACCATGCCCGTACCCCTAAAGGAGATCATTGACCAACCCATACCCGGCCGCTAATGCTACCCGGCCGGTGCCATCCAATGGATGCGATCCCGTTGCTATGGGCTGTGGTACTGTTGCTACGTGATCTCTTGTCTCCACCCTCCCGTGGCGAGAGTAAATTGTGCGTAGCTGGACTCATCACCAGGCGTGAGAGTCTTCATTAGGCCAAATTAGAAGAAATTGAGCCCTCTTGAAAATACAAGCAGGAGGGCGGTTTGACCACACGATTGGGGGTGGATGCAGGATTATCTGACCGATGGGTGTATGGGGGGGGGGGGGGGGGAGGAAAGGGGAAGTCAGAAAATTCTCTTATACTAAAAGCCAAACAAATAGTCTTAACTCTGCATGCAACTTTGCAAGAGCAATACAAATAACTTTTTGAAAATGTTGAGTTGTCCTTTCCTTTCGAGTCAGAAAGTTTTCTAATACTAATAGGCAAAAAGTTTGCCTGATGTTTGGGGGATAGACAAGGTGTGGATGTATTGTTGGAAAAGATAAAAAGAGATCGGCAAGGTATGAAAGGATCCCACTTCTGGGTATTAAGAAATCACATTACTGGTCAGACTGGCAAGAAATGTTACTCTATATCGTATGCATTTTCCTTAAGATCTTAAGAGCATTACTGCATTTATCCCTTCCTCATTTTCTTTTTTCTTAAATGTTCTCTTTTGATAATAACAAACAAAGGTGTTACAGCAAACATGGACTAAAGATTACCATGGTTGGATAGTTCACAAATGTACTGCATGTAGCTGCACATGCAGGATGGAATTGGTCTTTAAAACCTATACCCACACGCACAAGTACGTGTAATGTTATTCGTCATAATATTAGCGAGTCTGAATAATATGCACGACGTACTGCCATGGCAAACGAAGAATTATCATGAGAAATTGGAGTAGGGTTTCGTATAATTGGACAATTTGTCAAGAGCTAAGGGTGTGATGACCGCCTACAGCTATACCCATCGACACTCACCTATATCATCAAGGCAAGGTGACATGTTTAAAGGTAGAATCGAGTTCCCACAAAGCCAAGTGCAATTTCAGAATCCAAGTTATTTATTTCATTTATTTATTTAGCTTTATTTTATACACGGTTAAAAGCCCAGGTAGAGACCTTTCACGCTTTCCATTAGGGCCGTGTCTAACATTGAAAAGAAATGGATAAACATTGCTGTCGAATCAGATAATATTGCAATTACAATGGCATAACAATACATGTAGTCAAAACAAAAGAAATGAAAAGTGATGGCATAAAATCGATTGAACATAACAATATAATACACATAAGAAGTCAAATGTGGGTGTTGGCGCCCCAGGCCCCCCCCCCTCTTCCCGGTGTTTATGAAAGGCCCGTTTAACAGCTTGTTCGAAGCTTCTTCTTCTTTTTTTCTTATTCTTTTTTCAAACAGATATCATCTTTCAAGTTCTACACGATAAGTAAACCCGAAAAAAAATGCATTTTCAATTGACAAATTGTTCTCTAAAGAAAGTTTCATAACGGGAAATCGAGTCTTTAAAACAATCGAAAATTCCCGATGGTTCTTGACCAGCTGATACAAGTTTTCAAGGAGTTCCTCTCCCTCTCAAAACCCCTCGAGCTCGTTAACCTCGCCAACTTCCACGGGGCAATGACCTTTGATGTACTTTGATAAATTTCCAACAACCCCCTTTTTGTACACGCATTTTTCAAGCCATAAACAAAATATTGATGTGCATAAAACTTAATGCAGCTGAATCAAATTTCTCTTTGTAGGAAGAAAAACAGATTTGAAGTATATTGTCTTTACCCATTAAAACAGAGTTATACATCACGTGTATGTGCATGCTGTGTTGTATGTTGATGCATACATGTATTATGTGCATTTCTTGTAATGTTACCGCAGCATAATATGTATTGGATACTGCGTACATAATTAATGTGTACAACGCAGTAGCAAGGACGACCGCCCTTACATATTTCGAAAAATATCATTGACGCATTTTATTATGCTCTCCGCGATTTTGTTACAAATTGTACAGGTTTCGATTACAGGTTTCGATTACGCAATTAATGCTTTTGAACAATGCAAACCAGTGTTAATTTATTAATTGCTGGTCGTTTTTTTTACGGATGGAAAACAATAATTCGTTTTCAATTAACCAACCCACTTGCTGCAAACCCTTGATAAATTGCACGTTTTTAGGAAAAGGTTTAAGTATTGGGTTTGTTGCTCAAAGCTACAGAATATTCAACCACGAGAGAGTTGCAATATGACATGGCGACCAAACAGAACAGATGGCTTTCCTAGGCTAAGCAACCATCGATTATCGATCCGCTAATGCAACATAAACAACAGTTTCTCTCGACACATGCTTGAAATGGAATTTTAAATTTATTTTTGAAAACAATCAGCTACTGTTCGTTCAAAGTATGATCTTGATTTTTTAAAACACTACAATGTAATGTCACGATGCGTATATTATATCTCCCCATCCCCTCTAATGTCTTCAACATTATATGTTTCTATACCAGATTCAAAAGCTGAAATATTACTGATCTCCTTTTAAATGCAACATGAGTAATAGTTCCTCTCGACACGTGTCTGAAATTGAATTTTGCTTTTGTTTTTAAAACAATCGGTTAACATAAAGCATACAAAGTGTAAATCTTTAAGTCAATGTTAGAATATAACATCCAGATGCGTGCATATTATATTCTCCCTACCCCCCCCCCCCCCTCCCTCCCTCCCACCTCTTTATAATGTATCCAACAGTCAATGTTATACGAAGTTTAAAAGCTAAATTATCACTGAACTCCTATATTGCCACATTAAAAAACCAGGTTCTCTCAACTCGCTCTTCTGAAATTGCGTTTTTTTCATTTACTTTAAAATATTCGGTGACTGTTTGTTTAACGTGTAATCTTGATTTCAATAATACTAGATTAGAATATCACGATGCTTATATTATATTCCGTCAACGAATATTCTGGGTTTATTGGAAGGACCATGTGATAATTTCCTTCCAGGGGCGGGGGCAAAAAGGGGCCCGGGAACAACCGGAAGGGAACTTTCTAAATGTAATTCAAACGAGTGAGTGGTGCATGATTTGTCACTGTACAAATGTATTTCCTCACAAATGCTAGCAGGTTTGCTAACAAATTCATACCTATCTATAATGTATAAATTACATTATTTGGCAAGGACGCCAATTCAACTTAGCATTGTCTATAACAAAATCACAAAATATATCAGCTTTCCCAATTAAGAGTAGAAATATATAATCTAGATATACGATATACAATCAAATGTTACAAATATTTATGTAAATAGAATCCAAACGTTTATCAATGTGCCTTCAGTACTGTAAAGTTTTAATTTAAAAACCTTATGTGTTGTATTTTTTTTTAGCATACATTATGTTTCTGATTTCCTGCTAATTGTTATTATTGTATTTAAATCTCTTTTCACAATTTAACGTTCAGCATAATTGGATGACATATAATATTATTATAGGCAATTCACTTCATTAGTTAAAGATAAAGTTGAGTTCTGGTCATGCGATTGTATTGTGAATGAAACTGTGTGGAATCGATCAGGAAAAGTTAATGATTTGGTGTGTACTTCAAGGTTCTGGAGTCATCAACAATAACAAATGATAAGAAATTTGGCCCAGTCTTGGTAAAGTAACAAGCACGGTATACATAAAGATGTATATGAGACTACACAAACATGTGGTATAAAAATCGTGCCTCATTTTTAAGCTGTTACTTGTCATATTTATAATATGAAGGTATTTGAAGAGCCAAGCTTTTCAGGGGACATTTTTATCTTATGTTCTTCCAAACGTGCATGATAACAATGATAACACTCACAAATTATTGTCCACCTTTCGCCAGAACTCAACCTTCTCTTTAACCATGAAATCATTAGTTCAAAATATACATTATACTTCGCTGCATGTACCCAAACGCAAGGCCATTCGACATTGACATACAGCATCTTGGAAGAAGGCCATTGAGTTTCATTTACGTTATTCAAACCTTTGAAATTGAGCTACCAATACTTTCTTTTCAACAAAACGACTCTCATATCCTAACCACAAATGTTTTCTTTAATGGAGCGTTTTCTTCATTTCACATTCATCAGTATTTTAGCAGAATGCGAGCTGTCAAAGAAAACTGTTACAAAAAATAACTGGGTCTTCCATTACGGCAGTTTCGAAGGCAAAAGTGACATCTAGCGACCATGATATGGCATTGTATTGGGCAATTGAGTTAGCCAAGAATTTCAAACTTGTTATTTTAAATGATGAATGTCATATTTTAACTGCGGAGCACTTATGTCAGGCACGATACATTAGTTGGATGTATGGTTGTATTGACAGTGACTCTGAGAAAGTCTAAATGTCAGATATCGTTAAAAATGAAATCATTTTGCTAACGCTTTTAATTTCCATTTCACTTATCTACAAATTAAAAATGAACTGTTCTATTATTGACCCTCCCCCCCCCCCCATTTCTTGTTTTCTTTTTGACAATAACAGATTCTATATCTTCCTGCTTTCACATCTAGTTTTTAAAAAATGATACTCTACAATATTAGGTTTACCTTATTTGTGATGTATTTTCCAAAATCGTATTGATGTCAAATAGTTAACCAGGTCGAAGAATTGCTGTGCTTTGAATTTTAATGAGAGACCGCGGCTGTTGAGAAATTTAGAGGGTAATAACTGTTCTTTCAAATATAATTTGTATTTGTACTGTAAATTTATTTCATTTTCTCTAATTATTTTTGTTTACCTCTCGTAACCATTTATCTCCATATTTGAAGTTGAGGACTCAATACGAATTGTTACCATACGTTTGGATTGCCACATTATCTCGATTTATTATTCAGAGTAGTTAATGGTTTGTTTACAAATGGTAGTTTAGGTAAAATGATTCTAATGGGCAAAGCTACAATGATATTGCTAGATCTATGTGTATTTGAGGTATATTTTGAATCGTTTGCTATCTAGATTCACTGGATAATTTCATTTGAAACAGTACTGTAGATACTTCACGAACATATATCTTTCTTTGCAATTAGAATATACGCATTTATCGAATTTCTATGTGATGTTTTGTATTTTGATTCCACGCCAAATTGTCTCGATGTTATGTGATTGGAGGATGCTTAGCCACTGTACAGAAATTATTAACGTATGTAAATTTTTCAAGATGGCGTATAAGTCGCATGCATCTGTGTATTTATACTGATGTTATATATGTTACTCGCGTATGAGGGCACATAAGTACATGAAGTATAGTCTGTTTTTTATGCAAATTCAAAATGGTATAATGGTATATTGTCACGGGTTTATCCAAAGAAATATCTCGAGTAGGCTTGTTCTGCTGAGCTATATTTAACATCGTGTATTGTTTCTTTTGCTTTCAGTGAGTCGATCAATTGGAGAAAAGATTATAATCATCACAAAATAATGTGGGTACAATAAAATCAAGAGGATTTGTTTTATTGGTACCGTATGCGATTTGTGATTTCAGTTGAATTGACTGTCCTGACTGTCATTGTTTTGCATGAGTGTTATGATTTGAAGTTTTAACCTTAATTTCTTCCTCCCTGCCTCCCTGCCCCCTCCCTCACCCCCTACCTATCTACCCCTACTCTCTCTAACTCTCTCTCTCTTTCTCTTTCTCTCTCTCTCTCTCTCTCTCTCTCTCTCTCTCGCTCTCTCTCTCTCGCTCTCTCTCTCTAACTCTCTCTCTCTTTCTCTTTCTCTCTCTATCTCTCTCTCTCTCTCTCTCTGTCTCCCTTCTAATGCCCCTTCCACTGCCCCCCTCCCCATATCCACCTCTCCGGTCTCCCTCGTTGCCCCGTCCCCCCTTTCGCTTTCTCTTTCTATATCTCCTTCTCTCCCTCTCTCTCCTTCTCTTTCTCCCCTAGTTATAATTATAATCACATTCTTATGAGACAAAGTGAGAGATAGAGAGAGAGAGAGAGAGAGAGAGAGAGAGAGAGAGAGAGAGAAAGCGATATGGAGAGATAAGGGAGGGGACACTGAGGTATCAAAGACAGAAGTAAAATTTGAAAGCGGAGGAAGAAAAAGAGAGAAGGAGAGGGGATGATCGGTAGATAATAATGGGTGAAACAGAACTCAATACATTAATCAAAAATAAATTACAAATAATTATTAAACAAATGATTGTTTGTCTGTTGTAAGTTTACTCAGTTAAATCTGGAACTCCAAACGACTCGGAAATATAATCATTATTAACACTTACAAGGTCGTAGCCACGATGAAGAGAGGGCGCCAGTATCATTCTTCTCGGTTGCCTTTTAGTAAACATACCATCGACTCATCGCCATCTCGACGAGCACAATACGTATCAATAGAAATGCTGATCCGAATAAATTGAGCTCTATTCAAACATTGTCACAAAAACAGCCATCCATCTTCACCATGTTCATAATGATAATAATGCAGGGCGAGTATATAGTGAAAAGAATAAGACCATTCATGGAGACCTTTCCATGCACCTTCACCGTCAAAAATGAAGGTCGAGGTTCAATCAAATGTGGGCCAAGGTATACTGTTATACGACAAAGAAACATCACCTACCTTTCTTTCTTTCTCCCTATCTCTCTCTCTCTGTCTTTGTGTATGTGTGTCTCTCTCTCTCTCTCTTTCTATCTCTCTCTCTCTCTCTCTCTCTCTCCCCCTCTCTCTCTATCTCTCTCTTTCTCTCTCTATCTCGCCTTTTAAATTGTAATGTCTCTTTTAATTCAAACAGTTTCCTATTTGCTTGCCGGTTCACTTGTTTCTTACACGAACTACTTTCGGTTGCATCGCAGCCCTGCTTTTTTATTATATTAATATTCTATTTTCCACCTTTTTTCACGCTAGGCCGACGATTAATTTATTTCTTCTTCGTTCCGAAAATTTCCTTACAATCCACATAGTAAATATGTGGTAATGACGTGTGTTGACCTCGTTGTTCCGCTCAATTGTATCGAAACCTAGTAATCACTACATTTATCAACACTTTATTCGGAAAAGGAACTAGGTCACGTGACCGCAGAATGAAGTTTCACACACACAATGTGGCTCCAGTAACGATGAGGAAATACAAAGAAAGAAGAAGTAGAGGGAGGAGGAAAAGGAGAAGAAAGGGATAAGAAGAAAAAGAAGAAGAAGAAGAAGAAGCCGAAAGAAAGAAGGAAAGAACAAATATAAAGAAAGTGGAATAAAGTGTATATTGGCAGTGCGTTGCCAAAGAATACATAGACATGTATTATATTGAAGTAGGGGTTATTAATTATGATGAATTTGGATGAAAAGGGGGCTAGGGTGAGAGGGGAGAGGGGGGCTGGGAACGTACGGAAACCGGGGATAGAGAGGGAGGAGGGAAAAGAAAAAGGATAGATAGATAGAAAGAGAGAAAGGAGAAAGTGGGTGGGAGTAAATACAGAGAGAGAGGGGGGAGAGAGAGAGAGAGAGAAAGAGAGGGAGAGTGAGAGAGGGGTGGTAACAAAAGAGTGAATGTGGAGAGGGGGACGAGATGAAAGGGAGATAAAATGATGTAGAAAGGAAATGGAGAAAGAATGCGAGAGTTAGATAGCTAGAGGTTCGGTAGGTAAACAGACATGGTTAGAGAGAGACAGAGCTAGACAGAGAAAGAAGAGTAAAGGTAAGAAGAAGAAGTAGAAGAAAGAGAAGAGAAAGAAAAAGAGATCCATCAAAAGGGAGACAAGCATAATAGACCGAGAATAGCGGAAAGGAGATGGTAAGATTAAATTTCACAACGTCTTTAGATATTGGTTTAAGTCATGCAAAGCAGAAGATTTGTGAAAACCAGTTCTCAAGAAATTGGTTTATTCCTCACGCAATGTAAATACAAGTACAAAGTCACGCGAGACGTCTTCTTAAAAAGAGAAAGGAATCTATTCACATTCTTGTCCTTTTAATTTCATTTCCAGTTTATTTGTGTACGTGTGGAACAGATATTTAATTAGAATGATAATAATTATATTCTGGCCACTTTAATCAAATAATTTTCATTGAGGAGGTAGTACTGGCTGCAATTGAAGGAGAAATGATATGAACATGCACTGATGAATAAAATGCGAAATAGCAAAGCAAGAGAGGGGTAGTTCCTTTTCATGTTCATTTGCCCTTTCTCTTTGTTTATGTTTCTTTTTCTCTATTTTCTCGTTTCGGTTCGTTAGGGGGAGGGGACACATTCCACCATAAACCTTTTGAACATATTTTGTATTCGGGGAAAAACTATTGCTGTATATTGAACCTTCTGAAGTTGTAGATTTCCGCAGATTGATTTGCGACGAAAGCAAATAAAACAAACGAACAAATGAACAAACAAACAAACCACTAACAGCTTTACCATACGTCCTATCATGCCGATATATCAAAGAAAACCCAGGTTATAAGACATAACCGTCTTAAAAATGACTATCGTGAATCTGAAAACGGTAACTTGATTCAATCATGAAACAGATAACGTTTCTGATCATCGCATTCGTGTTAACTTACCCATAAAATCTCAAGAATGATCTTGAAAATTGATTTGGTAGTTCAAGAAAACCAAGCTGCGTGGGTTTGGGAAACTGTATCACACAATCTTATCATCTGAGAAATAGGGCGAGAGAGAGAGGGGAAGGAAGGCGAGAGAATGGGGAGATATGAGAAAGAGAAAGAGAAAGCAAGAGAGAGAGAGAGAGAGAGGGAGAGAGAGAAAGAGAGAGAACTAGTAACTTGATTCAAACATGGAACAGATAATATTTCTGATAATTCTGTAAACTTACCCATACATTCCCAAGAATATATTTTTTTTATCGATTTGGTGGTTCAAGAAAACCAGGCTGTGCGGGTTTGGGGAAATATACCATGTAATATCATCTAAGAGATGTGGCGAGAGAGAGAGGAGGGAGGGCGAGAAAGGGAAAAGATATGTGAGGGAGAGAGAAAGAGAGAGAGAGAGAGAGGAGAGAACAATCGTCTTTCATCTTAGGGGGTATAAATCTTTGTTTTAAATACAATTCACACCACGATAACCATGAAAGTTTGAATCGGATACTGGAGAAGAGAGGTGGAAGTAGAGAAAGCGAGAGAGGGAGGGGGAGAGAGATTGCAAATCATAATAAGCAATGAGGCAACTTCACGAAATAGAATGTAAAGAGAAGGACAGAGAGAGAGAGAGAAAGAGAGACAGAGAGACAGAGACAGAGAGAAAGAGAGAGAGACGGATAGACAGACAGACAGACAGAGAAAACAGTGGGGATGAAACTTGATAAGAGAGAGAGAAGATCTCCTCGTCATGGTTACCTTGCCAGTAGTCATGGCAACAGAAAACAGTAGATGAATAAAAGACGCCGCATAACACGAGGAGTCTCTTACCTTAATAACTCTGTCTTTTTCTACCAGTAGAGGTGCTGTGGCCTAGAAAATAGTTCCCCCGACTAAGTAGCAAAGGATACAGAGTTCAAATCTACGTCGAGGCAATGGATACCTTCGACAAGGCGGTAATTTACTACTACTAGTATATACATTTGCCGAACAAGTATCGAATCCCTGCCACTGCGCTAGCTTCCTTTGGTAAGATATAGATCTACCTTGGGACATCATGAATGATTGGTCCAGATCGGGGAACTGGGCCTTCCAAATGACCAAGCTGCTTGGGCGATCCTCTTTACATCTTCTGAAGTTGAAGGGACAGCACTCCCGAGGAAGACAAGTGTGTCTACTTTCTCAATAACGGTTCTATGTCTTTGGTCTTATGTAATAATCTTGCATTTTGTCGCATTCATTTTCACCCCCCATTTTGCTGCAAGTCTCCTCTAATGTATCAGTTGAAAGTTGCAGTTTCTTGAAGATAAGATCTACTTAGTAGTAGAAATAGCAGTAGTAAACGTATTTTTGCTTTATAAATAAGCGCGTAAAAGATATTTAAGTTTACCCAACAAAATAGGATGACCAAGTCATCCCTGTGCCATCATTTCGCTAGAGGGCGGTAATCATACACACGCACAGCGAGTTAAATTGATTTAACATGTACACTCGTCCAAATTGTTGTGCAATCTTATAATACAGTGTGGATGAAAGAGATTTTCTGTGCAACCTTGCAAACAAAACAAAAGCTTTAAAAACGTCACAATATTTGTATACATTATAACTGTCTGCCAAATTAGACCATTACATGACTGTGTAGAGAGCCCGAAATCATGTAGATGGTTGATTGCTGCGGCTAACCTGGGACATTGGGTAACAAAATATGTCATGATTTTCGATTTTATCTAACTTTACTAACTTTAATATTTTCCCTTAGCGTAGAGAAGGACATTATGTGACAGAAAATGAAGTCTCTATCTTCTCCTTTCTTTCTTTTATCATAGGACCATTGTGTCGACGTTAAGATTATTATACAGAAGTTCAAGAGAATTGATGCCGAGGAGTCGAGTAACCTTATCTGTGAGCAAACCTTAGCTTTCGTTTGCCGATTCAGACTTATTAGATTTGAAGAGAGAGGTTGTGGATAGAACTGGGAAGACAGAATTACAGTTGAAGTCATGCTTTGCTTCACCGAGAAAAGGCCCATGGCTCACTCAATGCAAACTGGGTCGAGAATACTTTGTAACTTGGTTTCTTCCATTTCTTTTCTTTGTGTGAGGGAGAGAGAGGGTTTATGGTAGTTTAGAGAGAGAGAGAGAGAGAGAGAGAGAGAGGGGGAGAGAGAGAGAGAGAGAAAGAGAGAGAGCGAGAAAGATAGGGTGAGGGTGGGAGAGAGAGAGAGAGAGAAGATTATCATTATTTCTGTAGTAGTAGTGGTAGTAGTAGTAGTAGTAGTAGTAGTAGTAGTAGTAGTAGTGGTAGTAGTAGTAGTAGTAGTAGTAGTAGTAGTAGTAGTAGTAGTAGTGGTAGTAGTAGTAGTAGTAGTAGTAGTAGTAGTAGTGGTAGTAGTAGTAGTAGTGGTAGTAGTAGTAGTACTAGTAGTGGTAGTAGTAGTAGTAGTAGTAGTAGTAGTAGTAGTAGTAGTAGTAGTGGTGGTAGTAGTAGTAGTAGTAGTAGTAGTAGTAGTAGTAGTAGTGGTTGTAGTAGTAGTAGTAGTAGTAGTAGTGGTAGTAGTAGTAGTAGTAGTAGTAGTAGTAGTAGTAGTAGTAGTAGTAGTAGTAGTGGTAGTAGTAGTAGTAGTAGTAGTAGTAGTAGTAGTAGTAGTAGTGGTAGTAGTAGTAGTAGTAGTAGTAGTAGTAGTAGTAGTGGTGGTAGTAGTAGTAGTAGTAGTAGTGGTAGTAGTAGTAGTAGTAGTAGTAGTAGTAGTAGTAGTAGTAGTAGTAGTGGTAGTAGAAGTAGTAGTAGTAGTAGTAGTAGTAGTAGTAGTAGTGGTAGTAGTAGTGGTAGTAGTAGTGGTAGTAGTAGTAGTAGTAGTAGTAGTAGTAGTAGTAGTAGTGGTAGTAGTAGTAGTAGTAGTAGTAGTAGTAGTAGTAGTAGTAGTAGTAGTGGTAGTAGTAGTAGTAGTAGTAGTAGTAGTAGTAGTAGTGGTAGTAGTAGTAGTAGTAGTGGTAGTAGTAGTAGTAGTAGTAGTAGTGGTAGTAGTAGTAGTAGTAGTAGTAGTAGTAGTAGTAGTAGTAGTAGTAGTAGTAGTAGTAGTAGTAGTAGTGGTAGTAGTAGTAGTAGTAGTAGTAGTAGTAGTAGTAGTAGTAGTAGTGGTAGTAGTAGTAGTAGTAGTAGTAGTAGTAGTAGTAGTGGTAGTAGTAGTAGTAGTAGTAGTAGTAGTAGTAGTAGTGGTAGTAGTAGTAGTAGTAGTAGTAGTAGTAGTAGTAGTAGTAGTAGTAGTAGTGGTGGTAGTAGTAGTAGTAGTGGTAGTAGTAGTAGTAGTAGTAGTAGTAGTAGTGGTAGTAGTAGTAGTAGTGGTAGTAGTAGTGGTAGTAGTAGTGGTAGTAGTAGTGGTAGTAGTAGTGGTAGTAGTAGTAGTGGTAGTAGTAGTAGTAGTAGTAGTAGTAGTAGTAGTAGTAGTAGTAGTGGTAGTAGTAGTAGTGGTAGTAGTAGTGGTAGTAGTAGTGGTAGTAGTAGTAGTAGTAGTAGTAGTGGTAGTAGTAGTGGTAGTAGTAGTGGTAGTAGTAGTAGTGGTAGTAGTAGTGGTAGTAGTAGTAGTAGTAGTAGTAGTAGTAGTAGTAGTAGTAGTATTAATATAAGTAGAGGTCGAAGCAGTATCAGTAGTAGAATTATTATTGTTGTAGATATTATTATTTTTGTTGGTGTCGTTATTATTAATGTCATCATTATTGTTATTATTCCTTTTATTATTATGCCATTATCAATGGAAATAAACATCAATAAATAGCAACATTTGCAAACTGCGTTGACTTTTCGTTTTATCAAAAGCTTATTTTATAGCATAATGAAGAATATTCCATTCGATAATCTCATTTTCTTTTTCTTGTTTAAATCCTTGTTTGGGTAATCATACTGTAATCACCCAGCCTCCCTTTATTTTAACTATCCATTGAATTGATTCTCCAGGGGAAACAAAATACGGTTATTAGGTTTGTATAAAGATGAAAAGGAAAAATAACCTCCGTGATTATCTTGCCGGGCGACTCATGCAAAATTAGACATCGATTGCCTTCAGGTGTTTCCATGACAACCAACATGGCAAGATTGGAAAGGAATCTTGAAAAAGAAAAAGCGCGCGTCGAATTCGGTGATAGATGCCGTCCAATTATTTACAAAGAAATGTAGAAATAAATGAGGTTTCAGGAGTATTACTGGAGGTCAAAATAAGCGTGTCCGACAATGGCATATTTCCCTTATGAAATCATTTTGCTTAAAGGTGCTATTAACTATTTTTTATTTGAAAATTCAAGGGGTTTGTATCGTAAAAATAACTAGATTATATCGCCAGCATAATTAACCATTCCAGGCTACGCTTATGGCACCAACCAAGTATTACGAGTAACCCGATTTTAGATTAAGCTGCCCTTGAATATAAAGCGTTAATCATCTAGCTAACATGTATCCATTTTCTACTCATGGATTGAGAGTGGCAAATGTAGTGTAAATGTCTTGCCGTGTGAATTATCTTGCACCGCTTGAGAAGAAAAAAATCGAAAGTTTCTGCCACTAGGCACAACGTTATTTGGTATTTCCTTCAAATGATTATTGTTAATATCATAATGAATAAATTCTGATGATGTTATAAATCATGACTACATATCTACGTAACCAAGGTAACATGGTAACATCATGGAGAATTCCTCTGAAAATAATCTCATCCAATTCAAAAAGGTATTTGATATAGCGCTTCCCATTGCAGTTGCAAAGCACCGCACACATTCACTATGAACATGACTTACAAAGAAAGCGGACAAAATATACAGTTCCTCAGGTAGATAAAGGAACATCCCTTCACTGCTATTATGTAAAAATGTGTAGAACAGGTGTCACATGCATATTCACTTTTTACATAATAGCAGTGAAGGGATGTTCCTTTGTCTACCTGAGGAACTGTATATTTTGTCCTCTTTCTTTGTAAGTCATGTTCATAGTGAATATTGCTCCACACATGAGGGCCACTTAAACAATAATATCCTTCCAAAAGAGATCAGGGTCCTATAACACAATGTCTAGCAATTGATCGTACCTTGGGTCCATGAAAGGTCCATGATTGTACGATTGATTGCTAAAGGCCCTTTTACACTTTCACGGATCGCATCACGGATCATCCCGGATCTTAATCCGGGGTGTTCCGGCGTGCGACACCACGATTTCTTCTCGATGCCGGTGTGGATACGTTCCGAACTGGGGGTATACACGGGCAAGTACGGTGTCTCCACGGACAGACAAGATAGCAACGCGGACCACGCCGGAAACGCATACGGAGCTAACACGGATTTCAAGGAAGAGCACGGAGGCTACTGGGTACTTTTACGGTCCTTACACGGAGGTGTACGTTGTCTATTGGGATATCTCCGGAATGTTGACGGGTGACTTGAGCTTGTAGGCGCTCGTTTGATATACGGAATTTCAAACCCGGATGAAACCGGTGTTAATACGGACCTCCCGGTGTCTACACGGACTGTCCCGCATGTATTCGGCGGCAACACGGAGGTACACGGTGCCTACAGGGAAGAGGACGGATTGTTTCATCCGTGAACTCCGGGATGAAAAATTAAGCAAGCTTAATTTTTTCCCCGGATATGCCGGTACGCCAAGGATCACGCCGGATGCCTCCCCGGTGTATACACGGTAATGCCGGAGATAACACGGATGATCCCGGAGCGACGATCCGGGATGATCCGTGATGCGATCCGTGAAAGTGTAAAAGGGCCTTTAGCTTGATGTAACAGGACCCAGGTGAGTTATTACAATCCAATATCCTCTACCAACAAAAATGGGACTTCAGAAGTTTCATGATTTGGTCAACCGATGGAGAATAGTTAGTCATAGTTATACTCGTAAGGATACCAATACCGTTAGTTAGAGAAAGGTGATAAGTTTTATATTATGCACGCCTCGTTTCTGGCTTCATTCCTGCGGTTTGTTTCCCATGTATATTAACCAAACGGTATTTTTCCGTGTTTGGATAATTTCAACGAAAGAAATCATCACGATAATTTATTTTGCGAGTAGGAGTGGATGATGCGACAGCAATCCTCCCATAACTCCAAGCTATTTATCTTCATCCGGTGTTCTGATGTACCCCTTAGAAGTTACTGGGCATTTTAATCCCTAGCATATGAATATGGAAATTAATAGGATTATGCGTAATCTACTAATCGAGATGTTTACGGATCCGATTCAGTTGTATTCCTTCGTGTCTCTTTTTCGTAAACAGCAACCTTGCATCGGCAAGTGAAAGTGAGGAGGAGAAGGAGAAAGTGGGGGTAACGTGAAGGGAGAGGAGAAGGTGAGAGAGATGAGAGAAGGGGAGGGAGGGAGAGACCAAGATGGAGGGAGAGAGAGACTGATATGGAGAAGGAGACAGAGAAAAATAAAGTGAGAGAGAGGGGGAGACAGACAGACAGAGAGAGATATAGAGGAGTAGAAGAAAGAGAGATAGAGAGGGGATTAGACAGAAAGAGAGAAAGGGAGAAGGATTGAGACCTAGATGGAGACAAATACAGAAAAGGAGACAAAGATGATTAGTAACAGATTGATAAACTTAGAGAGAAGGAGGGGAAAAGGGGAAAAGGGGGTAGGACAGAGTTATGCAAAGGGTTTAAAAGAAGTGTAACAATAGGAAGGATGAGATGGATAATGGGTTGGTGAAGAGTTTGAAAGAGATGACGAAAGTGAGAGATGAATGGGGAATTGAGAAATTGAAACAAATATATAGAAGGCAGAAGAGTAAGGGAGAGAGAAAAGTTTTAAAGCTATTCTCCATTCCTGGCGACGGATAGTCAACCTGTTCGAAACGTCGAGCCACTCCCGCCACTCATCCTCTCCAAGCTCCTTAGAACTATAAGCTAAGAAAGATAACCAACAGTCTTTTTCAAGATTAAAGCGTATCTGCCATAGTTTACAGGAGGGATTAGACTGCCCTGCAAGGTCACTGGACAGGTGGTTATCTCATCAACTCAGCTCTCAGTTAGCATAAGAAAAAGAGGATCATGGGGGACCAATGGTCACCGATTAGGCATGGTTTGTTATATAGAGGGCGCAAGTAGCTACAAGTAGTGCAGTGGGCCTTTAAACACCCTCAAGAAAGATTACCGAGATTCCTTTTCAGGACTCCTCAATCCTCCCTCTCTCTCTCACATGGTGCACCCGCAAGCCTATACTGTAAATGTAGAGATTGTATATGATTGTAACAGTTCGATATTTACCAAATGCAAATGCAAATGATAAATATTACAATTTTACTGTATTAAAATTCAAATAAGCTACATGTACATACTCTGTACTACCTACTTACATCGATATGTATATGATTTTAAGGAGTCATCCTGTGAGTTGAAACAGTTTATCAAAGAATTACTATTTGCTGGCACAAAAATCAGTTTTAGCGGAATTCATCGCCTATTCAGCATCGAGAGGCTTGATAAAGGAGAACACTATACATACATCAGAGGTTTAAAACATTGTTACCAAACATCAATCACCTTGATAAATAGTCAAGAAAATTTGCTTTCAACATCTCTATGATCATTATCATTATCTGATCATCATGAAGGCCTCATTTATGACAGACGGGCTCTGTATTGGATAAAGATTTCTTCGAAAATCATTAGATAATTATCAAGCCTCTTCGCTGAGACATCTCTTGAAAAATTATGAAACACTGTACATGACTTGTATGTACTTTATATAAAACGAAATTTGCATTCGATGATGATTTCTTCAAAATCAGAAGATCATTATTAGGCCTCTCCGCTGAGAAATCTTCTGAATATTAAATAGTGTATTCTCTCTAAAAAAAAGAGAGTGAATTTTCACTTTCTTGGGAGTGACGTCCGTGATCACTTGTTAAGGAGTATATGTAAACTCGAAGCGAGTTACAAATTATATAAGACGGGATCTGTATTGGATTATGATTTCTTCACTAAAAAATATATTATATTCAAGTCTCTCTGCTAAAGAATCTTTTGCATATAAGACACTGTCGGTACGCTCTAGGCGAGTTAGAAAAAGAGAAGGGGCAATAATGGAAATTATATGCGGGGTTTTCGGTAGAATCTGTCGTAAATCCATTAGCATTTTTTCAAGGAGGTATGGGATGTGATGGATGTGTCAATGGGACATGAGTTTAATGTTTCGTGAAAACCAGAGAATCTTCTATGATTGTGAGAGAGAGAGAAAGAGTCTGAGAGGGGGAACGAGGGGGGCGAGGGGGCGAGGGGAGGAGAGCGGGAGAAAAGAGAGGGAGAGAGTGTATGAGAGAGAGAGAGAGACATAGTCAGATATACCGAACGAGTAGAGAGAGAGAGAGAAATGGGGAGAGGGGGGATAGAGAGAGAGAGAGAGAGAGAGAGAGAGAGAGAGAGAGAGAGAGAGAGGGAAAATTAGAGGGAGGTATCTTTCATGGTTTTTCTTAAGCCCCATTATCCTGCTTGTAGCTACTTCAGTACTTGCTCCCTCTATATAGAAAACTTCCCAAATCGGTGCCTGTTGGTCCCCCATGATCCTCTTTTTCTAATGTTAGTTGAGAGCTGAGTTAATGAGATAGCCACCTGTCAGTGACCTCGCTGTGTGGTCTAATCCCTCCCTTTCGACCTCCGTACCTCTCCCTCAGTTGAAATTTTCAAGAAAAAACTAAAAACGTACCTCTTCAATAAGTAAATTGTAATTCTAATATTTTTGTTTGTTATTATAATTACTCTTTTATACATGTATTATCTTGTGTTTACTATGTCATTATCTCTGTAAAGCGCTTCGAGCAATTCGTTGGATGTTGCGCTATATAAAAGACAATTGTATGTATGTATGTATGGTCCAGTAGTAACGACGGTCTTTAAATTCTGAAAATGGAACTTAATTTCAAAAGATACTGACTTGACGCGATGTTGAATCGTTTCACAAACAGCAGATGAGCTGTTTGATCAGCGATCAAAAACTTGCTGAAATCACATTTACTTAAAAAAAAAACAGTGGTCCTTGTGGTTGAGACAAGCCCGATTGTATTACTATTACTTGTTTTTTCAGCTCCACCTTATTCTGGCAGATATCATAACTAGAGTTAAGCCATTAGATTGGATGGATTCTCTGAGTGATTCATTTTCCATCATGTCCAAAATTCTGCGTCCCCTTGCATTTCACTGCCATATCTCAATGCAAATTTGCATATTTTCAACGTTTAAATGGTATCCCCTTGCATAAGACCACCATATCGCGATGCAAATTTGCATATTTTTAACGTTTAAATTACATCCCATTGCTTTATAGAAACAAATAACCATGACAACCATGTAAGGATATTTTTATTCCAGGATCGCAATATACAATTTTCTGTAGATGTAAGAAAATGGATGTGGAACATAATTGTCGCCGGGGTCTGTGTCTTTACAACCAGTAACAGATCCGGGAGTTTCTGGAGGGGGCAAAATCCCCCCCCCCCCCCCCCCCCCCCACCGCAGGAACTACTCCTAACTGGCAAATTTAAGTTCGCATCGATCATTTAAAGAGTAAAATATGCCCCTTTTGTGTAGCCCGTCAGCTAACAATAGTTAGCCCCTAATAGACTCTTGAAAACCCAACCGTTTTGGTTGATAACATTATCAGATTCGTACCCACACCCTGCCCCCCAAAACACGGAGAATCGTGGATCCGCCACTGAATTCCATCACTTTATGCACTGTCTCTGAAACACATTGATCATGCTTTAATGGCTCTTCATAGACCATTGCCCTCAATGATAATGCTAAATGACTGTATGTTAAAGATAATGAGTTAATATAGCATGCATGCGCTTCGAAAATAGAAATTGGAATCTTTGCCAAAATGTCAGGACTTGAAAGGTAAAACCGCCATCTTGGTAAATTTCCCACGCAGGGCTACGTTTTTAACGACATCTGTAGGCAAATGGCCTACACTGGCATTTACAACGAAAGTGAAGAGTTAGTTGAATCATAAACGTTGTACGTTTATGGTTGAATTCATGTTAAGAGCGATAGGAGGGGGGGGGGGGGCAAAGAATGACAAAGAAAAATTTGTATATATTTCTTGGAACAATTTCGTTAAGATTTTGTCTCTATTTTAATCAAACTTTGTCAAAAATCAAGATCCATATTCAGTTTAACTTAGATAACGAGTTCTTTAGTTAGATATTTAGTTTAGTGGGATAGCTAGTTGATTAAATAGTTACTTAGTGAGTTAGTTAGTAAGTCAGCTAGCTAGTTAGTGACATAGTGTGTGAGTGAGTGAGTTAGTTAGGTAGTTAGCTACATGTACAGCTAGTTAGTGTTTTTTGTAGTTAGTTAGTGGGTTGGTTAGTTTGTAGGTAAGTTAGTTAGTTATGTATGTTAGTAATGGAAATCACCAGGATTACGTCATAATTTGACTCAATTGAGTTAATTTGAGATGCCGCTTAAATCCAAATCGCAACTCTTTAGATCTGTGACGAATTCAAACCCGAAGCAAGTGTAATTGGCCCACCAAACTGACTGCAAACTTCTCTTTATCGAGTCCTATAACGAATTTTAATTTTCCGGGATCATCCCACCCCCCCCCCCTCTCTCTCTCTCTCTCTCCCCCGATCTCTCCTTAAAAACTAATATGTTTTTTTTTTTTTAAATTAATAACCTCTAAGACGAATTTCATTAATGGTTAAATGTATTCCTTCTGGAAAGACATGATGTCAATACATGTATCCTCTTTAAAACAAAAATCAGATAACGTTTTAATTAAAATCTAACAACGGTCTGTCTTGTAAACAGTCATGTACCATTTGTGTACATACATGTACATTATTCGTCGTGTCTGTCAACATGTTTTCATTCTACCTTTGTGTTTATTATACAGGTTTCTCATTTCAAACCATCTGTGTAACACCAAATAAACCATGGTATCAATTCTTCACTCGTCGCTAGACTGATACAACGTGCGAGGGCAATAAGGCCCCCTATGTATAGGCGGGGCGTCCCATATGCAATAAGATCTCTATCTTTCCACCTTTTTCTCCATCTCTATCCCACTGTCTGTCTCTCTACCTCTCTGTCTCTTTACTTCTCTCTCCGTCTCTCTTTTCTTTATTCTCTGTCCATCTCTCTCTCTCTATCTCTCTCTCTCTCTCTCTCTCGGACACACACACACACACCCACACACACACACCCTCATTCTTTCTTTCTCTTTCTCCATCACCCTCTCGCGCCCACTTGAATCAAAGATTTGGCAATTCCTTGACCTGCTGATTAGAAGAGCTTGTCCATAAAAATGACAATTTCTTCCTCCTCTTTTAATATTGTTTCATATTCTACTTCTTTCTTCTATTATTTGCATTTTAATCAATTCACGTCTTTTCCTTGAATCTCCGTTATCTTTCCTTTCCCATTCTATACGCTTTAACTTTGAGTGATTTTCTGCTTAGATTATCTGCCGCATAGTTTTCGTATACACTTCTCAATTTGTCTGCATTTATTGATTCAAACCATATCTTCTGACTAATTGTATGATGAAAAGCATTGGGAATTCACCAGGATGACTGGATTACCATGTTATGTAGCTGCCATTGCAGACAAACATTAACCCTCCCGATTCGAAAAATATCGATGTAACCATTTCGTCCGCCAAAATCCGTCCCGACTCAAAAAGAGGTCGCTATTCGGCATTTCAGCACATCTCCGACCAGTGACTCAACTCCCGATCAGTGTACATTATGCATGAATGCTTCAAGCAATTCGTCTTGTGTATGTCCCATGTTGTGATCCATCAGCAGATCAGCTGTACGCTCGGTAATCCTACCCATAATCATGACCGTGTTTTCACCTGCTATGTTCTCCAGAAAGCACGTAATGTGATCTTCCATCTATCTACCTCGTTGCCGGTGATTCGTTCGACCTATTTCTCACTGAGTGAACGGTTAGACGTTGCTCTGAAATAGAGAAAACAAAATAATGATAGATGGATTTTTGTTTCTTTCTTTCTAGGGGGAGGGGGAGGGATGGGGTGTGTTAGGAGAAAATACAAAGCACAACATAAACCAAAAGCATATATAAGTGCGCAATTTTGTTTGGTTTGCTTTATTTTGTTTATTTAATTATTATTGGGGGCGGACATTTTTTGGAAATTTACCTCCCTTTTCTTATATTATATGAACTTGTGCCCAAATGTTTGGATTAACTGGAGGACTCATTATAAAATAATTTGATGTTTACTCTTTGTACTGCAACTGAGTAACAACGGCGACATAATGTCGGCAATGTCATGTGATTTACTTTCTTGTTTTGTCTTCTCGGTGCATAAATACACAATCAATTATATTAATATTCTTTTTAAGTGCCAAACAATTAATTAAATACATTTTCTGTCCTCTGTTTTGCAAAAACATGCGGCTGCTTCTTGAGTGTCAGCGCGCGCTAGATCAAACATTAGCAATTATTAGTGACTCCGCCCTTGATGTCGCTTTGGAGAAGAAAAAAGTACAAACTCTTTAGGGACTGTTATTCATATTCAAAGACGTCGTAGGCCTACGTCAAGCCCCCCCCCCCCCCTACCCCCCTCTATTTTTAGTTTAAACTATAATATAATACAATTTAGAATATTCAAGAACTTAATATTCTACCGCAATGCCGGATTCTTTGAGTTTGCACAGTCCTCATTTCCTTTCTTCGGATATTAAAGTAAATCCCATGGCGTAGCATTGAGGGGGCACCAGCAATCATGGAAGAGGCGAGTGGGAGGTGATGTGTAGGAAATGCTGACAAGGTCATTAGGTAGCGGGAAGGGAGTGGTGTAATACATCTTTTAATACCCCCTTTGTGTTCCCTTCCTCCTCCCTTTTCTTTTTTTGTCTTTCTCTTTCTGACTTCTCACTCTCTCTCTCTCTCTCTCTCTCTCTCTCTCTCTCTCTCTCTATTTACCAATTCGCCAATTGAACTTACCCACGAAGTAACACAGCCAGTTATTGAGCAGTGTGGTAGGGGTTACATCAACTTCTTTTCCACCTCCCCCCCCCCCACACCCCTTCCCCTGTACCCCTTTTCTTTTGGTCTATCTTTCCTATTTTCTTTTGCACTTTAATTGGGGGCATGCATCCCCCGTTCCCCACTGTCGCTACGCCACTGAGAATGAGGATGATGAAGTCCCCAAGACGATTTGAAGAGTGATTAGATTGGGGGTAAGTGTCACGGCACACAAGCGTCCCTCCTTCCCGCGAGAAATTAGCCCAAGTGATTTCTCATGTCTTTTTTTTTTGTATCGTCTGTCTTGCCAAACATCGCTTGGCGACTCCAACCTTCCCCTGCCACCCCAATCAACTTCTACGATCAATTAGAGGTATTGTCTTATTCTATACTCATTGGTTTAGCTACAAGGGGGGCAAAGAGTTCATGCTCCCCCCCCCCCAACCACACCCGATAGAGTGATGACAAATAAACGAGGAAATGACCATTAATTTCCAAATAAAGCTCGTGCCCCCACCCCAACAAAAGAAAATCGTACCAGTGGGCCCCTCAATGAATTTACTCACTACGCCACTGTCTCGTCATACCCCAGCAATACCACGACGAGCTCGACACCGGGCGGGTGAGACCAAAATTCGTTTTATTTTTTTGTTTTTAAGTTTATTAATTGCAACGTATGGGTTGGTAGAGTCCTTCAACAGAAGTTGTAGGAAATGTCCCGATAAAATTCCACAGTTTTGACCCACTATATTTGAAATTACCCCCAATTGAAAAATGATGAACAAATTTTGAAGGTGCACCGTCGCGTCGGTTTAGGGTCGGTGGCGTGCTGGGATCTTGTGAAACTTGTAAGTAAAACGTTGCCTTAATCATGTCATCACCTTATTACCCTCTTCCAAGATTCCATCAACTTAATACATTCTTCAAAGTGGCAATAGACCTTCTGCTTTATTTTAAGATCTACTGCTACATGATTGCATTTGAAAAGAATTGTCATGGACATCAAACTAGAATTTGCATGGGTTCTAATAGTTGTACCATTGCAAGGAGCTTCGAATCTCTTTAGTTGCATGTACGTGTATGTTGTATTTGTGAAAGTTGTGTGAGAAATTTTAATACAAACTTTCAACAGTGTTGCCAAGCTAGGTGTTGTAATCCTTAATTCAGCATTTAAAAATGTTCTCACTATTTTATCTGATGTCTTGTTGATTGATGACGTCATAATAAGCTTCTTCCACTTCCAGCGTCATGTAGTCGTATACGTCATCACGAGGCTCCTACGTTAAAGGTAATACAAAGTTTTGGGAAATTTTGAAAATTGGGTGGATAGTGAATCTTTACAGTTTTGATATATTTGGATGCCCGTGTGGATGTATTATAAGCCTTAAAAAAATTAGCCCCTAAAACACTCCTGTTTTCGAGAAAAATTGAATATAAAAATTTACCGGTGCTCCCGGTAAATTTTGATAAATTTCAAATAGCGCCTATGGCCGTGCAATGGTAGCTGTGACCATGAAAATCTCAGAATGTGTAGTTGTGATATATAATTTCCAAACGGGATTAGCTAATCGGTCGATTTTAGTCAAGAAACATTGTTTCATAGCTAAATTAATATCTTGACCTTGAGAGGGAGCTATACAACATAAAGAGTTTATTATTTATAATTTCATAACTTTTGACTCGATTTCAACCATGACAACAATCAATGGATATTGTACGAACGCATATGCTTCCAATATGTTAATTTGTACCAAATTCATGACCCCATACCAAAACTTTGTAATACCTTTAAACGAACTTCACAGCTATTTATCCTCATCAAAACATTCCTGCACTTCATATTATTTTCATATTTGACCATCTGCGCGCGCCACTGAACTTCTTTAATAATCGGAAGCCATTTTTTTTTCATAGGTTTTTATTAATTTCTCTCTTAAAGAAAATTTGCCTATGAACTTTTACATTTACATACAAAAGTGACACATTTACAGATGAAAAATATTTACATAAACAAAATTATATTTTCACCCCCCCCCCCCCCCCCAAAAAAAAAAAAAAAATTCTCGACCAGTTTAGTTATGAATCTCAAATCTTTCTTTTCCACAATATTTCTTTGCCACAACAGCCATGTTGACTGTAGCGATCGATCGCAGACTAATTGGGGAAAGACCCATCATGCATTGTAGTTTGACCTTTAATCACGTTAGATGACCTCATAAACTTGTTGTTGGGTTTATTGGCCCTCATCTGTACACAGAATCAGTAGGTATGTCCCCATCAGCTCGAGATTGCCAAATAGCCCGCTATTTCTGATTTGAGAAATAAGCTCGAAGTTAAAAATCGCGTCTTCACCTCGAGCTCGAAAAATTAGCTCGAGATATTTTGCTCAGCGTTCGCGCATAGAGCGAGTCTTCGGGCTGGTGAGAGCGCACCGGACAAATAGCGGGATATTTTGCAAACTAACCCAATATATCTTGGGAGTTGGGATGATTATTTCGACCAAATATCCCGCTAATTGCAACTGCGGGCTGATGAGGACGCAAATTAGCTGGATAATTTGCGATCGGGATAGTTAAAATAGCGGTATATTTGGCGATCTCGAGCTGATGAGGACAGGCCTATAATTGTTTATTGGAGCAGGATGACGTCAATCGTACTTCTCGTTAAAAATAAGGTCAAGTTTAGGTTGATCAAGGATACCTAGCGGACGGACACATCAGTGTTGATTTGTATACGGTCGAGTGAGTTTCAAGAGAAGGTTGAGTTCTGGTAAAGATGCAACTAAATATATATATATATATATATATTTGGTTTTTGTATAGCGCATATCACATTATGCAATGTTTCTATAATATGCGCTTCCAAACAGCTTAATTTACAAGTTTTCCCATTCTTTTCTTTAAAGCCCGTCTGCACTAGTTTAGCCAGGGAGAATTAGACCTCCTTGCAAGATCACTGACAGCTGGTTATCTCATCAAATCAGCTCTCAATTAACATAAGAAAAGGGGATCATGGGGGAGCAACAGGCACTGATTAGGCATTGTTTGCTATATAGAGGGCCCAAGTAGCTAAAGTAGTGCAGTGGGGCTTTAAATATTAGTTATGAAGAATATCATAGTAGAAGTGTTCCCTGAAAAAGGACTGCTCTTCAAATGGCCTCATATTCGAAATATAGCGAGAAATAGCTGATAGCTCAAAACAACTACTGCCTGCTGCATGCGAGGCGTCATTTCGTTGCGTTATTTCCTGCGCTAATAGAACATTATGAGGGCAATTAGCACATGGATAAAAAGCACGATCTATTTTGCACTTGTTTTTTTTGTACGAAGTCGCTCGTAAATGCTTCGTCAAAGACCGCATCTGGCATTGACGCAGTCATACGTCAGACAAAATTAATGACGCTCCGTGTGCGACGGGCATAATTCATGACATAGCATAAGGTAAATAGAATTTATAATTTGTGGTGGATGTGTGTGGACTTCCAAGGGTGACATAGAAGAATTTGAGAATTGCACTAATCTGTTTGTTTGTCAGGGCCTTCAAACAGCGCCACTCTTTGTTGAATGCACCCTTAATTTCTCAAAAATGATAACCGTGTTTACCTAAAACCAAGATATTGAGCGCTAACGATAAAAAACAAACTTAGAGTGGAAATGGTGCAGGTAATGTCCATAATTTTCTTTCCTTGTCAAATCATTTTTACAGCATGAATATCATTTTAATGATTTCCGCCTTCCTGTAAGTAATTATTGTCTGAGTTTTATGACATCTAGATTTAACGGAAGTGTGTTCCTTATCCATTAGTAGATGAACATGTTTCCTGTTGTTTTCGTATCATGTACTTTGCATTTCTTTGAAGAAAAAAGGAGGCCTATTTCTTTAGGCAAAATGTATGATACGAGTGGCTCTTGAGAGTGACTTACATGTAAGCCTACATTGACTATGTTGACATCAAATGCAAAAAAAAAGTAATTGGATTTAAAAAAACGTAAAAAGAGGTTCTCAAATATTACTTCAACTCCACCACCATCATCACCACGACCACCTTCAAAGAATTTTAGTCAGAAAAAACAGATTCACAACCTTTGTTAGGTTTTGACGATTGATTCTGATATTCATTATGCTTCTGAATATTTAATCATAACACACATATAAATGCTTTATATCCAATAAATTATCTTGTAGTTCTTTGGCAACAACAATATCTTATACAGTAGGTTTGCGGTTGCACCATGTGTGTGAGAGAGAGAGAGGTATGAGGAGTCCTGAACAGGACTCTGACTCGGTACTCTGACTCGGTAATCTTTCTTACCGAGTCAGAGTCCTGTTCAGGACTCCTCATACCTCTCTCTCTCTCTCACACACATGGTGCAACCGCAAACCTACTGTATATCTACATCACCATGCAAGCCGACACTTACAAGCAGCATCTAACAATATCTTAAGGCAAAGACAAAAAAGAGAATCATTTCAAAGTTTGAAGTCAAACAGTTCTACTACTTTTGTAATGATAATTAGAATATGTGCTTCCAAAAGCAGCACTGCGATTAATCACCAAGAGAATGAACTGACACACCATGCGAGCTACTACAATTATTGGGATGATCGAAAAACGAAAAATGTCACAAACGTCACAAACAAGAATGTATACATGTTCAAGTTCAAGTTCAAGTTTATTTCACATTTCACAAATAAAAAGAATTGACATAATTGACAAAAATAGAACATAATATGAAATATACTAAAAGTGTCACATTATATAATTAATTCTTTGAAAAGACTTCGAAATTAGTTGTAATGAATACAAGGTTATACAGAGTGAAATGTGAGGAACCTATTAAAAAGATTAGCTTGTAGATTATAGGTTCCCATAAATAAAACTAACATTTGGTTGAAGTGGTTGTAATGGTAGAGGACGTAACAGTAATAATAGGTGGGCAAGAAGCCTTAACATAAGATGATTTTACAATGTGAAACAAGCAAAAATAGCAAACATAGCAAATACAGCAAGCAAATTAATTCGTTACCAAAGAAATGGGACAATAGTCACTTAAAAATATTGAGGTCATTAAACGAGGTCATTGAACGTGATAAAATTGGTGCTCTATGAAATACCAGGTCAAATACTGTCAATTTCGATTCATGCTCATTGTTGCATCATAGCATTGCTTATCAAGCTATCTTGGCCTTGCCTTATGATGAGATAATTCTTAGTGTTCCAAAAACTAAACACGGTCCAAATTATACGAACTCCTATCTCAAACGAGAAATCACGCAGGTACGACATGCAAGCAGCCGCAAACATTGAAATGATATCAAAGTGATGAGAATATAGTGATAAAACATGGCTTGAACTTTGTACGAGATAAAGATTACCTTGTTTATATACATTTATGTTTCCTCTTGATTTTGCGTACCGTATCGTTTTCGCGTATTGGTGAACGTTATGGAAGTTGATTGAACAGTTTTAATCATGTTTGCTCTCGTAATAATGAACAGAAGTGCAAAATCCACTACTTTAAAGGTGTCATACTTCTTTCGAGTTAAATCCACTCCCTAGTAGTGGTTGGATTACTGTTTTGAGGGTGGATTCCACTAATATGACTGCTCCACCCCTCCCCCCTCCCGCCCCCTCGCACAAAAACATTTTTTTTTTCTACTCCTGTACATAGAGTATATACGAAATAGTTTTTGCTTTGAATTGATAATAATAACCTTTTTAAGTCCACTCCAAATTGTATTAAGTTAAACCGAAAATGGAAATTCTTTTTGCCCAATTGATCTGATCTTTATAGAAAAACATTAAAGCATATGTTATGGACAACGTTACAATGTTTATGGAAAGGCTGAAAAAGCATGATAAAAGGTACAATATTTTACAATATCAACATATCATTAAAAACATGTTTACATTTATATAACGCATCACGTAAATACTTCAGTGTGCTTTACAGTGTACCTCTAGTCACTAGATTTCAAGTCCACACAGTGTGCATGAGTGCATCATCTCCACTCCTTGGGGAGTATTCCTAATACTATTTCGCCCCGTTCACATGCATACATGTGAGGCAAAGGCAATGGCAGTCACGTTATTTTCGGCAATTTTAAGTACATTGTTTTCATTCGACCATTAACATGCATACTAACACGTAATCGTCGAGAGCATTCGAAACGGTAACTGTCAAACGTTTTCATCTCAATACTCAATTTTCCGAGTCATTACTTGGTACAGTTTTCTGGTCTGAATTGTGTAACTTTTTTTTTGAGGGGGGGGGGGGGGGGTTCCTATCAATGTCAGCATCTAGATATCAGAGTTTGTGGTAACTTCATGTGCAGCTGACACGCTATATTGAAACGTATAAACTTTATATTTGCATGAAATTACAAGCGGTTATGTAACAACCAGGTAAGAAAGTTTTATTAACTTAAGAGGCAAAGTTTATATAATTTGAAGGGTGGGTGTGGCAGGTATGAATGTCGTACAAGCCATGAACATCAATATGGCACAGAAACTCAAACATCGAGAAAAAAACCACATGAAATTCTAAAATGTATAAACTAGTTAACATGCACTTTCGGGTTAAAAAAGACAAATTTTTCTTAATGTATGCACATCCCCCCCCCCCCCACACACACACACACACACACACACTCAATCAAAATACTTCTGGAAAATAATACGTCCCCTCTCAAAAAGGGATCAATGAAATCCTTTCAAGACGAAAAAGCGTTAAGAGGGAAAGTACAATCTCAGAAACACCATCCATTGACCATTTAGATGAGGCGCGATGCCTCAGTGGTATTTTTGTATTTTGCCATCTGAAGCAGAATTAGTTAATAGACACATATTTATAATATTTCATAGACATTCAGGGCAATTTGTAGATGTATTACAAAATCGCATTCATTTCTGGTAATTTCAAAGAACGTCATGGTAATTGCACAAGTTGAAGGCTTAGTAATAGTACCCTTTATAAAGACTGCTTTTTAAGGCACAATGTGCTAACTGTTAAAGGGTTAGTAATACAATGTACTATAATACTGATATCAGACTACACAAACAGTCCTTTTCAGGACTACACACCCTCAAGGAAGATTACCGAGAGTCCTTTTCAGGACTCCTCAATCCTCTCTCTCTCTCTCTCTCTCTCTCACACACATGGTGCACCCGCAAGCCTACTGTATTATAATACTGATATCTTTTTACAAACGATGTTACGTGAATGCAATATACTCATTCCAAATACATGTATTGTGAAATTAAAAAGCATGAATGAATAGTCTACACTGTAAAAAAGAATTTGTTCATTGGTAATTTTTACGTATTTTTTCCATGTAGAATTTACTTGAAAACATTAGTTTTGCCACTTACGCACTAAATTTAAGTCTTGCTAACTCAAACTTTCAATTTAGTAGAACATACGTCGAATATTTAAGTAAAATCAAATACATAAGAACCTTAAGTAATTTCAGCTTGTATTAATTTAGTAATTTTAACTCAAAATCAGAAATTATACGTATTACTCAAACAATTTATGTTGATTATTCTTATCTTTTTAAAGTAAGGACCGATGCAGTGCGTATTAGAAATATTTACACAATTTATGAATATTCATTAAGACCAAATTAAACTCTTTTTTAAATAAAACAATTCTTTATTTGTGGTTGAATGAAAATTTAAGGACTTTAAAACATTTACTAATTCATTTAACATGGCTAAGCAAAGACAAGACAATTTTTAATTGTTACCCAGTTCAAAACAAATCAAAACGTGATATTTCAGGAAATTGTCAACCAATTTTCCTTTTAAGATGCTACGATCAAGTATATATAAAATTTGGAGCCTTTCAATATGTGTCGAATTGAAGCGTATGTAATAGTTTGTGATGGTGGTAGATATTTATATATATATACGGTTAAATCTTAAATAGAAGTAGTGAAAGATTAGTGGATGTTACTTGTTAGATTAGATGGGTACCAAATCGTGCAATATGTAATCCTATCATAGCTTTTATTTAATTATCTAAAATGATTACAATACTTAAATTATTTACGTTAATGTAACTCGATTTAACTGAGTAAAAATTTATTCAGCAAAATAAGTAAATTCTACTTAAAATGCCGTAGGTAATATTTACTTAATAAAAATAAGGCAATTCTTTTCCTCAATTTTATTGAGTTATTTCGACTATTATTTTTTTACAGTATATGTACCTGGTGTTTCTACCGACCAGGCGTATAATTGTGCAATCAATCCATATCGATTTGAATATCAATAAAGAGTGGCAGAAACGCCTGCAGCGAAGACAACGTTTTCTTCCTTCTCAACTGTCAAATTTCTCAAAACCTAATTTCCGTCTTCTCGTTCAAAACTCGGTATCGAGCGTTTGCTGGGTGAAAATATTTCTCCGCCGTCCGCGACGTGAATTTAAAAGCTGTACATGAAAGCTGCGTCAACACTTTCCTCTCAGAAACCTAATTACCCAACAAAAAAATCAGGTTGTAATTCATTAGAACGCAACTGAAGTCACATCTACGGGTAGCAACGTGACATTGGACCGCTAAAGGCGGGAGAGTTCCCCGTAAGGTACTCCGAGGCACTCGGTGAAAACACATGAAAGCGTCTCGCGTGTCTCTGTTTACGGAAAATGATAGGGAATGCAAGCAAGAGAAGGAGGCGATGTGTCCGGGTAGTAGTGATTACACGAGGGTGACGAAAGCATCACTGAGGAAGATTTCTTCCCCTATCTCTCTCTATTCTGCGAAATCTTGGAGGGGATTGGTTGAACTGGGTCACACTCACACATCGTCGAGAAGAAACGTAATTGATGAGCAAGAGGTGTTGCAGGGATTTCAAGGAGTCGTATCGTGTGACTTGCTCGAGATGGCCGGTGCTGTTAGGAAGCATGGCTGTTCTGGAATAGCTCTGATATGCTATCCTTGATAACACTTGAACCCTGTCACCACATGATCTAGTTTGGTGGAAAGGTTTTCGTGGGTGTAAGGAACTAAGTGGTCTCTATGGTTTAAGGACATCACTGCTACATGTTCCACGCTATCTTCATCATCCGGAGGTCACCCAATTATATCTCCAAGATTACACGTTGAAAATCACCACTTGAAATGATCACCATGGAAATACAGACCCAGGTCTTTAACATGTTAAAGGTTGGCTAAGCCTTCTTGGTGAAGACCAACAGCTTTCCATTATCACAAATCACGATCTGCAGCGACTTGGTGATGGCCATCGAGGGCTGCAGAAGGTGGTGCGGTGTCTCCTCTTTTCCCAGGAAACAATCCTCAAGGACTTCACCATCAGGGCGGACTTCCATGAGCCTCCTTCTATCGTCATCATCTCTGCGGCTGTAGGCAACGTAGAGGACGTCCTCGGTTGGGTGGCCAACACACGCCGCCCACGACCAAGCATCGTTTGTGATGGTGTGGACGATCACACCGTCCCGGATGACGTTGAACTTGGCGATCCCGGATTTGATGACGATGTACCCTGATGCAGTCACATCGATGGCTTCTATCTTACAGTCCACACCGAAAGAAGATACGATCTTTCCATCCTGTGGGTCGATGATGAAGATTTTTCCGTCCCGCACACCGAAGACAATCCGATTGTCCTTATCAACCGTGACATGGTACATGTGGGTCGATGGACGATGCGTGATGGCTATGGTCTTTAGATGATCGCCCTGAAGGGTACAGATATGGACCAGTCCAGACTTGGAGTCACAGTACACCATCTTGTCCTCTGCAAGAGTGGCGCAGAAGAAAACATCACCCTTGAGTTTATTGACGAACGCCTCTTTGGTCGTGCCCTCCTTGAGGTTGGTCAAATGCAATTCATCAGACCAAAGATCCCTGATCAAAGTGCTTCCATGTAAGGTACATCCTGTAAGGAACGGCAGCGACACCGGGGGTCGAATCGCAAACTTGTTAAGTAGCTGCCATGACCGCTGTTCCTCCTCCTCTCTGTGGGGTGCATCGCTGGATGTGGTAGACGTCGAATCACGACTCATTTCGTCTCGCTGATTAGGGTCCGCATCTGTTGCAGAGGACACTTCCAACTCCACCTTCATTTTGTGCCCTTGCGTTTTAGTCGGCTTCTTCTGTTTCCTTGTATGTTTGACTCTCACCTTCTCCTCACTCCTACCCTCGCTTCTGAGCTCTGTCGTCTTCATCTCGTCTCTAAACAATATCCAAATAAAAACCAAAACGATTCCCGTTTATAAGACTAGATTAGAAACTGAGTCAAAGGTAAATACATATCTCCTTGCATCCGCTCTTACGTCTTGCACTCATAACGCAAATCCTTCCATTTCCTGATCTCTCTCAACGACTGCAATCCGTTGTGTCGCATTTCAACCGCACATAATATGAAACCACTCCGAGACATTATTTAACTCTAAACAATACCCAGTCGTTATGTGTTGTCCATAACTAATGGAGGTGACGGGCGGTGTCACTGGGACATAAGTAAACGTTGCTGCTGATTGTGATATCAAAGCTTGTCTACCCGGTGTGATGATTTACACTGTAATACAGAGACCTTTAGACCTGCGGTATGAGAAGCAAATAGTCCTTATCAGACGTTATCATCAATCCATTAAATACCGACGCACTTCTTCAATGGTGCTTGGGGGCAGTCTTATGACACCTCTCTCGATACCGATATGTGTACAAAGGTCCCATACACATTGACCCCGAGCCAGCCTTCCTTTGTTTTAGCGTCGAGTATAGAGAATGAAAGAGAAGTCAAAATCAACCAATAACAATGTTAAAACAGAGATAATGTGCAGTCTTATGTACAGTATTTGAATGGATTCCATGAATGCATTCCATTTACAATTAAATTCGGGACGTATCAAGCATAATAGGGCATGTGCTTGCCCCCCCCCCCTCTCACCCTGTGTTTAAAGTCTTAATAACATACCTTTCAATACATGTATAATTATTGCAGGGGGCCAGGGGCACATGGGGCTGTCCAGATGTATTCCACCTCTCCCCAATGTAAAGGAGAACCCCACCCCCCTCCCTCTTGTTACCATATCTGTATACGTCCCTGACTACTCGTGATAATGACAGAGACATTACACTTCATTCATGGCATTGATATACAAAGTGATGTGCTATTTTAAATATCCATGGTTATCATAACATTCAAAATATTACACTCATTTATTTCATTAGAGAAACAAGTTTAGAATCCGTGTTATGTTGCTAATTGAATAGCTAGGTCTTCTGAGAAGAGATGAATATTATTAACAGAATATAATACGTATTCTGTTGAGAGTCGCAGTCATTAATTCATTTACTCTAACATAGTGTTATTGCCTTCTTAGTTCTATAAGCAGATTATGTATACATTGATAGAAAACAATGTATGAGGTCCGGGAATGTTAGAATGTATGGAAAATTACAAACATTAACTAGATGACAGATCATTTTCTAGGATTAATGATATTGACTTTTACCTCTGCCTGTCTACGATTTCAGTTTCGGCTCTCGTAAATAAGTTTAAGTATATTATAAATGACACCAGTGTGCAAACATGATCGAACATTAGTATGTTTGTCTTCATATTTCTTAACAGGATGTTTTGACGCCGTGAAAACTGTTTAATAATAATAATAATAATTACTATTTATACTACGCACTTTCTGATGCGCTACAATGTAATATAATGATAATACTTTAAGGCATCATTTAACCATGTTAAATCTGAGATGCACGGCCCTACGTGTTATCAGTGTCACTTTGTTATATAGTGTAATATTGAACTTTGTAGCCCTAAGAAAAAATCGCGCTTCAAAATGATCAAGAAGTGCCTCAAAAAAGTATTAAAAAATCTTTGAGTGACCGGTTTTACCATACTCGTTTTCCCCAATAGACTGTAGTGTTAGGAAAACCGTTAGGAAAACGCAAAATTTGCTTTCGATTTCCAATCATAAATATCTTGATAATCAGACAGGCGATCGACTTGTAAAAGTCATGATGTTCCTGACTGACCTAAAGGTTTATAATTATCATTGCAGCATGAGCTAAAGCCAGGATTTTGTTTCGGAATCTGAGACAAAGTTACCAAATCCCTTTGAGTGTTATCCACAAAAAATATATCAGACATTTAACATTAAGTTTCCTAGTAGCTCTGAGTGAAAAGGAGCTGCTTGATTATCCTTTAAAACGTACCACGACAATCAATGTTTTAATGTCACCGTGCAGTCCGTTCCACCAGACTGTTTAAAGATGAAAGAATGAAAATCATATTTGAGAAAAAGAAGCTTTTTGCAATTTCTCACCTGTCAGATACTTATGTATTTAAGAATAAAAGATATTGTATACACAATCTAGTTAAAAAAACAGAGCATTATTGCACGGTGTGCACCCCCATCCTCCCACACAAACACACACTCACAAAGAAATATCTAAATATATTGTCGACAGAACATGGAATCGTTAGTGATTTAACGATGTACTTGATATAAAATTGCAAATTTAGAGCAATACTTATGATTGAATCTAATATGTTATCATTTGAGATTTGTGTTTTAGGATATGAATTATCCAATTAAATAATTAAAATATTCGATATATTCGATATATACCCGTTGACATTTAAAAGATCGGAGTAATAACTTCAAATTCTTATTGCCCCCTTAGAGGGCAGATCAAGATATTTCCGGTTCTCCGGTTTGATTTTCGATTTGGCCTTTCCCTATTATTCAATATCAAAACGCATGGCTTGAGCAGAAAGATGCTGTGACAGTTAGTGGGGTAGCCAGGATCCAGCAATTGAGGGGGCACTGGTATCCGGACCCCCGGGGGGCGACGAGGGCACTGGGCTCTCGATCAGTGGATACAATGTACATTCATACTATCCTCTTATTATATAATTGGTGTTGTTGTTGATGATGATGATGATGATGATGATGATGATGATTCCGATGTGACTATTCGTTTGTAACTTCTTTTGAGGCTTTCGTCTCACCTCCCTGGATTTACTGGCATGACTGTTAATACTGTAAATTGTGGATTCGATAAATTGATTCTTTTTTATACGACTTGATTTAGGGAGAGGGTGCGCAAAGGGATCTTTTTTCTAATCCCTCTACCTTACATACACACATATTTTGTTTTGGCTGTAATTTCTTATTTGTATTTGATTCAATATCACTCCAATACAAATAATGTTTTGATACAATTCTTCTTCCTCATGATGACATGATTTACTTAACTTAATACATGCACAATTCATAAATTACGATCGAGAAAAAAATAACATCAGTCATAATCAGTCATAATATAAAACAAAACACACACACACACACGCACACATGCATACACTCTATCTCTCTCTCTCTCTTTCTCTCTCTCTCTCTCTCTCTCTTTCTCTCTCTCTCTCTCTCTCTCTCTCTCTCTCCCCCTCTCTCTCTCTCTCTCTCTCTCTCTCCCTCTCTCTCTCTCTCTGAATATCTGATCGAGGGAGGGGCATATACACTCCACCCCCCCCATCCATGTTTTCTGTTGCTACGCCATAAAAATGATTGTTATGATGACCGTCCCTCGATGAATAGGCAGGTGTTTTGGGACAACTAATGGATTACTGCCCCCAGCGTGGAGGGCTTTTAAAGATCGTCTTGCGATGGGCTCAGCTGGCAAACGATGCTTATCTCTTCGATGATAATCCATCCCTTAGTCCAGATAATGGTACAAAGATCAGTATTCATATTCACGATGCTTTTCCATTCTACACGTAAGCCTATAGCTATATCAGTTCTTTATTCGTGAACAAAGGAGGAAAATACAAGAATCCCAGAATGTACACAATAATAACGTACCATGAAAGGCATATCATATTTTATTTCAATTCGACACGTGAAATATGCAGAATTTTCTTTTTTGTGATTATTATTTTTCCACAAATTCAATTCAAATCAATTCATTTTATTTCATTCTCCATAAAAAACATACAAACATGGTATACAGATAAAAGCTCGATTACAAGAAAAGTACAAAGGGAAGAAGCAAACAAAATTTTATGGGAATATGGGGTTAACAAAAAGGGCAATTAGCCTTATGAACGTCAACCCCTTAAAAGTATACACTGTATTGCTGAGAAGGAAAAAAGGGAAAAGGAAAGCAGAGAAAATCTAAACACCAATACAAAAGAAGAAGGAAAAAAAAGGGAAGAAGAAGGAAAGGGGAGGGGGAATACATTAAAAAGTACATTAACTGAAACGTGACGTCATTTATTTTGAGATTAAATACAATGATAAAAGATGGGATTTATACAATCGTTTAAAAATATTCAGTGAATTCGAGTTTTTTTAAATATTAAATGGCATATTTTTCAATAAAACTGGCCCTTTGAAAAAAACTGTATTTGTGTACACAGATTTGTACGGATTTTAGGAAAATGAAAATTACCAGCAATACGAGTTTCATGAGAAATGTATTTCGTTATTGAATGTAAATTTACATGACATGGACCTTGGCAATAAATTCTCAGAACACATAAATATATTAAAATTATTTATATTATAAACATTTAGAAGCCCTATTTTCACGAAGTGACGGTAGTGAGGAATATCGTAACGCAAAGTGAATGCGATTTTTATTCACTACCGTCACTTCGTGGCAAAGTGTGGGCATTGAACGGGGCATCGTACAGTAAGCGAACAGCCTTATTTTGCAATTTAAATAATTTCTACATAAAATAATCAGAACCATTTGACCATGTAATATTACCATAATCAATGTGCGGGATTATCAAGGCATAATACAACTTAATCAAAATATATCTTGGAAGTGTCTTAATCGATAAATAATACCAACTCCCTTAGCAACTCTGTTACATATGACACCAATGTGCTCATGCCATGTCAATCTATCATCGATGTAAACACCGATAAATTTAGTAAAAGAAACACAAAGAAAAATTGATGATGTTAGGCTGAGTACAGGTGGAAATTGGAAAAAGGAACTTCATTTCAAAGCCGATGTGTAAATAGTTCGGTGATATAAATAGTTCGATCATTTGAAACCAATAATTATCTAGACGCTCTGCTGCAAGGTTGATTGTGTAGAAAATGATAACAAGTGTGTATTCTTATCAATTCTTAGTCCAGATAGCATGCAATGCAATGGTACAAAGATCATCACGATGCTATTCCATATTCACGTACCCCTTCTTATGTGCCTACACTGTAATGCATACTTTGGTTGAATTATCGGGAGGTTACTAATAAAGGTGTTGCCGGTGTTAGCGATATAATTAAATCGTTTTGAAATAAAATGTCTAGATGGCTAAAATCATGAACAGATTTAATATATGATAAAATAATCAATGTCTTTTTATAGGTTTTTAGAACCATCAAAATAATAAAAAAATCTCTCGGCTTTGTTGAAATTCATTATGCCGAGAGGGAATGCGAACAGTTATGAACATGAACATGAATAGACAATGATTATTATATCATACATTAAATCTGTTCTTGTAATTATGTATTTTGTTGAATATTACTGTAACGCCAGTGGAAACCAAATTGCTATGTAACTTGTTTGCAAAGACCAAATAACATATTTTGTATCTTGTATCTTTTATGAAAAAAGGTCAAAAAGGGTGTGGTCCAAATGCTTCAGAAAGCAATTTGTGTCATTGCTACTAAAATGAAATCCGATTCGGCAGCTACATGTACAGTTAACTACTTAATTATTCGTACCCCTTGTATTTTTGTTTCGTGTGTTTTTCCTAACTCAAAACTTAAAGGTGGACTGGTTGAATTAGGGCCTTTGTTGAATACTTTTAGATGTAAACTTTAATATTTCACACTCTCAATAAAATATAAGTCTGGACAGTTCCATTGTTCACAATCTTGAATAATTACAATGCTTGGTTAAAGGTATTAAATGAATATAATGGGATGGTTCATTGCTACACTGGTGCACGACATTCCCTTTATTTTCACAAAACCGTCATAAGCTAAAATAGTTGATTCTTATTTTAAAAAGAAACGTTGTCTACGATAATGAAAACATACCATGGAGAATAGTTTTCTTCCACATATTAGTTTAAGTATTAAAACAACAAGTACGGAATTGAACCAAAGATGTGCTGGAAATACGAAACTAAAGCCTAATTGATTATTTGCATCGGATGAATATTTTATTGTTATTCTGGCATCAAAACTTCCTTTTAGAATTTCCATGGTCTACTTTCAACAAAAATTAGGTTAGGCCTTCAAGCAGAACATGGCCGTATACACGGTATACCATCAACTCACGTGGGAGGGGGAGGGGGAGGGGGGGCAATATACATGCTGTCGAGCAATCATTAATTATAAAATTATTCAAGGAGCACGATCGAAAAGACTTCGACAAAATCCACTTTGGGATAAATTTCACCGAGGCTCTATTGCGTTGCTTGTAGAAATCATGTTCAGATTAATATCATGTTATTGTAACGTTATCATGATTTTGCAATAGATGATACACAAGTACAGGTTGATTTATTTAAAAGGCTCTGCGGTCGCGTTACGAAGGCATCATGCTTGTAACTCAGAACTGAACAGCAGAATGATTGTATATACAATGTACATTTGGGGTTTAGGTATTCGGTGACAATATAAAGACATCTACAAAACAAGCAAATGGCGGATATATGCAAAAAGAGAGAGAGAAAGAGAGAGAGACACACAGAGAGGAAAGAAGAGAGAGAGAGAGAGAGAGAGAGAGAGAGAGAGAGAGAGAGTACATCCCATAAAGAATACAACATCAAGGAAGATAGTTCGATATCCATTCCTCACGCCTAGCGGACAACCTCTCCGTTGCTATGGTAACCATCATCCCGCGAATCCATCACTCACCCGGGTGACTTCTTACCCTCCTCTTTTTCTTACTCTTTGAGTCCGCCACTATACAGTCATGCAGGCTGAGTTGGAAAAAATAATAAAAGTAAGAAAGAAAGAAATGAAGGGAGGAATCGGAGAGACCGCATCGTCTTTCTCTTATACCTGATGAAATGCCCAAAACACAGGATGATTAAAAGTGAAAAAGAAACTAGAAAGAAAAAAGAACAACGAAAGATTGGATACGAAGAGGCAGATCTCACCATCCTTCTCTTTTACTTCTTGGCCCACAATATACAGAGTGAGTCAAGAAAAAAAAAAGAAAGAAAGAAAGAAAAAAAAAAAAGGATACAAAGAGATAGATCTCACCGTCCTTCTTTTTAATATAATCCTTCGAATACCGAATATAAAGGGTGAGTTTTAAAAAAGGGGGAAAAAGGGTATTCTAAGAAATAAATCTCAGGGTCCTTCTAACAAAAAATATATATACAGGGTGAGTAATAAAGGCAAACAAGAAAGAAAGACACAAAAATAGTAAGAAAGAAAAGAAGGAAGGAATCAAAGAGATAAATCTTACCATCCTTCAATAGTCCTGGTGTGTAACACAAAAAAGGAAAGAAACCTTATTTTTGGTAAAGAAATGTCTACCGGAAAAGAATCACTCTCAAAATGCCATTATAATATTCGAAATGTTACAAGAGATAGCCTTTTTGCAACGTTTTCAGATTGTTAATGTAATGTTTTGATATGCCCTACATAAAAAGGGGTTTTATTGTTAGTTTAGACGTATGATACACGAAAAGCGACAAGTATAATAACACGAAATAAAGTTGAGTTGATAATTTACGCTACACCCCCCTTCTTTTCCCCTGTTCCTCTCTCTCTCTCTCTCTCTCTCTCTCTCTCTCTCTCCTCTGTATAGCTGCCTGTCTGTCTATCTCTTTCTCCCTCAGCCCCATCTCTCTTTACTCCTCCTCTTACTCTCTTCGCCCTCCACCCTCGTTCTCCCATCTTCTCCCCCTCCCTCTTTCCCTCTCTTTACCCCACTCATCCACCCAGTGTCATCAAGAAAATAATATCAAAGCACATTATTTTCATTCAAATGGCATCATGGTGAAGTGCTGCATGCATCTTTGTATCATTATAAGAAGAAAACTTTTTTGTCATACAGGACGGTCATGCACAAGGCATGCATGGTGCTGCATTACAAGTCATATTGATTGGTTGGTTTAAAGAGTATAGCGTGTTTGAGGATAATGATAGAGAATAATGGATGCCGCCGGGAATATGAGGAAGAGCTATGGATCTAGAGACCTCCGGAAAACAGGTGAAACGAAGATCCTTTTCGAATATCAAGGAAACCTTAAAGATCTCCATCCCACACGCCTCGCAGAAAAACCTTTCATTTACCATGGTAACGGTATCAGGAGAATCCATCACGCTTTTCTTTGGAGTTTGCGAAGACTGATAATTATATAGTCTCTCCCACCACGCGTTTTCACCATGTTACGAGCGCAGTGCGCCACGTCATTAATTCAGACCTCTCGCACGCTATGCGCGTAAGGGTTTGAGAACTTGCAGTGTCGTTCTGCGCGTTGTCGATTGAAAACTTGTCCGCAAGCGAACCCTGCGACCGTGGATATTATGAGGTGTCGCGCTGTAGTCGTGTTTTAGCCGCAAGGGTAAATATTGACGGGTATTATCATGATAGCGGGTCTGGATAGTCTGTGTGATTCTACGCAAAGAAACATCTTTCTCATTTGCAGAGTGCCTGGAGCTAGAATAGTAATTGCACGGAAACAAGGGATGGACTGTGGCGGTGCAAGGCTGTACAAGATAATAGGTCTTACTACATTGTACTTCGGAGGTAGATAAAGAAAATGTGAGATGGGGAGGAACGCAGTTATTTATACATCGAGTCTCATTTATAACTTCAATACCCAATGCAGCTAACATTAATTATTAGGTTTATATCACCATAATTATCGTCAGTTCCAAACTGACTACTGCCCGGTTCCTACTCTTCTCCCTCCTATACCCATCATGCCAACACCCCCAACCCCTCCCGATCCATCCCCGGCCTGCCACTCCATCAAGACCAACATGCTTAAAGGGATTGGTAACTTTGTCTCAAATTCTGAAACAAAACCCTGGATTTAGCTCATGCTGCAATGATAATTATAAACCTTTAGGCCAGTCAGGAATCCCATGACTTTTACAAGCCGATTGCTTGTCTGATTATCAAGATATTTATGAATGGAAATCGGAATCAAATTTTGCATTTTCCTAACAGTTTTCATAACACTACAGTCTATTGGGGAAAACGAGTATGGTAAAACCGGTCACTCAAAGATTTGTACTTTTTTGAGGCACTTAATTCTTGATCATTTTGAAGCGCAATTTGTTAGTGCTTCAATATTTAATTACACCAAATCACAGACACTGATAACACCTAAGGCCGTGCATCTCAGATTTAATATTGTTAAACGATGCCTTTTAATGGTGGAACGGATACATTTACAACTGTATACGTGTTGCACACACAGCAGTGGCAAGGTTGAATGAAAATATCAGGTAACATATCAAAGTATTAGACTACATGAAATATATCTTGATTATGAAAGTAGTGGAAATGGGTGTGGGGGGGGGGGAAACAACGACAATGGTAGATTAGGCAGTGAAATTAGAGGGAAAGAGAGTGAGTGAGATGACTAGATAATGAGGTAAAGAAGTATAATTAGGGGGAGGAGGAGGGGGGGGGGGAGGGGGAGAGATAGATAGATAATGTTGAATCTGTTTCATTTTTTCTCTGTGATAGGACAAAGCTTTTTCATTATTATGGAGCAAGGGCATGTACCCATGGTAATTTGTTTCTATTATTACATTTTTTTCTTGTTTTAGATATTTCCAAGATACAAGTCATTTTGGTGAGGACAAAATAATAAATGCACATTATAATGATTTTCCTTCAATTACATAATTTAGCTGTCTTCACGAATATTTATAAATTTATACAATATACACATTTAAAATCCAGCTTTTAAACTGAATTGAAGTATATCGGAATAAATCTGATTACCGAGAAAATAAAAATATATCGAGTTAATATATCGGCAAATAATATGAAAAACGTTCATATCACTGTACAATAATTATTAACCCTAAAAACGAGCAAATTGTCTGTTCATGCCTAATATTATCATATTCTTTTGTCACCATTTATTATGGAGATGGCGGAAGAAAATTATTCAAAATTGCTAGCTGCCATCAGAAATAGGCGAAATATGGAATCCTTTGCTGACGGCTTAAAAACATTGTTTTTAAATGCCGACAGAGGGCGGCAAAACAGAACCATTCCATGGACGAATCGATTCCTATAAGTTGAGAAATGATAAACTGTACTCTTGATGCCACCACGCTCCAAACCACCCCCCCCCCCCCCCTCCAAAAAAAACACACACACACAATGAAAGTCATCCCTTACAAAACAAACAAAAAATGGTAATATGGTGCAGTACTACCACTGCACTAACTTGATACATGAGTGTACCGTAATCAGTGGCGTAGGGGCCTACGGAGGATTTTTTTCAAGGGGGGGGGGGGGGGAGGGGTTAAAATGTGAAAATCGCGCCGACCGATATTTCGCTCAGCCGGCCGGTGAGGGGGGGGGGGTGGGGTTTTAAGGTCAGTTTTTTTTTAAATAAAAACCCTTAAGCACACAAAAAGGCTTGTTTTTGTTTTTGTTTTTTGTTGATAAACTTTTTTTTTAATTAGGAGGGGGGTGGGCTATCCTCCAAAACCCACACATTAACAAAAATTGAGGGGGGTGCGTAACCCCCCCCCCCCAAACCACCCCTGCGTATGCGCCTGACCGTAATAATTGTAATGGTACTACCATGGTAGTAACATGGTTATGTACCGTGACCAAAATACCGTGTACTATGGTAATTTTGTATAAGGGATGTAGGCGTAAGTAACTATTTATTAACACCGTATTTGTTTTATCTCTTTTCCCCTCTCCTCACCCTCTATTCCTCTCTTTGTTTTCCTATTCCATTCCCGGGTATTAGCTTCTGATATGTTATGTTTATTTGGTTTATGTATTTGCGCGTTCCTTTATTATTGATATACTATTTATGCAACTATAAGTTATAGGGGGCTGCAATCTACAAGCCCAGCTTTTCAGCAGTCCCCTCCATGACCAACCTGTTTTATATGCCTGTTGTACACTGGACCAATTACAAATATATTGTTAAGTTTCATTGTTTTACTATGTACAATGCAATCCCATGTACTTTATTTATTTTGTTGGAAATGGAAATAAACGAAATGAAAATGAAAAAAAAAAAAAATTGTTAGCTTATCTACACTTAGATAGCTTTCAAGTTTGATAGCTTCTTTTATTATGTTCATTGTCTGCTTTCCACCGACTATGCACTCCTTCCAGTTCTTAATTTAGGCAAGTGGTTCGAAACTTATGCCTTTGAAGCGCAATTTTTGTAGGGCTTCACGTTTGTATGCCACAAGCTTCTGCGACAATTATTGCTCTGCAGCGATCTCCTAACATCTGAACCCAAGACTATACCGAACCCTAACCCAAACCATAACCTAGAAATCGATCGTAATTCGTAACCCTAACCCTAACCAGAACATTTTAGTTTTAAAGTGGCTCGGTAACATTGTTGAAGGTTGATGATAAAACCACGTAAGTTTTGTATGAAATGTTACTTATTATATTCCTTTTACGTTACTAAACCTCTAACATATTACAACAAATCCTGAAAAAAATTCTCAAACAACAAAGATATTTATGGCTTTCTTCGAAGGTGTCACTGTGCGACATCCTCTACCGGTAAATTCTCCCAACCATTTTTGAAGACAGGCTTTTCAAATCTTTCAACACTAAAATATCTGGAATGGTATATGGAGCCTATTCATTGCTTTGTGATGATTTACATTCACCTAAAATGTAATTAAATTGTAATAATATAGTTGGGAGAATTAAGGAATCGATCGGATCAGTTTTTCCCAATTTTTTCATTAATAATAGTCTGTTTTCACTCAAACTTTCAGATTATCTTTAATTGTTTATCGAGCATTGAAGTCACTACATTATCACCATTTTTTCTCATCTTACCAATGTTACCAAGTCCGAATTAGGCCAGTTTTCTAACATGTTCCAATTTTAGGCATACTTTTTACTCAAAGATTGTTTTTGGCTTGCCGACAGCTTGCCTGACATATTACCAAGTAACGTATGCAGAATTCCGAGTATTGTACTTATTTATTGGTAATTAATGGAATACTTTCTTCTCTTAATTGTTTCTGCCCAAAACGAGGTCGTAGACACGCCCACACCAATCTCCATCCCTACTTTCCCATGCTAGTCTTCTTTCAGACTCGGGTGGCAACTGCAATTACGGGACATGTTGATTTTATAGTTTCCAAAATATTGCACAAATATTAAATGTAATCAAATAAAATATAGGATTAACCTGAAGAATAATTGTAGTAAAATGAGTGCATTGGTGTGTATTTTAATCATAACCCATATTTGCCTTGATACGAGGCTAGTACCAAAGTATGATTTCATAACAAACTCAAGAGAAGTCACATGACAGTCGAATTTCGGCTGAAACGTTAAGAGAAATCGAGAGGAGAAAGTGAGACAATCATCATGAAATTTGCTATAGTAGGTGCAACAGGAGGCTCAGGACTATGTATAGTAAGGCAGGCATTAGATGGAGGCCATGAAGTAACAGCAATTGTCAGAAATAAGGCGAAACTGGAAGATATTCAGCACGATAACTTCAAGGTCAGTAGCACAGCAGATTACAGGTACAGTGAGCGAACGCGCACAGTGAAAGTGCCCGGAGCTCTGGCGGTAGTTTCTATTCCATACACCATGTAGCTGCATGCATATTGGAGCGCAGTATATAGTACATGTATATTTGTGTATGACAATGCGTAACTTACACGAGGATTCCGATCAACATCGACAAAAGATCTGTACGTACTTTGAGTTATCTGTGAACTTGGTGAATTGAGTATCTAGTTTGACATTTTTTATCTTCAAATGACATATGTTTAGGTGAATGTAGATGTGCACATGTGATTACAATTCTCTGTGCTGAAATTATAATAAAGTCAAGAAATCTGTTGCTGTTGAACTCTCTCAAACTGTTTGCTTTAGTATACACTGTACACAGCATGTACTTCATTAGATAAATTACAAGTTCAAGGTTATCGCAACCTTGTACATGTTGTTGACTTGTACCTACACACCACTTCATCAGTAGATTGTTAGCGATTAATCCCAATAGTACGCTCTTCAATAAGAAAGGGGAAATCCTTGAACCCCCATATTTGTATTGTAGCAAGAGCATATTTTGAAGTCCCTGAAACATCTTCAAAAGTAACATCATATTGAGTATATGCATGACTCTGTTAGAATGTGTGGAAAAGGTATACCTTTTTTCAGATGGACCGCTCTTTATATATTTGGCACTGATTCAAATCTAGAATCGGGGTAATTTTATCATCTGTGATAATGATATATCCATCAACTAAAGGGTACAAAATCCAGAATTAAAAGAAATAGGCTTAGGGGTGCTCTTGGCATTTGTGGAAGTGGTTCCTATGTAGCCCTCTACAGGTTTCCTTTGAAGGGATCCGGTAACTTTGTCTCAGATTTTGAAATAAAATTCTGGATTTAGCTCATGATGCTATGATTATTATAAACCTTTAGGTCAGTCAGGAACCCCATGAATTTTACAAGCCAATCGCCTGTCTGATTATCAAGATATGTATGATTGGAATTACAAATTTTGAAAACTGTTCACCTGACGGTTTTCATAACACTACAGTCTATTGGGGAAAACGAGTATGGTAAAACCGGTCACTCAAAGATTTTTACTTTTTTGAGGCACTTCTTGATTATTTTGAAGCGCAATTTTTTTAGGGCTTCAATATTGCACCATATCACAGACACTGAAAACACATAGGGCCGTGTATCTCAGATTTAACATTGTTAAACGATCCCTTTAAACAGCAAACAAAAATGGTTTCTTGATAGGTAACCTCTCTGAAAATGCCCCAAAAGGGTTGTTTTACGATCTACATTTGTTCTTGTTTCATGTTAAGTAAGGGTTACAAGTTTGCTTAAAAATCTCCTGATATTATTCAAGTAGGAGGTTCTCTTTGAAATCCTAGAATAATCCTCAGGCTTGACAAAGCATGAACAATGTGGTGTACACGCTACTACAGTGTGAGTCAAAAAAAAGTTAACACCTATAAAATTGCTAATTATTTTTAAAATCATCTATGAACAGTAAATTATTATACATCTTATGAAAGAGTGTTTTATGCCAAATCATTTGGTATCATTTTTTTGTGGTATGTGTACACGCTTGGATGAACAGGAGGCATTGTTTGCAAGAGTGCAAACATCGACTTGCGCCAAATTTGCTTATGTGATGTTTAGATAAAGCAAATATCAACGAACCATTGTGCGCGTATGTGTGTTCGTGTGTGAATTTGCTTCTGCAAAATGCATATGCAATGCATTTCATTTGCTACATTCAATTCATTCTCTCACTCCGCTAATCACAACATAATACATGCTGTAGGCATCACTTTGGCGAAGTCGATTTTTCCACTCTCGCAAACGATGCCTCCTGTTCATCCAAGCGTGAACACATACCACACAAAAATGATACCAAATGATTTGGGATAAATCACTCTTTCATAAGGCCATTAAAAATAATATACATGTTTAGCGTCCCCGCCCGCTTCCTTTTTGGGGGCCTTCTCCTATTTTGTTTTATTTTTTATTTATATTTTTTTTTTTTTTTGAAATTTTTTTTTTTAAAGAAAAAAACATGAAAAACACTGCTAAAATGGCTCTATTTCTGATTTAAAAAAAAAAAAAAATTGTCGGCGGCCATCTTGAAAAAAAATTGCCCCGACTGTCAGGGAAAATGTACCGAGCGGCCATTTTGAGCGGCCATTTTGAAATAAAAAATAAAAAGGGCCCCCTCCTTCCTATTTTTCGAAAAAACAGGACGCTAAACATGTTTTTTTTTTAATTTGGCCTAAGATGTATAATAATTTACTGTTCATAGATGACTTTTAAAATAATAAGCAATTTTCTAGGTGTAAACTTTTTTTTTACTCACACGGTATTCAAACTTTTTATATCAACTCTTTATTTACTCTCCCTGTGCCACATTATATATATCCAAAAGGCTTCACGATCATTTAACTGTTTCCAGTGCAAGATTCATCTATACCAGTGTTAAAAGGGTGTTCATACATGTAGAACCAATCAAGACCAGAAATAAGGACAAAATTTGCAAAGCCGATGTGTTTCACAAAATATTCTCCCATCCTTTGGTGACTTTTGTTTTGTGCAATATCACATGTGTGGCAAACATTTGACCTTGCAGGGTCAGCAGGGAAGTGAAAAAAGCAACAAAAATAGAAATTTTGTTCCACTATGTTCCACTATGTTTGAATCATACATCATTATATTCCCAATGTCCCATATGTTGTGTAGGTTGTCGAAGGAGATGTCTTCTCGGCAGAGAGCCTTCAACCCCACTTTGAGGCATGTGATGCGGTGTTCTCCTGCCTGGGATCACAGTCACTCATCTACAGTACGACCATCTACTCGGCTCCTATGAGGGCCATCGTCACGGCGATGAGAGGTGCTCAGGTCAAGAGGATCCTCATGATGTCATCCTGGTATGTCAAAGGTTAGTATCATCCCACTCATATGTCCATATCTATGTGGGGCGAAAGTGAACCGAGGCCAACAGCGAAAAGACTTTTGTCAACATTTACATCAACAGAAAAAAAGTAGAGATTTGTTGACATGGGTTTCCTTTGTCAACAGTATAAATAAACAACTTCGCTTGTTGACAGGTATTCCAGATGGTGCTATCTACGAACTTGTATGCCCAGTGTTGGAACTCTTTTGCTTGTTATACTAATTCGGGGATCACTCCATCCTCTACAAGCAGCAAGTAGGAGGATATCGCATTTCGTTGGTGGAGTTTGTTAACATTAAATGGGCTAGATTCTGGACTACCGGTAGTTGAAAGGTAAAACATACGAGGGATCACACCATCATGTAGCAACAATTTACGATATACTTCTTAACCTGACTCAGTACACCCCTGAACTGTCACTGCTCTCAATCGTACTGTTCCTGCTGTTCTACAGCGGCACCAGTTATTTGACCATCATAGATCAGTCAAGTCAACTATCATTGTTGTTTTTGTTGGTGTTGTTATAAATCTTTTTTCATATTTTGCATCTCAGTTGATCCTGATGACGACCCTGGTTACATGGCTCGTTGGGTCGTCCGGTCAATGCTGAGTAAACCGTTAGCTGATTTGACCGTTATGGAACAGTTTCTGGAAGACGAGGGTCAGGACATAGACTACACCATAGTCAAACCACCTCAGCTCATTGATGGACCCAGTACAGGTAGGCTTTCTTAGATCCAAAGCCCCTTAAATACTTTTTCAGATAAGATGCGGGAAATATGTGTAAATAAATTATACCTGCGTGCTATAGATGCATATCCACTCAGCTCTGTCTAATATTGCCCAACAGCCACTGAAATCAAGGTTTCCAGGGAATATACCATCAATGTTAATTTTTATGCAACCAGCTCCTGGATCCGAGCCCTAAAGACAATATACAATGTATATGAACCGAAATCAGTTAGAACTGCACTCCATGCAGACTTCTCGACATACTTTGAAAAGAGAGTTGAGTCAGGACCCAGTATGAACTGTGTCCGCACTGCTACATGCAAGTGCAACGAGAAGATTATCTTTTCCTAAGTGCAAATGTTTTACAGCAGGAAGGCCAGAAGAAAAAAAAGAGAGGGAGAGTTAGCCAGTTACATGTAGGGGATTTGGGGCACTACCTTATGAGCAATTATGGAAACAAATGCACTATAGCTGAGCTGAGCTAACTTTGAAAGGTAGCATAATTTGGGTGTAATTGACTGGGTCCAGAGTACTACTAACTCAGCCCTCTCTGGCAGTACTTGAAAATGTTACTGTTCACACAAACGAGTCCAAACAGATCAAAATTAGACCAAGAAATGTATTCCTGTTTTATAGTCGGTACTTTCTCAAATTGCGAATAGCAATAGGTCTGAATTCTGTTTGGTGGCTTGATTGGCATATATAGGGACAAAACGGGTGTATACTTTTATATTATTTTGCACAATAACGAGTGCGGATGGATGTACATTTGCCATAGCA